>OU744319.1:60907783-61281252 GCA_916610145.1 Eristalis arbustorum | reverse complement strand
AAACCGAAAGGGGTTTTTGGACAAGGGAACCGAAGGGGTTTCTGGACAAGGGAACCGAAGGGGTTTCTGGACAAGGGAACCGAAGGGGTTTCTTAACAAGGGAACCGAAGGGGTTTCTGGACAAGGGAACCGAAGGGGTTTCTGGACAAGGGAACCGAAGGGGTTTCTGGACAAGGGAACCGAAAGGGTTTCTGGACAAGGGAACCGAAGGGGTTTTTGGACAAGGGAACCGAAAGGGTTTCTGGACAAGGGAACCGAAGGGGTTTCTGGACAAGGGAACCGAAAGGGTTTCTGGACAAGGGAACCGAAAGGGTTTCTGGACAAGGGAACCGAAGGGGTTTCTGGACAAGGGAACCGAAGGGGTTTCTGTACAAGGGAACCGAAAGGGTTTCTGGACAAGGGAACCGAAGGGGTTTCTGGACAAGGGAACCGAAGTGGTTTCTGGACAAGGGAACCGAAAGGGAACCGAAAGGGTTTCTGGACGAGCAAACCGAAGGGGTTTCTGGACAAGGGAACCGAAAGGGTTTCTGGACAAGGGAACCGAGGGGGTTTCTGGACAAGGGAACCGAAGGGGTTTCTGGACAAGGGAACCGAAGGGGTTTCTGGACAAGGGAACCGAAGGGGTTTCTGGACAAGGGAACCGAAAGGGTTTCTGGACAAGGGAACCGAAGGGGTTTTTGGACATGGGAACCGAAAGGGTTTCTGGACAAGGGAACCGAAGGGGTTTCTGGACAAGGGAACCGAAAGGGTTTCTGGACAAGGGAACCGAAAGGGTTTCTGGACAAGGGAACCGAAGGGGTTTCTGGACAAGGGAACCGAAAGGGTTTCTGGACAAGGGAACCGAAGGGGTTTCTGGACAAGGGAACCGAAGGGGTTTCTGGACAAGGGAACCGAAAGGGTTTCTGGACAAGGGAACCGAAGGGGTTTCTGGACAAGGGAACCGAAGGGGTTTCTGGACAAGGGAACCGAAAGGGTTTCTGGACAAGGGAACCGAAGCGGTTTCTGGACAAGGGAACCGAAGGGGTTTCTGGACAAGGGAACCGAAAGGGTTTCTGGACAAGGCAACCGAAGGGGTTTCTGGACAAGGGAACCGAAAGGGTTTCTGGACAAGGGAACCGAAAGGGTTTCTGGACAAGGGAACCGAAGGGGTTTCTGGACAAGGGAACCGAAGGGGTTTCTGGACAAGGGAACCGAAGGGGTTTCTGGACAAGCAAACCGAAGGGGTTTCTGGACAAGGGAACCGAAGGGGTTTCTGGACAAGGGAACCGAAGGGGTTTCTGGACAAGGGAACCGAAGGGGTTTCTGGACAAGCAAACCGAAGGGGTTTCTGGACAAGGGAACCGAAGGGGTTTCTGGACAAGGGAACCGAAGGGGTTTCTGGACAAGGGAACCGAAGGGGTTTCTGGACAAGCAAACCGAAGGGGTTTCTGGACAAGGGAACCGAAGGGGTTTCTGAACAAGGGAACCGAAAGGGTTTCTGGACAAGGGAACCGAAGGGGTTTCTGGACAAGGGAACCGAAGGGGTTTCTGGACAAGGGAACCGAAGGGGTTTCTGGACAAGGGAACCGAAGGGGTTTCTGGACAAGCAAACCGAAGGGGTTTCTGGACAAGGGAACCGAAGGGGTTTCTGGACAAGGGAACCGAAGGGGTTTCTGGACAAGGGAACCGAAGGGGTTTCTGGACAAGGGAACCGAAAGGGTTTCTGGACAAGGGAACCGAAAGGGTTTCTGGACAAGGGAACCGAAGGGGTTTCTGGACAAGGGAACCGAAGGGGTTTCTGGACAAGGGAACCGAAGGGGTTTCTGGACAAGGGAACCGAAAGGGTTTCTGGACAAGGGAACCGAAGGGGTTTCTGGACAAGCAAACCGAAGGGGTTCTGGACAAGCAAACCGAAGGGGTTTCTGGACAAGGGAACCGAAGGGGTTTCTTGACAAGGGAACCGAAGGGGTTTCTGGACAAGGGAACCGAAGGGGTTTCTGGACAAGGGAACCGAAGGGGTTTCTGGACAAGGGAACCGAAAGGGTTTCTGGACAAGGGAACCGAAGGGGTTTCTGGACAAGGGAACCGAAGGGGTTTCTGGACAAGGGAACCGAAGGGGTTTCTGGACAAGGGAACCGAAGGGGTTTCTGGACAAGGGAACCGAAGGGGTTTCTGGACAAGCAAACCGAAGGGGTTTCTGGACAAGGGAACCCAAGGGGCTTCTGGACAAGGGAACCGAAGGGGTTTCTGGACAAGGGAACCGAAGGGGTTTCTGGACAAGGGAACCGAAGGGGTTTCTGGACAAGGGAACCGAAGGGGTTTCTGGACAAGGGAACCGAAGGGGTTTCTGGACAAGGGAACCGAAGGGGTTTCTGGACAAGGGAACCGAAGGGGTTTCTGGACAAGCAAACCGAAGGGGTTTCTGGACAAGGGAACCCAAGGGGCTTCTGGACAAGGGAACCGAAGGGGTTTCTGGACAAGGGAACCGAAAGGGTTTCTGGACAAGGGAACCGAAGGGGTTTCTGGACAAGGGAACCGAAGGGGTTTCTTGACAAGGGAACCGAAGGGGTTTCTGGACAAGGGAACCGAAGGGGTTTTTGGACAAGGGAACCGAAGGGGTTTCTGGACAAGGGAACCGAAGGGGTTTCTGGACAAGGGAACCGAAGGGGTTTCTGGACAAGGGAACCGAAGGGGTTTCTGGACAAGGGAACCGAAGGGGTTTCTGGACAAGCAAACCGAAGGGGTTTCTGGACAAGCAAACCGAAGGGGTTTCTGGACAAGGGAACCGAAGGGGTTTCTGGACAAGGGAACCGAAGGGGTTTCTGGACGAGCAAACCGAAGGGGTTTCTGGACAAGGGAACCGAAAGGGTTTCTGGACAAGGGAACCGAAGGGGTTTCTAGACAAGGGAACCGAAGGGGTTTCTGGACAAGGGAACCGAAGGGGTTTCTGGACGAGCAAACCGAAGGGGTTTCTGGACAAGGGAACCGAAAGGGTTTCTGGACAAGGGAACCGAAGGGGTTTCTAGACAAGGGAACCGAAAGGGTTTCTGGACAAGGGAACCGAAGGGGTTTCTGGACAAGGGAACCGAAGGGGTTTCTGGACAAGCAAACCGAAGGGGTTTCTGGACAAGGGAACCCAAGGGGCTTCTGGACAAGGGAACCGAAGGGGTTTCTGGACAAGGGAACCGAAAGGGTTTCTGGACAAGGGAACCGAAGGGGTTTCTGGACAAGGGAACCGAAGGGGTTTCTTGACAAGGGAACCGAAGGGGTTTCTGGACAAGGGAACCGAAGGGGTTTTTGGACAAGGGAACCGAAGGGGTTTCTGGACAAGGGAACCGAAGGGGTTTCTGGACAAGGGAACCGAAGGGGTTTCTGGACAAGGGAACCGAAGGGGTTTCTGGACAAGGGAACCGAAGGGGTTTCTGGACAAGCAAACCGAAGGGGTTTCTGGACAAGCAAACCGAAGGGGTTTCTGGACAAGGGAACCGAAGGGGTTTCTGGACAAGGGAACCGAAGGGGTTTCTGGACGAGGGACAAGAGTCTTCAACTCTGAGTCAGCAACGGAACAGAATCAGCACAATTGGAAAAGAAGAACCAACGGAGAACACCTGCGTGTAAGTTGGGGCACAGATTTGAGCATGGGCCTCGCTGGACTGTAGGCAGAGCGTCGAATATAGGTTAAGTAGAAAAATACGTTTGACCGAACGAGTTTCAATCAGAACTGTAGGGTCACACAAAGAATAAGATGGTACTGCAAGATGATTGAAGGGGTTTGATCATTGACTTGGGTTTTGACTCTTCCAATCATGCCAAGCGTCAGCTATTCTGCCTGTCAATGGAAGCACTCTGCACTTGCTTGCTTGTGTTACTGAGTAGAAGGGGTTCTTCAGACTCATATTGTCCTCAAATAAGACACGAAACAAACGTTGGGTCTCAACAGATTATCGCGGTGGACTTGCAATCATCTGAAGACCTTCGAACCATTGACGACATTAACTTTCGACGACTCCGCAAAGATGTCCAAGAGAATTTATTCATCGCTTCAGTTGGTTATGTTTCCCTCTAAGCTCAACCGACATCACCCATACAAAACGAAAGCCATTCCCGCCTCCGCTGACACCCACAACCATGTCAACATTCGCTTATTCAGGCCATCAACAGAGCCTTCCGCTTGGCCAGACACAATCCCCGGATCGAGGAGTCACTCCACCGCCCCCCAGAGCTCCAAAGTTGCCCCCAGAGACACATGCAAACTTGTCCCCGTCCCAAATCAGGGAAAACAAAATCCTCCCATCCAGCACTCGTCGGGAATATTCCCAGAATCAATTTAATCCTCCGATACATTAGAAGATAACAAACTGGATTTTCACATCCTTCAAGAATGAAATGCTCCCCATACGTGACAGCGATTAGGATCGGATCTACTTGTGAGCGTCTCGCATGCCGACTGCGCCGAAATGTGGGCCAGACGCGCCATCCCCGATAATTCGTCCTTGATGACTGATGAACATTACAATATTTTCATGTTCGTTGTTTCGGCAGCGTCGTGCGTCGCCTGAATACTGAGTGCCGACGCCCGGAGTCATCTCTGAATAGAAAATTCCACGTAATTTTCGGAGAATTTCACTCTCGGTCGGGATTTTAAATTGTTGTCCCTGCATGACGCACACACACACACACACAATCGCATCGTCAATCCGATTATATTTGTTTATTTACAGGTGGGAGTGATATTTATAGAGTCGAGCGTCGTGCGTGATATGAATCCCGGACGAAGCGGCGTCGTTCGGCAGCTCAGCACCAGCGGGTGGGTGGTAATTTTTGATTTCTGTTGGCATTTATGACTGGGGGAGGGAGGAGACAACCTTTTTTTGCTTTCTGCAGCTTATCGCAAACTGCGGAAGGGTCCTTTTGGGACTGTTTAACTTTGGCGAGGGGACAGCAGATGGACACACTTGGTGTGGACTCTAATATTGATTGACTGGACATTCGTTTTTGGGGGGAATGTTCCCAGATAAGAGGGTAATTTGGGATGCCTCGGATAAGGGATCGAGACGGGGCCGCATGGAGTGTTGTCGGAGCTTGCTGGTGAAGACGCGTTACACAAGGAGACGTATGTGAAGTCAAAATAAAACTTCTTTGCTTTATCTCCGATTTATGCGATCGCACGAGTGATTACCGTCAGAGTATGTCTGAGCTGTCCGTGGAGATGGCTGCATCTGATGTAACCACTCGGCCATCATATCATCGACTTCGCTCTCGAGATCGCAATGTTCTCTCTCGCCGCCGTCTTCGTCAAGGAGCACGCACCAGCGCTTCATTCTGTGCAAGGCTATGATGTTGTTCGGTTTTCACAACTCACCGTTGGCCGCTTTCTCGTTCCCCATTCGAACTAGATCCGCCGCCTATCCACCTCGTTGGCATTAACTTCCCGGTGGGCTCACAGCCCCACAACGTCACGGGCCACCACTTCCTCATACCTTCGTAGAAATCGTATCAAATGAGTTGAAGAAGGATCTGACAAGCGCTGGCTGTCTAGTGAGTGCCAGGTATTTACAAGGGCAATGTGGTAAGGTCTCCATCTCATCAGTGCTGTTGAAGCAGCGAAGGTGTCTGTTACGTCTGATCCATAATTTTTCGACAGGGTTTCATATCGGCCAGTGTCCTGTAGAGGTCGACACCAATCTTGCGATATCATGTCGATTTCGTGGCAAGAGATCCTTTGTTCTAGATCGATGTGGCACACTTCGTAAGCCTGGCCCATCTGTGGTCTGCTTATAGAGGGATTACACATACTTGCTCTACACGCGAGCTTTGAATACAGGAACCTTGGCCAGCCTCGGATGTCACTGCGACCAGGTACCTAGAACCTAGAACGCAGAGCATTCCTCTGCAAACTTTGAAGAGTGTGGTGTAGGAGGCAGTAATTTTGATGTCAGCTTGGCTATCAAAACATATCGACGCCATTTGTGGGCCTGACGAATTTTCTGACAGTCTGTAGGCCTTGGAGATGTTGAGGGAATCTGAGAGCACACACTGTACGAGTTGTACAGCAACGCGGCGTCTATAGATGCAATGCTTAAGCGGGCTGGGCCTGGGGCAACCAAGATTCGGCCGAACATGTTTTCGAGTGAACCCAACAGATGACGTCCCCATTAAATGTAGGCACGTCGATGAGATAGATTTCAGAGTCAAAAATAAGAAGGTTATTATGTCTGTGGGTTAAGACATGAGACACTCACGCTCCCTTCAATCGCCGTCCATACCATCACGGGTTATGATTGCGCGACCAAGCTGATCGGTCCGCCAAACTACAAACGCTCTGACCTACGACAACAAGCCTGCACCCTCGCGCCGTTGCCCTCACACACTGTTCCTGCAATCCGCGAAGCGGTAGGCAAAAGACCAGATCATATTGACAACCGACGCTCGCGCCAGTGATCACTGCCAGACTGTGTCCGCACAGTTCGTGGCTCGAGCTTACCATATGTACCCGCCAGCTCGTGGAAGTAAATTCCCCACCCTTTCACATACCCTTCTTCGTACTTCAACAGCAGTACTTGTCTAGCCCCAGCACCACACTCAGTACTCGTTCCTCATTCAAACACCGCATCGAAGTGCAACGTAACCCATTCGAGGCGGCCTCCTTCAAAGCACCGCACCGCACTGCAAAATCGATATGAAGCTTCAACCTCCCTCCAGGCCCACCCAACAGCCATTGTTTTCGAGTTCATTTCATGTGCCATCAAGCGAGCGGAATAAAACGAATTCATTTAGTTGTTAAACTGCACTTAATGTGGGGAATTCAAAGGTCTTAACCTATGAATAAATCCACAATGAGTCATTGTGCGGGGCACTGGCCCTCGGCGGGCACACGAGCACCCGGAGCAGGACAATTACACGGCAGTTTATTCAGTTTCAGGCTCAGTGATTTTATTACTTCGAGTACATCGGTTGTTTTTGTTGTTGTTCGGGTGGAAGTGGTGCTCGGGGGTCCGCATGAAGTTCTCTCCGCAAGGCACACGCTTCGGGTGCGGAGTGCATTTTTCATTTCGATACGTAGCCGAGAGTGGGGCGTCGGCAGTTGTTGGGAGCGGAGCCCTGAAATGGTGCTAACGCTGCTGTAAAATGTGTGAATAATGATTGGGTGTTGGGGTGCAGGTCCTTGAGACAGAAGCGATTTTGGACGTTTGTCCTGGCGCACGACATGGTCAGATGGTTTTGGAATGAAACGATTCTGTTGCATCCTGTGACAGTGCTGAAGAGGAGTCGGAGCTGTGGGGCAGTCGAGGGTCGCCCTGTGGAGCCTTGCAGCACTGAGAGCTGTAGTCATGGGAAGCGAAAGCAATATCATGACCAAGAGGGGGGGTTATGGAAGAAAGGCTCATGTCCAGGTTCACCGCGGAATGTAGACCGAGTTAAGACTTGGAAACTACGCCAGCTCACCTGAGATGTTAATAGCCATGAAACTCCGAATTCTCTGTGCTGTTTGCCAAGCAGTAAGTAGCAGCTATGTGGTGGCCCGTGCCGTTGTGGGTATGTGCGTCGACCCCAACCTCGACGTCGTAGGTTCGATTCCAGCTCTGAGCGACACAAATAATTTTCACGACCCCACCTCTTTCGAGTTACTGACAATGCTTTTGATGGCATAATGCCTTCTTATGCGAAAAAAGAAACTCGTATATTTTTTGTTGTTTGAGGTCTCAGACTCAAGACTGGTCAACTCCTACAACTCCGTCGGAAGACCAAAAAGTGCTTCTGCCATGAAAGCACTAGCTCTGAAGACCTGCCACCTGATCCAAGCAACGACGAGACAGCGACAGAAGAAGTGCTCTGTCGAGTCGTCGTTCTCTGCACAGGCGTCGCAGAGGCTGTCTTCGCTTATACCAATCACATTTAAGCGTTGTGGCTCGTTATTGCACCCGTAAGTCTACAGTCTTTTCTGTCAAGAGACAAGAAGAATGCCGCTTGGTCTGAGAGTCAAGAACAACTACGATTAAGCTCCCGAGAGGTCCAACCATCAGTGGAAGCTCTAACCACAAACGCAGGTCGGACTAGCTGGGCTCAGGTTCAGGACCTGAGAAAGCTTCCTCTGATCCTTGTCTAGCAGGTTCGTCGGCGATCTCAGTTTCAGCGATTCCTTTGTGCATTGAAACCTTTCAGTGAATTTTGACTTTGATCAAATTCAGGGACGCATTGCATTCCTGAACTATCGTGAAAGTGGGTAAGGGTTAGGTAAGGTAAGGTCTTAAGCACAGCCTGGCTGTAACCACAAACACAGATGTGCCGACAAGTCCTCCTGTAGGATTGCAGGATTGCATAGGTTTCCACTTAAAAAGAGGTGTACAACTAATGTTGTCAGCCTCCAAGAAACCAAGAGCACAGGACCCTTCATTTGTTTTGGAGACATTCATGAAGATACGAATACATTCCATTCCTGGCTTGAAGTCTGACCAGATATACGGATGTTGTCGATATCGAGCGAGGAGCATTGCAGTTAAGACTACTCTACAGAGTGCAGAGGCTGAACAAACGGTCTATCGCTATCATGATCGGTTAGACACACCAGACGCGGCGTTGTGGGTGTGTGCGTCGACCCCAATGCACTTGAACCTCGACGTCTGTGTTCGATCCCTGCTTGCATGTTCCCACCTCTTTGGAGTCACTGACAATGCTCAAAGAGTACTTCTGTCTAGAAAAAGCTTTTCAAACTAGGCCGTTCGGAGTCGGCATAAAACCATGGGTAAGCCCTTCCACAGAGAACGATAGAACGCACACAACACGAGTGGTTGCTGAGAAGCTAGACCATGGCCTTCTACTGGCTGTAGCGCCACCCATATTAAATTATTATCAAAAATGGGGAATTAGATCAATGCTGACTTACTGGCTGTCCCACAACGTCCCGAAAATGTTTTAGAGTTTGACTCTTGTTGTTCCCAACTAAACTAAGACCTATGAACCTACGTACCAATGAAAAAAAAGACCTTACTACCCCTTCCTATGTTCGTACAAGGTTCAATTATTCCTGTAAGAATCTGTGGATATGTGGTAGCAAAGAAATGAAAAAATAGATGATTGCTTTCCTAGCTACCATGCGATGAATTTGACTCACGTAATGCAGCTGATATTTTATGATGTTTGCTATTTGTGATGTCTGACGGCGGTAAGGTGGAAAGTACGCTTTAAAGGTGTGAAATATGAAATAAAAGACCCTATTGACATAATAAGCAATACAGGGCCGAAGGAATGAAAAAAGACACAAGAATTTATTGGAAGCAATCGGAAGAAGAACTGTGATCGATAAGCGATAGCTGCTAAGCCAGTTTGGCTGAGGAACTTGTGTCAAATCAACTGACTCGAAAGACGACAATCATGCTCTTAATCTTTTTGTAAATGGCACCGAAAACTGACCGATAAACGCCAGGCCATGACTGACTCTTGGTACCCTTTAAGGAGATGTTCTGCGTCGATTGTTTTTCAGTCTGGGAGGAGGGTGACGCCACGGGACGAATCCAAGTCTGCTCAATGACTCAACGGAATTTATTCTCTATGAGGAGACCCGAAGCTAAGATGTAACCATCCCTTCTCTCCCTCCCATCATCTGGATCATGGTGTCATACGACCCGTGCCGAGTATCAGCCTCGCTGGGGGCCCCACTCGAAAAAATAGCCTAGTCGCGAACGGATTATCTGGGAGACCTGGCTAACTCCCAGATTAATCATGCCGAGTACAAAGACTGGCCTGCCTGTGCATTAGCGGTGCACCGAGAAGTACTCCGTCAGACGCAGTGAATATTCTCCTCCAACTTCCGCTACTGGAACTATTCGGGAAACAAACAGCAGCCAGCACAGCCTTGAGACTTAAAACACTCCGACTGTGGTCCGAACTCAACATTGGCCACTGAGCCATCCTCAAGGAATGCAACTTCGTTCCTAGCGACACTGAACGCCCAATGCCCCGGGCTACCTTCGAGAAGAAATTCTCGATCAGCATTCCTTCCAGTTCGGACTAGATGTCTGACAGGCAAACGCTGAAAGATCCTCTGGGTATTTTCACAGTGGATCGAAGACAAGCGAAGGGGTGGGTGCGGGTGTCTATTCCCAAGATCTAAACATTACTATCTCCTTGAAGCTCCTTGATCACTGTAGCGTTATTCAAGCAGAAACCATAGCGTTTAAAGAGGCGTTGTCATGGCGGATTGTTCGGATAGTCAGGCCGCTTTAAAATCGCTGGACAATGTCATTTTCTACTCAAAACCATCCCTTAATTGCAGACTGTCTCTTAACGAGATGGCTGAGCATTTTAGCATCCACCTCATGTGGGTGCCGGGACACTGTGACATACCAGGAAACTGCAAAGCCGATGAACTCGCCAGGTGTGGTACAACCTCATCCCTATCAATAGCAGGTGTACCACCTTCCAAGCCAATCGCTTCAGCCCACCATCTTTTAAAGACTCACACAAGAAAGGCACCACCAACGGTCACTCAGTCTACTTAGACCCAGTCAGCACTCAATAATGACTCTCAAAGGAGTCATAACTGGGCAGTGTGCAATTGGCACTCATGCTCGCAGGATGGGTGCCCCATGTAATGATTTCTGCGGAAGCTGCATAAATAAAGAGAAGGAAGAATCACCTAATCTGCTCCTGTAGTGCTCTGGCTAATCGTAGGTTCCTACATCTAGGGGCCTACTACTTCAACAATCTCAACCAGCTAAACATAGCCAGCATAGGCCAGCTAAATCGGTTCACTAGAAGCACCAACTGGTGTTGGAGAGGCCAATCCGCGTGGTATCACAATGGGCCTACTCTGGCCTAAGTGTGACTCCGCCTAGCAGTCACAGGCCTACTCCACTAGAACCTAATCTAACCTCACCTAGTTCTAAAGACCAAGTGAAGGCGGAAGTAAGCCAGCAGTGCCCATGGACCATGGTTGGATCGCCGCATTACCCAGGCCCAGACCCTCCTCTGGTCGTGAGTCTGGGCAGCAAGTATGTATCATCGGAAGTACAGCACGCAGCAGCTGTACAAAATGTGTGCATTACCGGAACAATCTTCCTCGGACTTTATTTATCTTCCATTTTGGGGCACTTCCCAGCGTCAAAGTTCAAGTCGCTTACCTCTCGACTCGCGCTAACAGAACACCACTGCCAACGTGTACACCCCAACTAACTTTTTGTGAAGTCGCTAATTAATTTGAAACATTTTCAGATTATAATTATAAATTCCCCGACAACCCAGACCCGACCCTTGTGCATCCTGCAGTGCTGTCCGTCGCCCACTAGTCTTCGCGTTGCAGTGCTGTCCGTCGCCTCACCCCAGCAGTCTTCGCGTTAATGACGCAACGCTCTAGATAATTGAAACATGAGCTCCTATCACCCCATTGCTTGCCTTGCAAACAAGTTCAAATCTATAAGCACACGGCGTCCCACCGAGAAGAACAAGGACATCTCCTTCAAAAAAGAGGAGAAAAAATTAAATATGCATTCTAACCAAGCACGGAACAGGAGTGAGGCGAGGACCAAAAGAAAAAACAAAGAGAGGCACATGGTGTCTCTCCAGGACAGCACCCTCAGTAGCCGCTGGTTTTATTATGCTTTCCTCCAATATTTGCACACACCCTCCCTCGCGCCGTCACTTGAACTAACCACCGCCGCCTGGATGAGACAGTGCGCACCCTGACCTGTGGAACGACCTACCCCAACGTTTAATTACACTTCACAGAGCAACAGTTGGCCTTGGCTTGGCAACCGGCGGAGTGGCGGCGCATCGTTTCTCATTCTCTCGCTCCTTGCCGACGCTGCTGATGGTTATGGTGACTTCGGTATCTGGATACAAGCGAATAAAAACCCCGGATTTATGGCGAGTAAAAAACCGAAGAGATCCAGGAGTGCGACGCTAAATTGCTAGTTACATCAATGGACAACCACTTGGGGGCTGTGATTCGAGGTGCCACCGATTTGAGGGAGCTGAGGTATAGATTTGAACATTGTCTGTCTTATCTGGAGACTTGGCGTTTATTTGATGGCAACTGATGGTCGGGATGGTGGACTTGTTGCGGGGTAGCTTTACAATGTTGGGCATGAGTGATTGCTCCTCACACTGGTTTTTCGATGCGCGGCCGGTATACATCATTATTGTGTTTCACGAGCACATACACGCGAGGTTAGTCTAAAGATGAAAAGCAGCTCGCCGTGAACACCTTCCAACATAGCTTCGTGATTTAGCCGATAGAACGGCTTACTACTTATCCACGCACTTTAAAATGAGAATTCACAGTACCCACACACGCCGATCCAGCAGCGGGAGCATAAGCCAGTGCGTCCAGGGCAAGTTGGTAATTGCTCTCAACTTCCTGTCAGCAACGATCCTTGACATACAGCCTCCTAGTGGTGTCCTCTGTATAGCCTCTGCAGCAAGCGCTTGAAGGTGAACCAATGTATACAGTGGCCCCCTGTCCAGGGTCTTAATCTAGGACCCGGTCCCCCAGGTTCGGAGATCACACGTGGGGGTAACTTCCCTACCGTGGCAAACGTTATAGTTACGAAGAAGCAACAAGCTTCGATCTTATAGGAATTGCACGTGACATGTACGGACCATGAACAGTCCACGTGCAGCCGAACAACTTCGGAGGCCCTAGACCGCTGTATGGCGGACGTAACCACCATTCAAGACATGCCGTAGGACGGACTGGACAAAAGAAGGATCAAAAGCTGTGATTTTTACAAAGCACCAGGTCAGCGCACGTTCGAATGCGAATTTGTCATCGGCAGCAGACGAACGCTTGGTGACGACCTGAGGAGGAGGCTGACGCAACCAAAGACTGCTTCTACGAACTCCTTAACACAGGGTACGAGCAATGTCCTAGAACCTGCAACCTCTGCCCGTGGAGTTGCCTTCTTCTCGAAGGTCCCAGGGCCTTGCTATAAAAGATACAATGAGAGGCGCTCTGTAGTACGGATTCTGGAGCGCTTTAAAGTCATTCCCCCGGAGGAGCTAAACAACGATAACAGCAATCGATCTTTAGCTTGGGCCACAAAAGTTGTGAAAAGCCAGTCACTACTAGGGGGCACTGCGTCCAAACGCGCCAGGTAACTGGAGGCGTCTCCCTCGGAGCCAAAAATGATAAAACGGAGTGGTGGAATATCTGATATTGCCAGAAGGCTCAACAGGCCGTCTAGTGAAGTGCTGAAAGGCGACATCACTTACGCCGTACTAAACAGAGGCGACGTTGACTGCGCTCTCCCTCCATTGAATTGGAAGAAGGTGAAGTCGATCAATGATATCTATCTGAGCCTGGTGCTAGAAAACGAAGGCCCTACACCAGTTGGGCGCGACTGAGGATGCCACCAGGGTCAAATAAGGCTCGTGACTTTCACTTGCCAGAGATCACCTGATCTATTCAAAACAGCCATAAGAAGACTGGAAGAGGTGTGGAAGGGTGTTCGGCTCGAGGTCGTAACGAGGGATGAGATCCACAGTAGACCAAGGACGCGCACTTACCTTCTGCGGAGCCCCTCGGATCCGGCTGCGATCCTGAAATTCATTCAACTCTGCAATGCAAACCTTCCTATCCACAACTGGAAGGTCACAAAGTTGGAGGAATTAAAGGGAGAGGCAGGGGCCTCAGTGATTGTAATTAACAGAGAGTCACTGGATCCCCTCGCTCCTTCTTTAGAACGTAGCAATAAATGAACTGTAAAGAGGTAGGATGCAAAGTTATGGTCATAGCGGCATCTGGCAAATTCGTCTCTACTCTAAGAGACATAATGCAGAATGCCTTCGACAAGCTGGAAGCATGGACACAAACATGCGGACTCGGCGTTAACCCACAAAAAACGAATATTGTACTCTTCACTAGAAGACACAAAGGTCCTCAGTTTGACCCCCCACTGCTGTGTGGCACTATATTACTACCACCAGTGCGGAATTTCTGGGTCTCACGCTCGATAGCAAGCTAAATTGGAAGCTCAACATCCATCTTCTGCTCTTTTAGCTGCAAAACAGCCATTGGATGCAAATGGGGCTTACAACCACGCATAGCTCGCTCACTGCATTCACTGGAGTCTCAGTTCGGTGGACAGCACTAGACAAAGCTATCAACTGAAAGGCACTCAATCGATTACAAGGACTGGTCTGGCGCCCGTGCATCAGCGGACCACTGAGAAGTACTCCGTCAGACGCACTTCACCTTCCACCACTGGAAATATTCGGGCAACAAACGGCAGCCAGCACAGCCTTAAGACTCAAAACACTCCGACTGTCCGCTGAACTCAACATTGGCCACTCAACCATTCTCAAGGAATTCAATTTCCTTCCTAGCGACACCGAACGCTTTAGACCCCGGGCTATCTTCGAGAAGATATTCTCGATCAGCATTCCCTCCAGATCGGACTGGATGTCTAATAGGCAGACGTTGGATGATCCTCTGCGTATTTTCACAGATGGGTCGAAGACAAACGAAGGGGTGGGTGAGCGTGTCTATTCCCAAGTTCGCAACATTGCTATCCCCTTGAAACTCTCTGATCACTGTAGCGTTTTTCAGGCAGAAACCATAGCGATTTTAGAGGCGTTGTCTTGGCGGCTGGATCGGACAGTCAGGCGGCTATAAAATCCCCGCACAATGTCATGTTTTGCACAAACACATCTTTTAATTGCAGGCTGTCTCTTAACGAGATTGCTGAGCATTTTAACATTCACCTCATGTGGGTGCCGGGACACGGTGACATACCAGGAAACTGCAAAGCCGATGAACTCGCCAGGTGTGGTACAACCTCATCCCTATCAATAGCAGGGGGACCACCTTCCAAGCCAATCGCTGCAGCCTATCATCTTTTAAATATTCGCACAAGAAAGGCACCACCAACGGTCACTCAGTCTACGTAGACTCAGCCAGCCACTTATAAAGGACCCTCATTGGAGTCATTACCGGGCACTGCGCACTTGGCACCCATGCTCGCAGGATGGGTGCCCCATATGATTTCTGCAGAAGCTGAATGGATGAAGAGGAGGAAGAAAACAGCCAACACCTACTCTGCTTCTGTAGTGCTCTGGCTAGTCGTAGGTTCCTACACCTAGGGGCCTACTACTTCAATAACCTAAACGAGCTAAAGAGGCGCAAGGACATGGACAATCTTGAAAGTCGATGTAGAACTCCTTGATCTCTTTGAGAGAAAAGTTCTGCGTGCGATCTTTGGTCCTGTTTGTGTTGACGGGTTCTGGAGGTTCAGTTCAGTTCAACGACGAACTGTAAGGGCTTATAGCGAAATGCGCCTAGATAAGCGTCTACGAATCCAACGCCTACGGTGGCTACGTCATGTAGAGCGGATGGACACCACAGGATCTTCGAACCTATGAGACCCAACAGGGGACGCCCGCGTTTAAGGTGACGCACCCAAGTGGAGAATGACCTCAACTAAATTGATGTGCAAAACTGGAGACAGCTAGCCAGGGATCGCGCTAGTTGGAGAGGCATGTTGGTTGAGGCCCAGGTCCACCTCGGACTGTAGCGCCACACAAAGAAGAAGAGAAGACAACCACCAACTGGTTCCGATGTTAGGAGAAGTCAATTTCCGTGGTATCACAATGGGCCCACTCTCGCCTAAGTGTGACTGCCCTTAGCAGTCATCCTCTACAACCTAACCTGACCCAAAGGCTACAAACGAACGCTTGGTGACGATCTTAATCAAGGCAAGATTCGCCAACACAAGCCTAATATGTGCACACGTCCCTACATAGGACAAGGATGACGCTAGCAAAGACTGCTTCTACGAACCCCTTGACAAAGCGTACGAGCAATGTTCTAGCTTCGACGTCAAGATAGTGCTTACTCGACGTTAGGCAGGGAGTACAATCGGGGAAGCCTACACAACACCACCTCCAACAACGGACTTATAGGCTTAGCGACGGGGCGTAACCTCATTGTGGCAAGCGCACGTTTCCCGCATATAAATATCCATAAAGACACATGGTGACTTCCAGATCAATCCACAGTCAATAAGATTGATCATATTGCAATTGACGCAAGATGAACCTTTCCGAGGCGCCCACATAGATTCGGAAGACTACCTAGTGGTGGCCAAAAATTAACGACGATTTCCAGGACAAAGTGGAACCAACGCTGTGCTTTAAGGACATTTAATGTTGCACCACTGCAATCACCAGGGAATATTTAGATCAAGTCTCCCTTTGCCACTCAAAAAGTCATATGCTGCTGACATCAAGTGAGGAAGACTAATGGCAATACTGTCCAGACGCCATCAGATATGCCACAAGTGATGTGCGCAAAGAGGCACTGCGGCAAAGGATGAGATCTGTTCGTGAGCTCTACAAGGAGAATCGACGGGAAGAACAGCTGGTTCTCCGTAAGGAAGAAGCCGAGCATGAGAAGCGCGACTTCGAGCAAATTGAGAGGTGCTACTGTAGAAAGAATGTTCGAAAATTGGATCAACAGATAAGACAAGCGAGTAAAACTCGTGATAACTCGAACAGAAGCCTGCAAGGATGAAGATGGAAATCTAGGAGCAGAGTCACAGTCGGTGCTGAGAATATGGAAAGACCATTTCTGCAGACTGTATCACGGCGATGATTACCGAAATAGCGCTGTCAGGCAGAATATTCCATCCAATGTAGGCGACGGTAAGCAGGTTACGGCAGGAATCACCAAAATTGATAAGACCTTTTCTGCCTTCTTATGTAGGCTCCTGGAAGCATACGTCAACAGCCTGATTGGGTCAATATCAGTGCGGGTACAGGCCAACGAAATCCACTGTTGACCAAATATTCACATTGTGGCAGATCTTCGAAAAGATCCAGAAGTTCCAAATCAACCCACCGCCAACGACTCTATGCCCGCGTATGGGAATATTTATAGAGACGAGCTAGACAGCGCTTTGTCTAGTTTTGGCAGTTTTGACGATGGAGAGCACTAGTTGTCCCGTCAACGTCGGTAACGATTATTCCGAGACCTTTGTTGTCAGAAAGGATTTAGACAAGGTGACGCACCGTCGTGGGACATTTTTAACAGAAGTCTTCCTCTTTTCTCCAGAAGATCGTGCGGAACTAAAATGTCAACACCAGGGGCACGATCTCACACACATCTGTGCAACTGCTTGCATATGCCGATGACATTGACATCATCGGAGGCGCACAACGGGCTGTCAGTGGGGCATTTGCGAGCATCGGGAGCGGAAGCGGCTATCTTGGGACTTGCGGTGAGTGGAAGTAAGACAAAGTACATGCTGTCTACAAAAGGGGTCCATCAACCCCGACATTTTGGGCAAAGTGTCACAAGAGACAGTGTTACGTCCAGAAGCGGTAAAAGTTTTCGCCTAGTTCAAGATCTCTATTCATTTAATCGTAGGGTATATTGCTACGACACTTGTTTATTCTGATGTGGCGCTAGCGGAAGTCTTAGGTCCATGGTCCAAGCGCTAGCTCGGTAGCCATTGGGACTAAGGTTCGAGTCCCGTGGCAGCGTTCTTCACTTTTTCTTTGTAGCGTCCAAGTTCTACTCTTTATGGTTCCATGACCTTGAGTTGGCTGAAGTGGTAATGGGAATTAGCGGCTCTGCAGACGGCCTGATGTTGTGGAGAACCGCCACTCTCCAAAAGGGAAAAACCAGCCGATGCGGAGGAAGGCCGAGCCCATCCACTTCAGTCACAAACTGAACTCGTGGAGTGTAGATAGTGCATCAAAAAAAAAAGGAGTAGTGCAGTGGGGTTCTTTTTTTGTGACGGTGGTTTAGTGGATTTAATTTTTAAAACAAGAGAAGAAAGGTCGGAAGGAGTTATGTTTTGAGGAGGAACCAGTTTTTTTATTCCACTGATTTCAGCGATTCGAGGTTTTTCCTTCCCCCACTATCAGATTGAAGAAGCTGTTGCACGTCGAGACGAATTTGCGCCCGACCCGTACAGGAAGATAATTGCCGTCAAGAAACCGAGCGAGAGCGAGGAGACAATCGTGAACTAAGGCGACTCCGAAACGTGTCAAGCGGTATTATATATGAATATATATGAATTTAACTGGATGTTAGTTATAAGATAGATTAAGGAAACAATTGTATAGTTTTAAGTAAATTAAGATTGTAAACGGAACCTAAAAGCGGACTACCATCTTATTGTCGCGATTCAAGAGGTGGTTGATCGTAAGGGAGGTTAATCGCGTGGCGCCCACAAACAAAACATCAAGACCACGGCCTTCTCCACGGCTGGTCAGGCATCCTCCCGATCGAGGTCGCGCGGACGTTTAAAAATCGGTGTAACAACAGATCCAGCTTCGATGTAGTTAAAGACTTTGTCTATCTAGGCTCTGCAATAAACGCCGGAATCGACATGACCGCGGTTATAAGACGAAGGATAACGCTGGCCAATCGTGGTGGCCTCCACACCGCTGTGGGTATGTGCGTCCACCTCAACCTGTGTTGGCCTCCACACCGCTGTGGGTATGTGCGTCGACCTCAACCTCAAAGTCGAAGGTTCCATACATGGTCTTTGCGGCAAAAGTAATTTCCACGACCCCGCATCGTGAGGTAGGTCCCTTCCACTCGTGAAAGAACAATAGCACGCACAACACGAGTGGTTGCTGAGAAGCTAGGCCTTGGCCCTCTACTGACTGTAGTGCCACCCAACCCTGGCCACTCGCTGTGTCTTTGGACTTGAAAATAGAGCCCTGTCGCGGCAAGACCAAGCTGTCTCTCTACAAAACCTTGACAGTCGCAGTCCTGCTGTATGACGCAGAAGCACGGATAATGTCAAATGAGGACGAAGAGTTGCTTGGCTGCTTCGAGAGAAAAATACTTCGAATCGTATTCGGTCCGTTTTGCGAAGAATGCGTTTTGGGGAGAAACTCTACTAGCTTCACAACGACAATGGCCTCCTCAAACGAATTCAATAATCCCGACGCAGATAGCCAGGTCATGAGAGAGAGAATGGAAACTAACGCTCCGCTTTGGAAAGTCTTCGAGATCAACCCCGAGTGACAACGCGAAAGTGGAAGATCACGCCCACGGTGGCGTAACCAGCTGCTAAGAGACCTCTATCAGCTGTGTGTACAAACCTGGTGGCCCCTAGCCCAAGTTCGTCCTTGTTGAAGAGGAATGCTGACTCTCGTTCTGGGCCTGCCAATCAAGGTACACCTCCGAAGTCCTAATTATAGGGACACTCGTTCCCCAAATAATCGGAGTATTTCTTCCGTTCGAAGAAGCGTCTACTCAACATTGAATTCCCCGCGTACAGTCCTGCTGCCTTAGGCCCAGGTCCACACCGGACTGTTGCGCCACGCACAGAAGTAGATCCAGCCGCGGTCGCCATTTAAGGTTACTGTCAACTTTCTCTCATGGACGTCGCACAGTTGAACTTCCCCCTCTTCTAGCACCACCTCAAAACAAAACCAATGAGCCGCATTTTGGTCAATTACGTTCATTAGACCCGCATTCCACAAAGTCCGTGACCACCGGCCACACGACTTCCATTCTTCACACGGAGTTTCGTCGCTCAAATTAATGAATGTCGCCAGACACACAAGTGTCAGTGTGAATGAGGAGCAAAAAAAGCCAAAAAAACGACCCGACTTCCTTTGTTAGCCGTGGTAATTGCTTTGTTCCGACGTGAATTGTCCGCAAGCAGCCACAGCTCGGTCAGACAAAGGCATCCGCAGAGCGTAGTCGCTGTTGGCAAACACTCTTTTTTTTCAATTCCCGTGTTTGTCCCTTAAAACTTATTTAACTGATTCCATCCGCTTTGGTGGGTGACATGGGATGGGAAGGGATCAGCGATAAGCTTTTGTGTCTCTACGAGTTTACACTCGCAACATGGGAAGTAATGAAAGCGATGAAAGAGCCTTTGCCCCTTTGGCTGGGCTCGTGTTGATTCAATCAATTGAGCGGACGAACTGAAGGATGTACCATGTGCCGGGTGTGCTGTTGTGAAATTTTTGAGGCAAAGCCGCGTGGAAAGGGAACATGAGTGAAGGGAGAATCGCATTTGATTATAAGATAGGTGCGGTATCCTGATCAATCAACCGTCAATCAGATTGATGACGTTGCGATCGACGTCAGACACTCCTCCAGTGTCCTCGATGTCCGAACGTTCCGAGGAGCCAACATCGACTCGGACCATTTCCTTGTTGTAGCCAAGGTAAGGATGAGGATATCGAGAGAAGTACGGAGTCGAGAAAGAACACTACGGTTTGACGTCGGAAAGCTACAATCGTTAGGAACTTTGCCGACCGAGTGTCCCTGAAACTCGACGCTGCCTGCACATTCAATAGAAGAAGAATGGAAACGTTGTCAAAAAGCCATCAAAGAAGCTGCCACTGATGTGCTGGGTTTCACGACGCCACCCAGAAGGAACCCATGGTTTGACGATGAGTGCAGGCAGGCACATGCAGCCAAGCAGGAGGTCTACAAGGCAACGCTGCATCGAACAACGAGAGCTGTTCGTGAGCTCTACGAATAGAGGAGAAGGGAAGAGCACTGGCTTCTCAGAAAGAAAAAGAAAGAGCATGAGAAGCGCGCGGTCAAGGAGATGGAGAGGTGTTACGACAGGAAGGAGGTCCGAAAGTTTTACCAAAAGGTAAAACAAGTATCATGAAGATACAGACCTCGCAGGGACGAAAATGGACAACTGCTAGTAGAATCGCAGTCGCTGCTGAGAATTTGGAAAAATCATTTCTGTAGACTGTTAAACGGCGATGACGGCACAAATTCCGCTGTCAGGCAGAATGTTTCACTCAATTTGTTCCGAACAAAGCTGCTGGAGCAGACGGATTGTCCGCGGAACTGTTTAAGGCAGCTGGAGATGACCTGGTTGGGCGCATGCACCAGCTCATCTGTAGAATATGGTTGGAGGAAAGCAAGCCCGATGAGTGGAATCTCAGTGTCGTTTATCCGGTCCACAAGAAAGGAGACCCCTTTGACTGCGCCAACTATCGAGGGATCAGCCTCCTCAACATCGCGTACAAGATACTCTCTGCCGTTCTGTGTGAACGCCTGAAACCCTTTGTCAGCAACCTGATAGGTCCTTATCAGTGCGGTTTCAGGCCAGGAAAGTCCACAATAGACCAAATATTTACACTCCGGCAGATCCTGGAAGAGACTCAAGAGATGCAGATCGACACCCACCACCTATTTGTCGATTTCAAGGCCGCATATGACAGCGTGCATAGAGACGAGCTATACAACGCCATGTCTAGTTTTGACATTCCTGCCAAACTCGTCAGGCTGTGCAGGATGACGATGGAGAACTGTCGCTGCTCCATCAAGGTCGGTAACGAACTCACCGAGACCTTCAATGTCAAAAAAGGTTTTAGGCAAGGCGACACGCTGTCAATTGACTTCTTTAACATCATACTTGGGAAGATCGCCGAGGACGCCGAGAACACCCGAGGCACGATCTTGCAAAAGTCCGTTCAACTGCTTGCTTACGCGGACGACATTGACGTGATTGGACGAACACAACGAGCCGTCAATGAGGCGTTTGCTGGCACTGAAGCGGAAGCGGCTAAAGTGGGTCTAGCGAGAAACCAGGGCAAAACAAAGTACATGCTGTCATCACGGAAGGACGCACAACATCGACGTCTCGGACAGAGCGTCATATTGGGCAGCAGAAACTTTGATGTAGTCAAGGACTTCGTCTACCTAGGCTCCGGAGTAAATAGGGACAACAACACCAGTCCCGAGATCAAGCGCAGAATTACTCTTGCCAATCGCTGTTTCTTTGAGCTCAAGAGGCAATTGAGTAACAGAGCCATCTCTCGAAACACCAAATTGACCTTGTATAAAACCCTGATCATCCCAGTCCTGCTCAATGGCTTAGAGACATGAACGCTTTTGAAAGGATGAATCAGTTCTTGGTCGTCTTGAGAGAAAAATTCGGGCGATCTTTGGCGTTGATGTCGTTTGGAAAAAAAGATTCAACCACCAACTGAACGGGCTGTACAGCGGCATGCACCTGAGTTAAGCATCTTCGGATCCAACGCTTAAGATGTCTAGGTCATGTAGAGTGGATGGACTCCACAGCTCCGGCCCGAAGAGTCTTCGATCCGAGACATTGGGACAACGAAACAGAGGACGTCTTTGAACGATATGGCGCACACAAGTGGAGGAGGACCTCGACCAACTCGGTGTGCACAACTGGAAGCAGCTGGTGAAAGTTCGTGCTGGGTGGAGGGGCTTGTTGGTTGAGGACCAGGCGCACAAGAAGGGCCCAAAATAAGGAACGGCTTTCCAGATTAAGCAAGAATACAAATTGTGAGTACCTGAACAACCACCAGTTTGCTGTTACCCTCGAGCTTGTCAGACTCATTTTTCATAAGATTGCTTAAGATTTCGTAATGACGAGCATCAGAGTACTGTGACACTGTGCAGCTAGTCTCCTTCACGCTGGCCCGACATAAGGTCTTGTTCATGTCAGTCTTCTTTGCAGATTCCTTGCAAATTCCGACTGAGCGAAAAAAATGTTCTCAGATCCCTCTACAACCGCCGACAATAGCTCGGTAATTATCTTCCGCTGGTGTTCACATGCACCGCCCGCCCCAACGTGACCTCATTCGCACACCCCTTCAAGCCACAATGCCAAGCATACGTCCTCCATGGCATTTCCATCCAAATTCGATTCTCAGCGATACCATGAAAGTCACTCATACGCCACCACCGCGCCTCGAGCAGCTCAGACATGACATGCCCTCCCACACACACACACTCGAGCACACTCCGTCTTGTTTTGATTCCTTAGACATATTCCCCCACCGACCGCAATCAGAGCGTTGCATTCAAATTCGACGGAAGAAAATTACCTTCACTTCCCTCGATGGCAGTCACTGGTGCAGCGCAGCGTTGCATGGCACTCAGTCTGCGTCAGTGGAGCTGTAAAACAGAAATCAATACCGTCTCACCATCGATGTGGCACTTGGCGTGCCAGGCGACTGCTGCCGGTTTACACATTTCTTCAATTTAAATTCCATGCAGTATGCAAATGGACCGCACGCTTTAATCGATTCGCAATCGAGGAGGAGGTTATTTCCCTTGAGTAAATCATTGCAAAATCGATTCACTTCCTTCCTTCAAGTCCTGCTGGTGCTTCTAGTCCTTTTGGTCCTTGTCGTCGTTGTCTTATCGTCCAGTTGCTCTCGTTGTTGCTTCCCCCCTGGTCGTATATTTATGCACGTTTATTCTCAGTCGTTTCTGCGTACATTTAGTTTAATTTTTTTTTCTGCCTGTCTGCCTCTCCTGGTGGTCTGGACCAATACCACTAATTCAGGCGGCTTTAGTTCCGGAACAACCAAATAATTTATTCATAATGTGCGCTCCTGAATTGGACGGGATTTTTTTTCCCGAGTTTTTCCAGCGCTTGATTTTTAATGACTGGTCGTGGCTCAAGCTGAATGGAATTCGGTGACCTTGTGGAATTTTTTTGACGCTCTGGAGAGCATGCTTTGAGAGACGGCAGCATGGAAAGACGCGTCCTTAGAAGTCTTGCCGCTAGGACAGAAGATAGGAGCAACCGCGCTAGATTGAGAGGTACCACCAAACTCTCAGAATCGATCAATAGTCGTGAAATAACATCACCAGAGGTGTACAGAAGTCATAGGTACGCCTAATAGCGCCGCTGTGGCAGTCGAAAGATGGCCCAGAAAATCAACAAAAAAGCCTTACTTACCACTGTCAATTTTTTGGGCTCAAAAATTCAATGTTTTCGGATCCGCACCAAACTCGCAGAATCGATCGACGGACGTGAAATAACATCACCAACGGTGTACAGAAGTCATAGATACGCCTAATAGCGCCGCTGTGGCAGTCGAAAGATGGCCCAGAAAATCAACAAAAAAGCCTTACTAACCACTGTCAATTTTTTGGGCTCAAAAATTCAATGTTGCCGGATCCGCACCAAACTCGCAGAATCGATCGACGGACGTGAAATAACATCAAGAAGGGTGTACAGAAGTCATAGCTACGCCTAATAGCGCCGCTGTGGCAGTCGAAAGATGACCCAGAAAATCAACAAAAAAGCCTTACTAACCACTGTCAATTTTTTGGGCTCAAAAATTCAATGTTGTCGGATCCGCACCAAACTCGCAGAATCGATCGACGGACGTGAAATAACACCACCGACGGTGTACAGAAGTCATAGGTACGCCTAATAGCGCCGCTGTGGCAGTCGAAAGATGACCCAGAAAATCAACAAAAAAGCCTTACTAACCACTGTCAATTTTTTGGGCTCAAAAATTCAATGTTGTCGGATCCGCACCAAACTCGCAGAATCGATCGACGGACGTGAAATAACATCAAGAAGGGTGTACAGAAGTCATAGCTACGCCTAATAGCGCCGCTGTGGCAGTCGAAAGATGACCCAGAAAATCAACAAAAAAGCCTTACTAACCACTGTCAATTTTTTGGGCTCAAAAATTCAATGTTGCCGGATCCGCACCAAACTCTCGGAATCGATCAATAGACGTGAAATAACACCACCGACGGTGTACAGAAGTCATAGATACGCCTAATAGCGCCGCCGTGGCAGTCGAAAGATGGCCCAGAAAATCAACAAAAAAGCCTTACTAACCACTGTCAATTTTTTGGGCTCAAAAATTCAATGTTGTCGGATCCGCACCAAACTCGCAGAATCGATCAATAGACGTGAAATATCATCAAGAAAGGTGTACAGAAGTCATAGATACGCCCAATAGCGCCGCTGTGGCAGTCGAAAGATGGCCCAGAAAATCAACAAAAAAGCCTTACTAACCACTGTCAATTTTTTGGGCTCAAAAATTCAATGTTGTCGGATCCGCACCAAACTCGCAGAATCGATCGACGGACGTGAAATAACATCACCAACGGTGTACAGAAGTCATAGATACGCCTAATAGCGCCGCTGTGGCAGTCGAAAGATGACCCAGAAAATCAACAAAAAAGCCTTACTAACCACTGTCAATTTTTTGGGCTCAAAAATTCAATGTTGCCGGATCCGCACCAAACTCTCGGAATCGATCAATAGACGTGAAATAACACCACCGACGGTGTACAGAAGTCATAGATACGCCTAATAGCGCCGCCGTGGCAGTCGAAAGATGGCCCAGAAAATCAACAAAAAAGCCTTACTTACCACTGTCAATTTTTTGGGCTCAAAAATTCAATGTTTTCGGATCCGCACCAAACTCGCAGAATCGATCGACGGACGTGAAATAACATCACCAACGGTGTACAGAAGTCATAGATACGCCTAATAGCGCCGCTGTGGCAGTCGAAAGATGACCCAGAAAATCAACAAAAAAGCCTTACTAACCACTGTCAATTTTTTGGGCTCAAAAATTCAATGTTGCCGGATCCGCACCAAACTCGCAGAATCGATCGACGGACGTGAAATAACATCAAGAAGGGTGTACAGAAGTCATAGCTACGCCTAATAGCGCCGCTGTGGCAGTCGAAAGATGACCCAGAAAATCAACAAAAAAGCCTTACCAACCACTGTCAATTTTTTGGGGTCAAAAATTCAATGTTGTCGGATCCGCACCAAACTCGTAGAATCGATCGACGGACGTGAAATAACATCACCAACGGTGTACAGAAGTCATAGATACGCCTAATAGCGCCGCTGTGGCAGTAGAAAGATGACCCAGAAAATCAACAAAAAAGCCTTACTAACCACTGTCAATTTTTTGGGCTCAAAAATTCAATGTTGTCGGATCCGCACCAAACTCGCAGAATCGATCGACGGACGTAAAATAACATCACCAACGGTGTACAGAAGTCATAGATACGCCTAATAGCGCCGCCGTGGCAGTCGAAAGATGGCCCAGAAAATCAACAAAAAAGCCTTACTAACCACTGTCAATTTTTTGGGCTCAAAAATTCAATGTTGTCGGATCCGCACCAAACTCGCAGAATCGATCAATAGACGTGAAATATCATCAAGAAAGGTGTACAGAAGTCATAGATACGCCCAATAGCGCCGCTGTGGCAGTCGAAAGATGGCCCAGAAAATCAACAAAAAAGCCTTACTAACCACTGTCAATTTTTTGGGCTCAAAAATTCAATGTTGTCGGATCCGCACCAAACTCGCAGAATCGATCGACGGACGTGAAATAACATCACCAACGGTGTACAGAAGTCATAGATACGCCTAATAGCGCCGCTGTGGCAGTCGAAAGATGACCCAGAAAATCAACAAAAAAGCCTTACTAACCACTGTCAATTTTTTGGGCTCAAAAATTCAATGTTGCCGGATCCGCACCAAACTCTCGGAATCGATCAATAGACGTGAAATAACACCACCGACGGTGTACAGAAGTCATAGATACGCCTAATAGCGCCGCCGTGGCAGTCGAAAGATGGCCCAGAAAATCAACAAAAAAGCCTTACTTACCACTGTCAATTTTTTGGGCTCAAAAATTCAATGTTTTCGGATCCGCACCAAACTCGCAGAATCGATCGACGGACGTGAAATAACATCACCAACGGTGTACAGAAGTCATAGATACGCCTAATAGCGCCGCTGTGGCAGTCGAAAGATGACCCAGAAAATCAACAAAAAAGCCTTACTAACCACTGTCAATTTTTTGGGCTCAAAAATTCAATGTTGCCGGATCCGCACCAAACTCGCAGAATCGATCGACGGACGTGAAATAACATCAAGAAGGGTGTACAGAAGTCATAGCTACGCCTAATAGCGCCGCTGTGGCAGTCGAAAGATGGCCCAGAAAATCAACAAAAAAGCCTTACTAACCACTGTGCCACTGTACCAAACTCTGACTGACAACACACTGCAATCTTGGATAAGTGGCAACTAGTTTATTCAGTTTGACCAACGAATGACTACATCACAGCGGAGGAACAATTTCCAGTCAAAAAATATTCGAATTTCTGACCAAACTTCAACACATCACCCTATCAGGAAAATTGCATCTCAGCGCATTGTCCTTTTTCCGTCTTATTCATCCCACGAAGGGGCATCCTTTTTTAAAGCTCCTCCTCCTCGCACACTATCGAATTTTTATTTAATTACATTCCTTCATCAAGTAAAATAAATCTTGTCGGTTAAGGAGGAATCTCAAGAAATCCGCGCCCAGCTGGTTCCACGAAAGGAGGTCCTTAATCACTTCGGATGGGCAAATATTTTTGCGACGAGATTTTGAAGCTACAAAGGAATAGTATTAAAAATGACTCTGATGGTCGCCGAATACCTGCGAAGGGCTTAGCCGATATGAAAGCGAAAAATGTTCGTCCGCTGCGGCTCAAGAGGACATCCCAAATTCCAATTCATTAAATAGAGCTGTTGGGCAGAGGAAAGACTGTGGTTGGTGGGAACACAATTTGATACAGAGCTTGCAAGTGTCTTTAGATATCCTGAAGATCCTAATGAGACGAGAATCCCTAGACTGTGCCTATAACAGAGGAATAAGTCTTCGGCACATATCGCATAAAACTGCACCAGACGCCACTGTGTGATGCATTGTCGATTTCAGCTTTGCAAAGACAAGTGGAAACCGCCTTTATTGGGAAACGACATCCTTCTGAAGATCTGACAAAAGTAGCCAAAGATGGCTGTTTCTGAACTACGTCGCTTTAGACGCGGAAATCTTGACGTTTCGACACTCAATCACTTGAGCACTGAATTAATTTGACACAAAAATGGTCAACTGATGTTCACATCTGAGAGTTTGTTGCAACAACGTAGAAGAACCCGGTTTGTGACCACCCCAACAATTGTAGTTGGTACCGCACCGGGCGCCATTAACTGATCTGACAGCATTGTCACTCCGAATGCTGCACATTTACCCGACGGCATTTTTGTCTAAGTTAAGAAAATTGACAAGCAGAATAATCGCCTGGCTTGACAACTAGTGCGGGCAAGTGCTTTAGTGCGAAGCAGGCAGCATATAAAGCGACGGTGGATAGAAGTACGAGAGCGGTTCGTGAGCTCTAGGAACTCAAAAGAGGGGAAGATCACCGGCTTCTCAAAAAGAAGAAGAATGAGCATGAAAAGGGTGCGATCGAGGCAATGGAGAGGTGGCACGGCAGAAATGGTGTCCGAAAGCTCGACCAGAAAGTAAACAACGCAAATTGTACAAACATCGCTTGTCGGAACGAAGAGTTAACGCCATCTTAAGATGACTCGGGATGAGCCCCAAGCTCAACTCATACTGATTGCGAACACCTCTATTGGGATCCTCACCAGACTCTGTGCCATAGGTACGCATACATCCCAACTAAACATACCACACAACGACTTTGCAGGAGCTCTATAGAGATGAGGAAGAAATAATTCGGCAAACCCTACTACTGTACTAGAGCTGGAAAAAACTCCTAAAGTTGTTAAACGCAATAGGATCGTAGTAGGTCGCATGGTAGTAGTCACTGGCACAACAGTCAAAGGGAACCGCAGCTGCAAGGCCGCAAGGGCACTCAATTATCTGCTTACCAACTGACATTGATTGGTAGTCTAGATAGGACTTGTCATCAAAAGCCACTTCTATGGAGAGAGCATCAAAATGTGGAAAAGTGCATTCAGCTTAAGCGCTTGGAGAGGCTGGTTGTTCGAATTTAATTTTGCCAAAGCCTTGAGGGGGCATGGGCTTATGTACACAGGGCAAAGTTGCTGACTGCACCCAACCTGGTAGGATGCCAGCGCGATCCCTGCTTGTGCATAAGTCAAGTTGACATACAGCCTCCTCGTGGCGCCCCTGGATAGCCATCACAAAACCGTTGTGTGGTGAACTAATGTATACAGCGATCGCCCTCTGCCCGAGGGTCAAATAATGGGCCTGGCCTACCAGTTGTAGGTTGTGCGTGAGGCTAACCCCTCACCACATAAGAAATCGACGGTTACGAACCGACAACAGGCCTTGGATAGGGACGAATTCAAAGTTGACGATCCCAGCAAGCGATCGAAGGACAATGATTTTCGGTTCTGCACGTGGAATGTGAGGTCCCTGAACAGACCACGTGCAGCCGATGAACTCGCGGAGGCCCTGGACTGCTACATAGCAGATGTCACCGCCATCCAGCAAGAGCGATGGGATGGGCCGGGCAAAAGTAAGATGAGAAACTGCGACATCTACTACGGTGATTGCTACAAAGAGGGAGGGCAGCGCTTATTTGGATGCGGATTCGTTGTTCGAGGCAGACTTAGGCAAAAAGTCTCAAGCTTTGATTATATCAGCGAGCGCCGCATAACAATCCGCATCAAGGCTAAATTCGGGAACATCAGCCTGATTTGCGCCCACGCCCCAACGGAGGACAAGGACGATGATAGCAAGGATCTCCTAGAGAGAACATACAATCGATGCCCCAGCTATGACACCAAGATCGTTCTAGGAGATTTCAACGCACAGCTGGGCAGGGAAGAAATCTTTGCTAGAGTCATCGGTAAACACAGCCTGCACGACAACACATCCGAGTCGTTGTCAAGAAGCCATCAAAGAAGCTGCCACTGATGTGCTGGGTTTCACGACACCACCCTGAAGGAACCCATGGTTTGACGACGAGTGCAGGCAGGCACATGCAGCCAAGCAGGAGGCCTACAAGGCAACGCTGCATCGAACAACGAGAGCTGTTCGTGAGCTCTGCGAACAGAAGAGAAGGGAAAAGCACCGGCTTCTCAGAAAGAAAAAGAAAGAGCATGAGAAGCGCACGGTCGTGGAGATGGAGAGCAATGAGGGAAGGAGGTCCGAAAGTTTTACCAAGAGGTAAAACAAGTATCAGGAAGATACAGACCTCGGACCGAAGCCTGCAGGGACGAAAATGGACAACTACTGGTAGAATCGCAGTCGATGCTGAGAATTTGGAAAAATCATTTCTGTAGACTGTTAAACGGCGATGACGGCACAAATTCCGCTGTCAGGCAGAATGTTTCACTCAATTTGGACGATGATGAACACGAATTCCGTCCCCCCGACTTAGACGAGGTCAAGATAGCGATATCTAGACTGAAGTCGAACAAAGCTGCTGGAGCGGACGGATTGTCCGCTGAACTGTTTAAGGCAGCTGGAGAAGACCTGGTTGGGCGCATGCACCAGCTCATCTGTAAGATATGGTCGGAGGAAAGCATGCCCGATGAGTGGAATCTCAGCGTCGTTTGACCGGTCCACAAGAAAGGAGACCCCTTTGACTGCGCCAACTATCGGGGGATAAGTCTCCTTAACATCGCGTACAAGATCCTCTCTGCCGTTTTGTGTGAACGCCTGAAACCATTCGTCAACAACCTGATAATACCTCATCAGTGCGGTTTCAGGGCTGGGAAGTCCACCATTGACCATCTATTCGCACTTCGCCAGATCCTGGGAAAAGACTGACTCATCTGTTCGTCGATTTCAAGGCCGCATATGGCAGCGTGCATAGAGACGAGCTATACAACGCCATGTCTAGTTTTGACATTCCTGCCAAACTCGTCAGGCTGTGCAGGATGACGATGGAGGACTCTCGCTGCTCCATCAAGGTCGGTAACGAACTCACCGAGACCTTCAATGTCAAAAAGGGTTTTAGGCAAGGCGACACGCTGTCATGTGACTTCTTTAACATCGTCCTGGAGAAGATCGTGCGAAAACCACATGCCAACACTAGAGGCACGATCTTGCAAACGTCCGTTTAACTGCTTGCTTATGCGGACGACATTGACGTGATTGGACGAACACAGCGAGCTGTCAATGAGGCGTTTGCTGGCATTGAAGCGGAAGCGGCTAAAGTGGGTCTAGCGAGAAACCAGGGCAAAACAAAGTACATGCTGTCATCAAGGAAGCACGTAGCGCAGTACTGCGATCGAGCACAGACTCACTCCTGCCAATCGCTGTTTCCTTGGACTCAAAAGGCAATTGAATAATACAGCCTCCTCTACAACACTCTGATCATCCCTGTCCTGCTATCTGGCACAGAGACATGGAGTCAAGATGAAGAAGCTCTTAGTCGTTTTGGCAGAACATAATCAGCAACTGAAGCTCAAGATTACCAAGTCCTGACCTATCAAACTGCAGCCATAACGAAAATAATCAACCTGATAGGGTACATATGTAAACAATGCACGGAATAACAACCGACATCAGGGAAATGAGCAGTATGCAGCACAACACCCGCGCAGGCCAAACATGAGTAACAACTGTCACAGATGCACATCAAATGGTACTCCGCTACATGAAAGCAACGCTGAAGTCATAACGCCCTCTCCATGGTCCAGCCATTTTCAGCGTTGAATCCGTCGATGCCTGGCTAGATTCATGTCTCTGTACAACCCGCACACTTCGTTGTTGAATCTTCTTCCCTAGAAACGATCAACTGCAATAGGACCAAGGACTGAACGCAGAACTTTTTGCTCGAAAAGATCAAGGACTTGAGATAGTTCAGGCTTCAGCGCATGGGCATGGCTTATTCATCTTTTCAACAAACCGAATTATTGACACCTTTAGTCTTGCAACACCCAGACTTTGCAAAAGCGTGCATAATAACTTCAGATTCTTCAAAATTAGGATGCAGTTCTGACTCAAGTCCACAACGGAAAGAACCTGCAATCGACCACCTGAGAGAAAGGACCACAATCGAGCGACACCCGTCTATAGGAGTACCCCAAGTTTGCCTCATTTCCCCGTAATTTTGAGCCATTTGTCACATCAGTAGATACCAGCACATTCACCTTACAAGCGGAAAACTTTTAAAACAACACCATCGCTGTGAAAGTACACCTGCTCCTCCACGGTGGACTCATCGGTTGCCGACCAAAAGTTGCCAACTCAAAGGGACCAAGCGAAAAAACCATGCGACAAAAAAGCGCAACCTCTGCAAGTAATAGAATAAATACCGTAAGGTGTTGTTTCAAATCACATTCGTCGAGGTCGCATGAACCCGAACACGAACATCATGTCGGCATGTTAATGCCTGGTAAGGCACTCCATTCGACTGGTACTGTGTTCCACTGACAGGAACGAGAAAAAAACCGAACCGAACCGAATATCAACTTCAACCCGTTCACCTAATGGAGGCTCGCACGCGATTGAAACATTTCACGTCGACAGTCGAGCCGAGACGAGACCGGCGCGAGAGAGCCGTTCAAATTACATTCCCATTAGTTGACAGCTGCTGTTGTGCTTTCGAAGGTGGTACGCTGCAGCGTCTGTAAATGAGCTAGACCACCCAGCGGGGTGGCGGCTTATGACACAATGTGCAGAGGGTGTTAATGACGTTGCAGTAATTTGTGTAATGGACTTCATTTCATTTGATTGACAGACGGAAAGCAAACAGATGGACAGGTTATTGACTGGGAGATTGTGTTAACATGCAAGAGGTGGGTAGGGGCGACTGATTGGGAGCAGGGAAGGCCTGGGAGTCCAACCTCACAGTCTGTACTGTCGGATGAATGAAGCTTCAACGGTAGGCTCTCTACTCCGAGATGCTTCTTGTGATGAGGGACAGAGAGAAGAATTCCCAAAGAAGGAGCCAGATGGCGTGGAAAACGCTCCGATCAACACCGCTGACCATTTAAACTCGAATTAAAACCGATTCGCGTCGCGTCGTTTAAAGCGAACGCCGCCTTTAATGCTTCCCTGCCGTAGGCTGACGCCTGTTTAGGAAAAATTAAACAACGACTCCGCGCAGCCAGAGGGAACTGGCGCATAAAGGGCACTTGGCGAAACTCGACAGCTTCACAAGCGAAGCACTTCACAACTGCGAGCATAGTTGAAGTACTCGAACGCGGGGGCATGACTCCGGCGACAACAACTCCATCAACTCCAGCCGTGCTCCAGCCGCGCCGCGCACTGTTCGTTAAATTTTCACGCATCGCATGCGACTGAATGGCCGACTGACGAAAACACAAAAACCCCGTGCACAGGCTTCGGCTTCGACTTTCCCACTCAAAGTGGTTAATGTGTAGAGCAGTCGGTTTTTGGGTGGTGACTCAAAGGAGTTCACATTTTAGTGTGCCCAACTACGGCCGTTTAGTTAACACGATTCACATGCGATCGGTAACAAATGCATGTGCAGTCCTTGTTTGACCTGCCATCCGAGCGCATATGGCCAAGTACGCCCTTGTCCTGATTGAGTTACACGTTTGCCAGCGGTGCTCATAGGCTGCCCCGGTGCCGGGCGTGCCGGCCCACTCCCGACTGGAAAAGTTTACTGTCAGCGCCAGCCAAAGAGACTCACGACATTTCCAATCTTCTGAGGTCTTGCCAAGATTTCAGATCTCATCTGCCAATAATATTGTTCGCATGTTGTGTTTACACTGCATCATGGACTGGTCGTAGCTTCTCCGCACTCCAGGCGCACTTCCTTCCCCGCGGCCCGCACATATGGGAAAAGTTTCATTTCGGAAACACAATCCACAGACACACTTCTGAACTTCCGTCTTGGCGGAGTGGGACTTCCTACGTCTTTGCGGACGTGTGTGTTCAGCATGCTCACTTGAACCGTAAAATATTGGGCGCCAAAGGCTGCAGGATACGCAATCATAAGAATTGATGTAATAATTTAAAGTGTTTCTGCCCGCATGGATTCTCCGAATGCTGTACAGACCTCGGGGGGGGGGGCCGACTCAGTTCAGTTCAGTTCGCCGCCCATTCTCGGCCGTGACATGCACACACACACACACGTCGAGGTGGAGACACTTTAGCATTGATTTATCGAATACCTTCGGGAGATGTATGTTTCTTGGCAGCTAGCAGTGGACGTGTGTGCTGCTCAGTGGGCGGCTGATTGGTTTATTTATCATTTCGCCAAATGAATTATGTCCTTGTTGGGAGTTGTTTTCTCCATCGGTCTTCGCTTTCAGCACATCCGCATCGAGTGGATATGATTTTAGCACCTTTTTGGCTCAGTCGATTTATCGAGATAATGGCTCGTAATGTTTTGGTTTTCCTACTGTTTTTCTTTTTCGACTGGGGGGAGTGGCGGGGCTGCTCAGAGGGTGGGTTTGGAGATGTACTGGAAGGCTAGGAGGTGCGTCATAGAGGAAGGAGTAGCTGGTGATTGGGGGCGAGACTCTGTGGGAATCGGGGAGAGTCTACTCGTGGCCAAGTGGTTGCAACCTGCTCGAGGTGCCCCTGATTCTACCAGATATACGGGATCTAGAAGGAAACAACTCGATAAAGCTCGCATTTTTAGATGCACTCTACAGTGCCTATGAATGAATAGCATTGCATCAGTTTGCCTTGGCCCGGCAATCCGCTTTCAATTAAGTCCCCTTCACTGTATACTGAGGGTGAATACAGTACGACCTTCCCTTCTCCCACAGAAAATCCAAACACTACCACTTCAAGGATCACAGATTCAATTAAGCCGGGCCTCGGTGATCTCCAAAAAAGCGACTCAAAAAAACCTTGAACATCCCTTAATGGATGCAGTTATGGGGAGAGGCGGACGATGTGGATAGTTTGGATGCAGCTGGTAACGAAGCGGTAGAAGCGGGACTCGACGGCATAGTCAGTCGGCTCATTCAAGCCCCGCTTATCCAGGAACATCCAAATCCGCCTCTTCCCATAATTGCTAAAATAGTGCTAAAAGACGATGAGAAGTCAAGTCTTCAGAATGCACTTGCCTTCCTGGAAGAAGCATCCAAAGGGCTGGAAAGGCCATACGCCTAATGGGCAATCTGAAGGACACATAGGAGGTAACTGACAAGTCGCACTCCCTCAGGCGCGAAGACACGTTGATGGGCCTATCTCCTGTTGCTGGCACAATTCGGCACAGACTAGGAGCGCTCTCACCAGAAGAGCGGTCTCCGAAGGACAGAGAAGTGAATGATGTGGCCATGACCACCAAGCCAACTTCTGAAAACGCTGACAGGCCAAGTCTTGACGCAAAATCAGAAGACGATGGTAAGGACCAGTCGATTTTGACGGACGAGAGTGTCACTGGCAATCGGGTAACATCCGTAACAGTAAAAAGGCGCGCCTTTAAAGCCCTCAACCATGCCACTACGGCCCATAGGTCGAAAGATGATAAGTTGACGGTGTCGGAAACGTGACAAGAGGTGAACAAGAAATAATATCTGAAACCCTATCTCGAAGAACCAAGATAAGACCTTGATAGTCCCAGTTCTGCTGTATGACGCAGAAGCGTGGACACTAACTAACGCGGACGAGGATATTCTTGGTCGATTCAAGAGAAAAGTTCTACGAATTATCGTCAGTCCGGTATGTACGGATGGTATTTGGAGGTGGAGACCGAACGACGAACTGTCTGTGTGTTCGTATCTCTCGCCGCAGATGGCTAGGTCACGTAGAGCGAAATGAACACCAATGCTCCGGCCCGGAAAGTCTTCGTCTTCAACCCCGAGTGACAACGCGGTAAAGAAAGAGCACGCCTCCATTGGCGCACGCAACACGAATGGGACCTCAATAAGTTGAATGTGCGTAGCTGGAAGCAAGTAGCTCAAGAACGGCCTAGATGAAGAGAGATGAGATACAGCCCGTAGGGGGCCAGGGCCTAGCTTCTCAGCAACCCCTCGTGTTGTGCTTGCTATTGTTCTCTCACGAGTGGAAGGAACCTACAGCCGACTCCGAACGGCTTTGTTTGAGAAGCTTTCTCTAGACAGAAAAATACTCTTTGAGCATTGTCAGTGACTCGAAAGAGGTGGGGCCGTAAAATTGTTTTCGTAGCACAGAGCAGGAATCGAACCTACGACGCCAAGGTTGGGGTCGACGCACATATCCAAAACGCCACGGGCCAACACGCTAGCTAGTTCGGAGTAAATGCCCGCTCCCACCCTACTATCGGCTGTTCAATGCCGAGTTTGTCGCCCATAGTTGTGTGGTATTTTGGTTTTATATTTAATATCGAAGAGTTGACAAGCGTCTCATGCAGGCACAGGCGTCTGCACTTAGCCTCTGTCAGTGAACTCTTACTCTCACCTTCACGAGGTGAAAGCTGTGAGCCGAGCACCTTCGACCGAAGATGGGGTATCCAACCCCCGTGGAACGTCATTGGCGGCTGCTAACGAGAGAGGGAGAGATTGGGTGAGTCTGTACCAGGGCTTATATCTCTATAGGGATGGCGGCGGAGCAGGTTATCATTAGATAAGCCAACGGCGAACAGGACTAATCTGACGTATTCAGAGCTCAGATCTAAAAGGTTGCCTCCAAGGTCATGTCGGGAATTTGGAGACGACTTGGCGGCAGAGTTACCTTGCGATTTAGTTACACTGACAGTCTCAGATCGGTTACCCATACTGGATGCATCCGCACCCTTCGACTAAGGGTAAGTAGTATAGGGGCTTGGTCTCCCAGTTGGCGGAAGTGCGTGAGGTTAACGCCATCACCACGTAAAAACAAATTTGTTCAGAGACAACCACATGCCTCGGATACCGACGGATTTACTGTTGACGACCCCAGCTAACGAACAAATGAACATTCTTTTCGGTTCCACACGTGGAATATGAGGTTTCTTAGCAGGCCACGTGCAGCCGAAGAACTCGGGGAGGTCCTTGACTGGTATAAAGCAGATATCACCGCCATCCAGCAAGTGCGATGGAATGAGCCGGGCAATGAGAGGATGAAAAACTGCTACATTTACGGCGACTGACGCAGAAAGGGATGCTTATTTAGATGTGGTTTTGTTGTTCGAAGCAGACTTTGGCAAAAAGTTTTGTCTGTAAAAGCGAACGCCTCGTAAGATTCCGCATCAAGGCCTAATCTGCGGCCACGCCCCGACAGAGGACAAATATGACAGCAGCAAGGACGACATCTATGATCTCCTAGAAAGAACATACGATCAATGCCCCAGCTTCGACACCAATATCGTTCTAGGAGACTGCAACGTCTAGCTAGGAAAGGAGGACATCTTTGCTAAAGTCATCGGCAAACACAGCCTACACTACACCACCGCCAGACAAGAATCACGATATCGAGAGAACAACGGAGTCGAGAAAGAACACCACTGTTGGACGACGCAAAGCTTGAATCACAACGGACTACTAGGATCTTTACCGATCGAGTCTCCCAGAAACTCCCTAAAAGTGTCTACAGAAATCATTGAAGAAGAATGGAGTCGTTATCAAGAAGCCATCAATGAAGCCGCCACTGATGTCCTGGGTCTTACGACACCACCTAGAAGAAACCCTTGGTTTGACGACGAGTGCAGGCAGGCACCTTCAGCCACGCAGGAGACACTTGCTGTGCGAAACTGTTGTTGTTGGAGAGGCTTGTTGGTTGAGGCCCAGGTCCACTCCGGATTGTAGTGCCATGCAAAGAAGAAGAAGAAGAGACTAACTCGACACTGGACCTCGAAAATGACTTCGTCTAGGATAGCCCTTCTTGACAGTGTTTCCTAGTCAACGAAATCGGTCGCTACTAGCAAGGAGTGCCTACTCCACGAAAGCGGCCAAGCTGTTAAGTCTAATGTAGGCATGTGGTATGGCCATAGCCGACTTTGAATCAACTGCTAGAACTAAGACAAGTCAGCGGGGCCTTCCCTACCAGAGATACTGGTACTCCCTAACGCCCAAGGGCATAACCAAAGGACCCCTGACAAGCACAGGTAAGGGAAAATCCCCTTCCACAGCCGGCCAATGTACCTCAAAGAGGAGACGCCACGAACAGGCAATTGCCTCAGACCCTGGCATCTCAAAAAGGCTCAAACATACTGACGTAGTGACCATACTGACGTAGGTCTAGAGCAAGAGTTGCTTAGGTCGACTTTTGTCATCCAGAATGAAGGCTTTCGGATGACCAATGGCTGATTCTCACCGAGTTAAGAACCCTTGACGGTGTGAATGACGCCATAATCAAGAAGGAGGAAGCAATCCCCGTCTTCGGACAGCTGACCACTTTCAATGTTTCTTTCTGTGAGTAAGACACAATAGAGGAACCCTCCAATGGCTGTAGAGATTCATAGCCAAGACGGCAAACGGCTGGATCGCGCTGTTGGTTGAGTGCTTGCCCTTGGCTTTAGGGGTCCCAGGTTCGAAACCCAGTGCGCGCGGGGTTAATAAGCTTTTATCTGGTTTTCAAAATCTGGTCCAGACACCATTTGCTGTTGGGATCAAATGAATGGCACTGTCACTGAAGCTGTCGACTATTAGTGACAGTAGTCCAAAAATGGGTATCACAAGTGGGACTAAGTGTGCAGGCAATTTCGCTGAAAACCCAATATCTTATTTTAACAAAGCCATAACAATAGCCCCTGGCATAACGCCGACCTAGATAAGGATGAGATAATCGGCCTAACAAGGCCAAAAGGGCGCAACCTCTGCCAGGAATCATACCTCCCGCAAGGTAGGATGGACCTTAAGCTTCAACATCTGAATCGAAAACTGCATAGTCGGGCTGAAAAGTAATTGAGATGGATGAGAATACTCGCTAGCCCCAAGTGGCTATAGCGCCAACAGGACTTCAAAGTCAGTGGGTATACAAGAGCTAAGTGTGACGGGCTATATGCGGGCTAGCCTAACATAGATGAAAATTTGTGAAGAGTTAGGAAACAAGTACGGAGTGGCGAAAGACCTCAATCAGCATACTCTGCTCAAGTAACTCGAGTTACCAGAGAAGCTTGCTGGATGAGGCTCAGGTCCATGCCGGGATATAGACAGGATAGCAAGAGTGCCTACGGAACAGAGGAACAATCAATTCTAAGCGAGTTCAGTGGAACAACACGGAGAAACTTACTCGTTACATGAGCAAACACATGAGATCTGAAAACCGAAAGAGAGAGTATAAATAATCTAGCCCTAGGCCCTTCAACAATCCCAACATTCACAAGAGGACCCCCAGAATCGCCCTTACAACGCCAACCGATCTCAACAAGCGTTCGGCTGCGATCTGAAAAAGAAGGCTATGCAGTGACTAACTACAGAAAAAGAGTCGCCACATTATATCCCGACATCGACCCAAACGAACCCCTCTGCTACTTCCCGATGACACTTGATGTCCAATTGGAGGCAAACCTACCACTTCCCGAAGACATGGTGGAAACGATAATCAAATGGGATACTCACTTGGATCAAAACGGAAGAGGAATAGAGGTGCTCCAGCGATGGCTGACTGGATGTCAATCAGACGGTGACCTAGCGAAGCAGGGAGTCCAGCGGTGGATGGCTTGAGATACGACAGACTTCACACGCGGCACGGGAGACACACGCGAGGGTCGTTCAAGGCGGAAGGGACAAAAGAGCGACGTAAATGATGACGTCGGTAGGAGGCTTGGCGCTTTAAGCGCCCACTCGCGATGAGGAGATATTGAAGAAAAAAAGCACCCGCGAGGGACATTAATCAAAGCGAACAACAGAGGCAGATAGACTCGACACTGAACACTGGTACTCCCAAACAATCGCAGGCTTATCGCGGCGATAGACGCTTTTTCGCACTTCATTACCGGTTGATGCACTCACTATGACTTCGGGCACTGATGCACTCACTATGACTTCGGACACTTCGGGCAGGAAAGTACACGCGAGGGATATTAATGAAAGCGGGCAACAGAGACAGGCAGACTTGACTCTGAACCACTGGCACTCCCGAACAAGCACACTGATTGAGGCTGTCGCGGCGATGGAAGCTTCTTCGCACTTCACAACCGGAACGGATGCGTTGATACACTCGCGATGGGCAGGCAACGGACAGGAAAGTGGACTGACTTGATATCGAACAGGCACACAGATTAGCACTCACGATGGGCAAAGATTCGAATGAAAGCCAGCCGCGAGGGACATTTCAGACTCGACACTCCAGAGAAGCACCAAAGATAGACTCTGGCTGTGATCACATGGGAAGACACCCGCGAGGGATATTCAACAGGCATTCTAGAGGCAAACAAATTCGGTACCAAGTAGGGCATCATTTACACCCTTGCGCGCGCACTTTGATCCGCGAACGACACAGCTCCCGAAGGAAATTTTAGACGAATCCATTGGCAGCCAAACTTAACACATTACTTGCGCACTTCCGATGTATTGACGCACTCGCGATGGGCAGACATTGAAAGGGAAAGCACTCGCGAGGGATATTCAAGCGGAAAGCCAGGGAAGACAGGCTCCACGCTGAACAACCGGCACTCCAGAAGAAGCACTCAGATTAAGACGGTAGAGGGGCTCATGGCGTCTGAAGCTTGCTTCGAGCTTGACACGAGGCCACGCGATGGGCAGGTAGGCGAGGGACATTTAGGGTGGGAAACAACTGCAGGCAGACCAGACACCGAAGGGGCACTCCTAGCACAGCAGGTGTCGCAGGAAGGAGCCTTCACACTTCACACACGGACTCGCAGTGCTCAATGATCTACTCGTGATAGGCAGCTATCGCAAGGGAACATTAAAGACGAACAATAGAACCGACACCGAACCACCGGCACTTCCGAACGAGCACTGAGCTTGACTCTCCAAACGAGGACTCGCGATGGGCAGATATCAGAAGGAAAGGACTTAACATGGAAAAAAGAGGCAAATGGACACCGCACCGAAACTTCCGTTTTAAGACCGTCACGACGTTTAGAACGGAAGACACCACGAGGGATATTCACTAGGGATTAGAGAAGCAGACAAACCCGAGACGCGACACTCGCCACAAAACACAAAAATGTGGGTTATTCCGTAAAACCAGAAAGAGCACTTGACGCACGCGCAGCTTCGTAAGCTTGATGTGGAATAAACGCACTTCCGGAATGAAACTGCACTCTCGACTGCCAGAGCTTCTACAAGGGACGCGAGGGACTTCGAAGACGAATAAGAGATTTGCTGGGAACTCACACTGAACCGGCGCTCCAGACCGGCCACACTCGCTCACACAATTGAGCAAAAGCTTCCACATCCGCCTCCACCGCTGAAGCCAAAAACGAAACCCAGCACAACGACGCACAAAATTTCCGTTGGAAATTCAAATAATTCACTCGCGCACAATTCCCCACCGTCTTCCCTCTCGCTCTTACACACTGCACAAGAAAAACCCCACGATGCAATGCAATTTCTTCACCGGCCGACCGCAAAATGGCCGCCGATTTCAGCTAATTTTCACTAACTTTCCCGAAATAATACGAAAATCCATTGAATTTCGATGAAATCTCATGCCATCCAGGTGTGGTCACACTCCACCCTCACTTTGGACATGTTTTTCAATCGAAATTCAACAGCTGTACACGATCTAATTGGAAATCACGGTGCACTCACCCCACGAGACGAGCCGGCTTGGTGCCGGGCAGCTTATTTGAACCGAAAAGCACAGAAAACCGTGGAATTTCGCGCAGATTTTTGGTGATCCGATGAATTTAACACTTGAACTTCACTTTGCACACAAATTTGGGGAAGGATATGGACTTTTTGGATTTTTTTTCGATTTTTAAACTTTCCGCCGGAAGAAGACTTGTCTTTACTGACGCCGACTGCACTGACACTGAGGGGAGTTGGGATTTTTTTTTTTGTGCATGGTTGCGGCTGCGAGAGGAATCGGCGAGAGAATTGCAACTAGTTGGGGAAGAGTGGCGAGCGCATGCGCTTTTTGAGAGGTTCGAGTGGCTTACTGGTTTTGGGTCGTTAAGGGGGAAAATGAGTGTTGTGGACAATTTTGAATGCATATTCAAATTTTGCGTGGTTCATGGTGAATGTATGGGGTTTTGTTCGTTTTCGATGACCGACAGTGGGCAATGGGGATAGAATTTCAGATATTTGCGGACTTCCTGTGACGTTTTTGGGATTACATCCGGCGGAGTTTCTGTGATCCCTGTTTGCTTCGAGTACTTTTACACCAGAAATAAGAGAGCAAGCTTGATGCGGAATAAATGCTCTCTTATTTCTGTTTTACTCGAACTAATTTCGACAGGACAATCTCGAAAGCGGATGAAGAAGTCCTTGGTCTCTTTGAGAGAAAAGTTCTTCGCACGATCTTTGGTCCTGTTTGTGTTGACGGGTTCTGGAGGAGAAGATTCAACCACGAACTGTGCAGCGGCATGAGCCTAGTTAAGCGTCTACGGATCCGCCTTCGTTGGCTAGGTCGTGTAGAGAGGATGAACACCACAGCTCCGGCCCGAAGAGTCTTCGAAATCGAACCTGTCGGGCAACGCAACAGAGGACGCCCGCTTTTAAGGTGGCGCACCCAAGTGGAGAAGATCAACCAACTTGGTGTGCGAAACTGGAGACAGCTAGCCAGGGATCGCGCTAGTTGGAGAGGCATGTTGGTTGAGGCCCAGGACTGTAGCGCTACACAAAGAAGAAGAAGAATTTCGACAGGAAGCTTTTCCATCTTGTTGGTAAGAGTGGTGAGACATGGAAAAGCTGGAGAAGAGTGGTGAGCGCCCTTGCCTAAAGGATTGCTTGCTGTCCGATTTATTCCGTGTACAAGTAGTGTATTCATTCAAGAGAGGGAGTTTCCTTGAGTGCTCTAGGGTGCAATCTGATCTGTCAGTGTCAGTTCCAGACCAGGAGGTGCTCTTAGAATATTTCATACCCACGCGTCGCCAGTCTTCTGATATGTCGTTCGAGTCCATATATGCAAAAAGCGTCCACAGAGACGAGCTAACAATCACAATGTTTGAGAAACCTCTGATTTAGAATTCACTGCAGCCAACAAATTGCATCGCAATCACAAGCAATAACACGTCATTACCGACTAAATTAACTAAATCCAACAAGTGCCTAGGTGCCTCCGGAAGACAATGAGACCGAGTCATCTGACAAATTCCAGTTTATTCCCGCCATTAGCACTGATGGCCTTGGTATTACTTAGTTACTTCTCAAGTCTGCTATCCACGAAGTGTCTAAGAATGAGTAACCGCTGACTGCTCCTACCAAGTTGCTCCCATGGCCATGGATTCGTTTCCATACGGCCCCATTATATGTGCAACATGTACAAATGAGCTTCCCCTCTTATTTCTGAATAAGCCAATGCCACCTGCGGATAGACGTCTGAACTGCAGCTGTCTGAACTCAATTAATTTCTGATGACACACACTCTATACATGACTTCATCTGTTAACAAATGTGTGTGAGTTCACCTAAAAGTCCATCATCACTCACACTCATGAGAACCTAATTCCCAGAGAGGCAAAAATAAGAAATCCCACCCCAAAACGAAGAACAATAACCGAACGTGCACAAATAAAAGCTGCACGTTCCGCTCAAAGACTTCCTCAGAAATAAATCTCAAAATTAAGAACTCAGTTCATATTCGTATGGAATCATTTGAGCAGAACTCGCAAAATATTTATCTTTCTCAGTTGCCGATAGAATCCCGCCACGGCAGTGGTCAGTGCAGTCGCAGTCTGCATGCACAAGCACTCACAAATGTCCCGAGGAAAACATCTCAAAGTAATAAACTCATTTTTCAGTTCGAATTGAGTGAAGCGTGCAGCATTCATCTGTGCACGCATGAAATATACTCATTTGCCAAGCACAACCACCAAAGATGTGCATCGTCATTTCCTGCTCAAGCACTCAAGTTAACAATATCAGTTCTCTTTTCGTGTCAACTCACATCGGAAATTTGCTCACTTTATAGATCCGATTGAAAAAGATAATGAGTAGTTAAGGTGTATGCTTCTCATACACACAAACTATCTACATAGTGGCGTACAGATCAGGTCCTAGGATAGACGTGATTAATACCTTGCTGCAACTTGACTTTGACAACACTTTTAAATATTGCTATGACTAGAGTGTGAAATTATCCATGGCCATGGCCTCATGGGATACGCGCGTAAACTGGAAGAATTTCGGCACAGTCGACCCGCAGGGTCAGCCGTATTTGGTTCGATAATTTTCTGCATTTTGATAGACAAAATATAGAGATGCTAGAAAAGCCTTTGCTCTGGCAAGTAAGCTGTTTTACAGCAGCCAACTTGATACCAGGATGAAGGTAATCTGCTACATGGCCCTCTTAAGGCCAGTCATGGTGTATGGTTGTCCTCTGTGGTTCAACGTCAATCATTTCCAGATGGAAAAGATTAGGGTGTTCGAGAGACTGTGTCTTAGGATCTGTCTCCGGTTGTATCGAACACCCGAGGCTGCTGAGTACAAGAAGTACTATCCTAACGTGGTCTTGGACAACAGGACAAACGTGAAAAGGATTGACAGTTTTATCATTAAGTTAATAAGAAGTCACATTAAAAGAAGTATGACTTTAACCAACTGTCTGATCTCCGGGGCTTATTACCCCAATTATATGTATCATAAAAAGGTGCGCTAGAACCTGAAGCGTTCCTCTATTTGGACTCGTTCTTCAACGCGGTATGCCGATCAGATGACAAGCGACTTCTCTACGAATCGTTTGTCGTCCGTGAACACTAGGATCTCCAGTTCAGTAGAGCGATCCATGCTCGAAACAGGAGAGAGAGTGATAAGGAACTCCGCTTTCGCCCGTCCCCGGACGGATATGATAGTTTTTCCAGTGGTTTAACGGTTAGCTTTAGGTTAAGTACCAATAGGAATGTCTAGAGCACCAAGTTTTTCCATAGTCTTCCTGGCCGTAAGTCAAATAAAAAAAATAAAATCTGTCCTAGGGACTAGCTTAGACGCCGAAAGGTAAATATTTTAGAGTACCCGCGAAGGGTCAGTAAGATAGAATTAAGAACTTGAATTGTTAGACATTAAGATAGATTTTATTCATTTTTGTCTAGTCTAAGTCATTCTAGAAGAAAAAGTTAATATTAAAAAACCTATCTAGAGGAGAATAATATCTGAGTGGGGAAATCTTGAAGCAAGATCCAGTAGGATTATGTTTGAGTTTACCAATAATTATTTGCAGTCCATCTGTTGAATTGTCAACTTATGTTAGGTAAGGTGGCCAAGAAGCTCGTCGCGCTTAGGTCTTTGCATGGCCGTTGAGCGTGTGGCATCATGTTGTATCCATAACTCGAGCCCCTTCAAGATGTTTCTGGCTTTATGCTGATGAATGTTGCGAATGATTCTAAACATGACTTGTGGTGGTGGTGGTGGTTTTATTTTAACAAATTAGATAAATTATAGAAAAATATTAGCTGAAGCTTCTTCTTCTTCTTGTGGCGCTACAGTCCGGGGTGAACCTGGGCCTCGGTCAACAATCCTCTCCAGCTGGCACGTTCTTTAGCCAGCTGCCTCCAATTTCGCACCATCGAGTTCGTGGTCGTCCTCTATTGCGTTGTCCCACTGGTTCGGAGTCGAAGACTCTTCGGGCTGGAGCAGTGTTGTCCAGGCGTTCAACATGGCCTAGCCATCTTATGCGTGGAATCCGTAGACGCCTGACTAGACTCATGTCGCTGTACAGCCCGTACAGTTCTTGGTTAAATCTCCTTCTCCAAGAACCTTCAACGCAAACAGGAAAAAAGATTGAACGCAGAACTTTTCTCTCAAAGCGACCAAGGACTTCTTCATCCGCTTTCGAGATTTTCCATACCTCCCTGTCGTATAGCAGGACTGGGATGATCAGTGCTTTGTATAGAATCAACTTGGTTCTTCGAGAGAGGGCTCCATTATCCTACACTTGATCCCGGTACTGAAGTTATTAGTACAGTTTACTCCGGAGGCGAGGTAAGTGAAGTCCATAAGTCTAGTCAGGCGTCTACGGAGAAGAGAAGAAGAAGAAGAAGGTTCGCCTGCAGCATAGCCCGGATTTGACTTCTCCTAACTCAGGTTACAGAATACTACAGGCGTCCGCACTGGTGTCAATAGCTCCAAAATGGATTTGCCAGTATGTTATTATTACGACCTTACTGGGTTCAGTCGCAAGCCGGGTGCGCAGGTGCCTCAAAGAATTTATCCTCCATTGGGTGTTATCCTTGAGGATGTCCCACGGAACGACCTTTTGTCTCATGAGCCATGTGGTGGGTCGGTACATAGTTGAAGACGGTATCAGGTCGTCTTGTCTCAGGAAATTCTTCGGGGTTCCTTTGGCCTTTTCTGCCGCAGCCTTCTTTTGTGCCAAAGCCTCCTTCTGTGCCGCAGCCTCCTTCTGTGCCGCAGCCTCCTTCTGAGCCACAGCCTCCTTCTGTGCCGCAGCCTCCTTCTGTGCTGCAGCCTCCTTCTGTACCACAGCCCCTTTCTGTGCCGCAGCCCCCTTCTGTGCCGCAGCCTCCTTCTTTGCAAAAGCCTCCTTTTCTGCCGCAACCTCCTTTTATGCCGCTCTTGTTCGAGGGCTTATTGGATATCTGGTCACTATCCGCCGCCTGTGACCCCCCAAAGTAGCCTGAGCTACAGCCCTGTGGCACAGATGGTGGTACCGGCCCTGCTTGTGTGCGCCATTAGTACCGTGACAGTCCTCTTCTGCTTTGTTCAACAGCCCTACTTGGCCTCACCATCTTAAGCAGTGATTTCGCAGTAGATCGGCTAGACCCTTCTGTCGCTGCTTGTGTCCACTGCATGCACTTCATAAACATTGCCTAAGTCCACACATTCGTCAAGCGAAACCAAATTGCATTCCGCTGGCAATCCACTCAAAACCCCACCGCCCACCGAACGAACGACACGTCCGCCTCGCCGGCCACTCGCCTCAATGGGCCAGACCTCATTTGTCAAACATTCAACATCATAAAGCTATTAATTTCGATTGTGAACACGAGACTGTGAGTGCTTTGTCCGGGATTTTAATTAAATCGCTATAAATTAAAATTTCAACCGCTCCCCCGCACACCCGCTCCACCCTCGTTGCGTACGAGCATCCACTGCAGTGAGGTCTCTAAAATAACTAAAACTTTGGTCCAATTTAGAATTTATCTTTCTCCGTAAAAGGTTGCTCCGCCACATGCACGCCCCGGCTGGTGTGCGGGGATGGATGGCTGCGCTCTCCGCTCGTCATGGGGAAACTCTTGCATTACGCACGTACTCTGGAAGTTTACCAATTAACCATTACCATGATTTGGAAGAGTGAATACTAGTACACTCGGCGAAGTTTGTTTCACTTTGGCCACGGTCCAGTGGGTAGGTGGCTTGTACGAGCGCCGGCACATGGTGGCCACTTTGAGTGCGGTATGCTTAACTGACGGTGGCACGTGCTCGGGGTAGTTGCCTTGATGGTTTGACTGCCTTTCGGTTGATTATTGGGATGGATGTTCTCGTTATCAAAGGGATTGTGGATTAAGTGCATGGAGGTCGTTTGTGTGATGTTGGTGGTGTGTACTTCGTGACGTAACCTCGTGAAGAGGACGAGTTCTCTTTCGTGCCTCTTACAGGACGATTCCTTTATAGTCATGCTAACTGGCTAGAGATCTTACCACTTTCCCTCTGGTCTTGATTGTTCGAGTCAGCTTAATGTAGATCTCCTGTGAACCCCCTAGAGTAGCCTGAGTGACATTCTGACATGATCGACCAAAGCCAGGAGCGATCTTCCCGTGTTTACCCATACAGCGCCACGAGTTCCAGTCTCTTTTACCTTCAGACTCGAGTGCTCTCCAACAGCCCTTGTCAGCGGATGATACTGGTCTCTAAGTCGACGTCACACGGACAGCATCGCCATCAGCAGATGTTTTCTTTGAACATTCAGTCTCAGTTTGGTGGTTAGTGTTAGTCCAGGCGGATCAGTGAACACGCCATTATGTCAGACGTCATTACATTCTGCGTTTGATCTGTGCACTGATCCCCTGAATGTCCTGAGTTGAAGGTACTTTGTCCTGATCCCCTGAATGTCTTGAGTTGCTTTGCCCAACACATCGATGAAGTGCGACGCTTCATGAAGAACACAAGTACTTCGGTCGTCCCTCCTTTACTCCAGATCACATGTGGCAGCTATTGGTCCACTGGCTTTGATCGATCCTGTCAATATCCTGTGAAGGGACCTCTGGAAGAGCTCAGTCGTAATGCCGGTGCGCCGCGCCGGTGCCTTCAAGTTACCAATGAGGGTGTCCCACGAAGCACATAGTTGAAGTACCGTCTTGTCACAAAAAATTCTTCAGGCTTCCTGTGGCCTTTTCAGCCGCTCCCGTCTTCTGTGCCACTCTTGATTGGTTGGGCTGCTTATTGATTATTCGGAGCTACCCTGCATATTTGCAGTCCGATCCGCCACCTGTGACCCCCAGAGTAGCCTGAGCTACAGCCCTATTGAAATGAGGGGCAGTTCTCCTGTTGGGCAGTACATTTTGGACGATCTTCTCAAGAGCCATGTTTAACGACTCAGTACACACTAGAGAATGCCGAATGTCTGCCATCGTCTAACAGCGAGGGTCGCTCGTCGTCAGTCTGCTGAGCAAAAACCAGACGTGGCACTTGGTAGCTCATCTCTATTCATGCCCACGCCATATCGTCTTCTTTGGCTGACGTTACAGTCGTGGGTGAACCTGGGCCTCAGTCGACAATCCTCTCCAGCTGGCACGATCCTTAGCCAGCTGCCTCCAATTTCGCACTACAAGTTGGTCGATCAAGTACAGTCGCTGGATTGTTGGGTTACGCGCTACTTGGTACAACTAGTTGAGTTCGCAGTTGCATCTGTTTCAACATTCACCTTCCTCGGGGAAGGAACAGCAGAAGCAGTCGTTCTTTGCTTCTTGTGAGGATTATGGAACTTGTGGGTAAATGTTGCAACAAAGTATTTGACTGGGATGATGTAAAGCCCCAAGGCATAGTTTCTCAACCTTTGTGCCTGTGCGGACCCCGAGCAACGGCGGACCACTCCCAACGTTCGACTGTAGTGAAATGGTAATAAAGACATATTTTTGCGGTCACAGACACCCTGAAAGTGCAGCTGGAGAATGACTGCAAGATCAGCAGAGCTACGTCCACGGTTTCCGAGCGGGGCATGACACTATTCATGCCGCGTCGAGACTGGTGTCGGATATCCAATGGAACAAGAGCGAGAAGCAATGTACGGGGGCCTGCTTGATTTATCGGCCTGGTGAGTGAAGGAGGGCATGGGCCTGTGCATCCAGGGCAAAGTTGTTGATTGCTCTCAACTTGGCGAGATGCCAGCAACGATCCCTGTAAATGCACAGGTCAAGTTGACATACAGCCTCCCCGCGGCGCCCTCTGGATAACCTCTACTGCAGCCGCTTAGAGGTGAACCAATGTATGCAGCGACCCCTTGTCCGGGGGTTTAAACCAGGACCCGGTCCTCCAGGTTCGGGGGTTTCGCGTGGGGTTAACTTCCCCACCGTGTAAAACTCGCAATAGTTCAGAGACGGCAACAAGCCTCGGATACGGATGACCCTACTGCTGACGACCATGGACAACGAAATAAGGACAACGATTTTCGGTTCTGCACGTGGAATGTGAGGTCACTGAACAGACCACGTGCAGCCGATGAACTTGCGGAGGCCCTAGAAGCCTATAAGGCTGACATCACCGCCATCCAAGAGGTACGATGGGATGGGCCGGGCAAAAAGAGGATGAAAAACTGCGACATATATTACGGCGATTGCTACAAAGAGCGAAGGCAGCGCTTGTTTGGATGCGGTTTTGTTGTTCGAGGCAGACTTAGGCAAGAAGTCTTAAGCTTTAGATACATAAGCGAACGCCTCACAACAATCCGCATCAAGGCAACATTCGGCAACATCAGCCTAATTTGCGCCCACGCCCCAACGGAGGACAAAGACGATGATAGCAAGGATGACTTCTATGATCTCCTAGAAAGAACATACGATCAATGCCCCAGCTACGACACCAAGATCGTTCTAGGAGATTTTAATGCAAAGCTGGGCAAGGAAGAAATCTTTGCTAGAGTCGTCGGTAAACACAGCCTACACGACAACACGTCCGACAATGGACTCAGGCTGATGGACTTCGTGACGGGGCGAAACCTCACTGTAGCCAGCACGCGGTTCCCTCACCTCAACATTCACAAAGGGACCTGGCGGTCCCCTGATCAATCAACCGTCAACCAGATTGATCACATTGCGATCGACGTCAGACACTCCTCCTGTGTCCTCGATGTCCGAACGTTCCGAGGTGCCAACATCGACTCGGATCATTACCTTGTTGTAGCCAAGGTCAGAACTCGGATATCGATTGTACAACGGAGTAGAGCAAGACCAAAACAGTTTGACGTTGGAAAGCTACAATCGCAATCGACCGCTGGGAACTTCTCCGATCGAGTCTCCCTGAAGCTCTCAGAGAGTCCAACCCTGCCAGGCGAAACAATCGACGAACAGTGGAACCGTTGTCAAAACGCCATCAGAGAAGCTGCCTCTGATGTGCTGGGTTTTAAAATGCCACCTAGAAAAAACCCATGGTTTGACAACGAGTGTCGGCAGGCGCATTCAGCGAAGCTAGCAGCATATAAGGCGACGCTGGATAGAAGGACGAGAGCGGTTCGTGAGCTCTACGAACTTAAAAGAAGGGAAGAGCACCGGCTTCTCAAAAAGAAAAAGAAGGAGCATGAGAAGCGCGCGATCGAGGAAATGGAGAGGTGGTACGGCAGAAATAATGTCCGAAAGTTTTACCAGCGGGTGAAACAACTATCCAAAGGGTACAAACATCGGACAGAAGCCTGTCGGAACGAAGAGGGACAACTCGTAGTAGAGTCGCAGTCGATACTGAGAATCTGGAAGGATCACTTCTGCAGACTGTTAAACGGCGAAGAGGACACCAATACCGCTGTCAGGCAGAATGTTCCACTCCACGCAATGGACGACGACAGAAGAGAATTCCGTCCCCCCGATCTAGACGAAGTCAAGATAGCGATATCGAGACTGAAGTCGAACAAAGCTGCTGGAGCGGATGGATTGTCCGCGGAACTGTTTAAGGCAGCTGGAGATGATCTGGTTGGGCGCATGCACCAGCTCGTCTGTAGGATATGGTCGGAGGAAAGCATGCCCGACGAGTGGAATCTTAGTATCGTTTGCCCGATCCACAAGAAAGGAGACCCCTTTGACTGCGCCAACTATCGGGGGATAAGTCTCCTTAACATCGCATACAAAATCTTCTCTGCCGTTCTGTGTGAACGCCTGAAACCATTCGTCAACAACCTGATAGGTCCTTATCAGTGCGGTTTCAGGCCTGGGAAGTCCACTATCGATCAAATTTTCACATTACGGCAGATCCTCGAAAAAACCCAAGAGATGCAGATCGACACCCACCACCTATTTGTCGACTTTAAGGCCGCATATGACAGTGTGCATAGAGACGAGCTATACAACGCCATGTCTAGTTTTGACATCCCTGCCAAACTCGTCAGATTGTGCAGGATGACGATGGAGAACTCTCGCTGCTCCATCAAGGTCGGTAACGAACTCACCGAGACCTTCAATGTCAAAAAAGGTTTTAGACAAGGCGACGCGCTGTCATGTGACTTCTTCAACATCGTGTTGGAGAAGATCGTGCGAAACTCACACGCCAACACTAGAGGTACGATCTTCCAGAAGTCCGTTCAACTGCTAGCATACGCGGACGATATTGACGTGATTGGCCGAACTCAGCGAGCCGTCAATGAAGCGTTTGCTTGTATTGAGACGGAGGCGGCAAAAATGGGTTTAGCGGTGAATGAGGGCAAAACAAAGTATATGCTGTCATCAAGAAAGGACACACAACATCGACGACTCGGTCAGAACGTCACCATAGGCAGCTACAACTTCGAGGTAGTGAAGGACTTCGTCTACCTCGGCTCCCAAGTAAATAGTGCGAACAACATCAGTACTGAGATTAAACGCAGAATAACTCTTGCCAACCGCTGTTTCTTTGGGCTCAAGAGGCAATTGAGTAGTCGAGCCCTCTCTCGAAAGACCAAGCTCACCTTATATAAGACCTTGATCATCCCTGTCCTGCTGTATGGCGCGGAAGCTTGGACTATCTCAAGAGCGGATGAAGACGCACTTGGTCTCTTCGAGAGAAAAGTTCTGCGTTCAATCTTCGGTCCTGTTTGCGTTGAAGGTTCTTGGAGAAGGAGATTCAACCACGAACTGTACGGGCTGTACAGCGACATGAGTCTAGTCAGGCGTCTACGGATTCAACGCCTAAGATGGCTAGGCCATGTAGAGCGCATGGACAACACTGCTCCAGCCCGAAGAGTCTTCGACTCCGAGCCAGTGGGACAACGCAATAGAGGACGACCACGAACCCGATGGCGCACTCAAGTGGAAAAAGACCTCAACCAACTTGGAGTGCGAAATTGGAAGCAGCTGGCTAAAGAACGTGCCAGCTGGAGAGGATTGTTGACCGAGGCCCAGGTTCACCCCGGACTGTAGCGCCACAAGAAGAAGAAGAAGAGTGAAGGTCTTCGACACCGTACGGTTAAAAGGACTTTTCTAGAAGCTCAATTGGCACCACTGCTGTACCTAGTGTACAACATACTTACCGGTAGGCGGTTCGTAGTCAAGAATGGCAACGTCACCTCTGCAGGTATTTTTGAAGTTAAAAATGCTCTCCAACAGGGTGCCGTTAATTCGCCGATCCTGTTCAACATTTTCTTGAGCGATCTAATAAGTTCTCTTCCTCACGCAATTGCATATGTCGACGACTTGATCGTACAGATCGTACAGATCAGGCAAAAGGATCACTAAGCTCGTGCAGGGTGACTTCGATTCACTCATGACAAATTGCGATGACTGGAAGCTTTCAGAAGTCGAAAGCCATGCTGTTCAGGACGCCGTTGTATAAGGCTTCGGCGGATATAAAAAAGAATTGGCGATAGTTCTCCATTGTTGGACGGCACAGGCAACCACTGGCGCAAAGGACTGTAGTCAGATACCTGGGGATCTGGCTAGATCAGTATCTATATCTTAACAAACATGTAGATGCTCCTCTAGCCAGAGCCCGAGGCACTTTCGCTCTTACAAAGAGACTGTTTTACAACAGCCAACTCAATGCGAGGGTGAAGTTAATCTGCTACATGGCCCTCATACGGCCAATGCTCACCTATGGCTGTCCCGTCTGGTTCAACGTGAGTCTTGATGGAAAAGATTCGGGTGTTTGAGAGGGCTTGTCTGAGGGCTTGCCTTCGTTTTTACAGAACACCAGAGTTAGCCAGTGCATAAAATTCTACTCCAATTAGGTTTTATACAACAGTGCGAAGTTGATACGAGTGACAATTTCCTGGCGAAGTTGATTCGACGTCACACTGCGAGAGCGATGAACTCGGTCAATAACTTGATCTCTGGGGCTTACTACCCTAATCCACAATACCACGAGAGGGTACGTCATAACGGCTTCCTTCCCCCAGAAGCATTCCTCCATTACGATAAGCACGGTCTGATTCAGAATGAAAATGCGGTACCGATCCTGTCAGCTGAGGAGAGTCTTCTCCGCTTCAGTATGGCGGTGTCGAGTTGTGACAAGCGGGATGTTGCAACATCAAAACTTGTGGTGGCAGAGATGTGAAGGAACTCCCTCTTCGAACCCTTTAGACCCGGGTTTGAAATGGGCAATGCGTGTCCCCGAATGGGAAAGCAGTCGGTCAGTCTTGCGGCGGTTATGTTGCTGCCAAAGCGTATGGCCGGTAGTGCTTAAGGTAGCTTTTTTGTTGTACATATGTATATACACGTGTATTCTAAATAGAATAAGATTAGGTTTAGATTAGAGTGCCGACAGAGGGCCAGAAAGTTAGAAGTAGAATCACTGTTCGTTTATTTAGTTTCAAGCATTTTTGTCTAGTATGTGAGTATGTCAAAAAGTAAAAGATAAAAATGAATTGGACATGAAAAAGGAATAGAGCTACGTCCAGACCAGAGCTGTACGTGTCGTCATCGTTCGGGTATAATCATGTTGACCTACTGGAAGTGTTATAGGGAACATGTCCTGTACAGACTATCCCGAGCTCTACGTATATGCTGGACAACACAGCCGGTTGCAGAGGTACATAACTTGCTAGAGACTTATGGTAGATGCCAGAACATTGTTAGAAGGAGCGTTGAATTATCAAAATTGTTGAAATCGGGGAGCTCATGGCGGAGGAGTCGACAGAGCTATAACGGCCACTCAGGTCTTATTTCCTTGATTTGTCTTGACGCAAGCCCTTCACAGGCTGTCTCCAGTTTGACACACCGAGTTGGTTGCAGTTCTTCTACAGATGTGAGCGGTACCTCAATATCTGTTGTCGTTGTACACCTCCGGAGTTGACTCTGTAACGACTTCATCTCAAGGAAGCAACAAATTCCGCAATCATAAGCCATTACAGATCAACATTCGCACCTAACCCACCACAGACACGATTGACGAATCAACCAGTGTGCGCGTAAGCTCCCTAATAATCCCAACAATTCCCCATGAAATCTTTATAATAATAAATAGATTTCCCGCCCACCAAACGAAGCAACAAACTCCCGTCAGAGTATCAACAATCAAATAGTCCCTATCGCATCCATCGCAATGTGATATGCCATCCAATGGTGAGCCTTCGCCGGCACCCCCACATAAGCTCTTTGCATACGCTCCCCTCCATGCGGAGACGAAGCACGAAAATATGTCCCGTCTCTGTGTGCCCAGCACACAGAGGGAAGGAAAGCACAAAAAATCAACCACTCATCCGGTGATAACTACGCCCACCGTGCGCCCCCGCAGCACCCCCCCGGGCGCACACCACTATCCGACAGGATGTTCGAGTTACCGGAATAATTGGATTGGTTTTAGTATCTGTCATAAATTCCAGTGATGTGTGCTTTGTTTTTGGCTCCTGGATCGGTAACCATACCCGACTGTTGTTCGGTCTCCGATTAAGGAAGAACGCGTTCGCCTGGATAAAAATGTCCAAAAACGAAGAGGAAGTAAATTAAATCAAAACGAAACAACAACCGTGCGCGTGTGTGTGCGATTTCCACCTTAGTTACAGCACTGCGCCGATTCGAATTTCCCTTCTTTCTGTTTGGGTTTTGTTCCGCAAGCGTCCTTTTTTTTTTGCCTGTTGCCCTGCTTTCCTGTGGAAAATCTCCACTCAATTTAAAATGGATGTAGTACAGCGTGATTTGAAGTTTTAATTGGCACACGCATGGGCGGGTGCATTGATTGTGAATTTACTGATAATTGCTCTCTGAGTTCCACGCTGTGTGCAGAAACTGAGAAAAAAAAAACAAAAAAAGTCCTGATTTACATGAAATTTTTTGTTGTGCTCGAAAAATTTGTCGGCACGTATTTTTTTTTTTTTTGGAACTGCCATTGTTTGCGGACAGGATTCAGGGGAAAACCTGTAACAAATCACAGCCCTCACGGTAGACTGGGGCCGGCGTCGGATTAGGTTGACATTTTTAATTGAATCAGCGTCACGACTCAATCAAATTAGTGGTCGGTTCGTTCATGCGGGAGGGGTGTCCTTTGAATTAGCATCGGAAGTCCACTCGCATGAAGGGGGTTCCTGAATTTACGTCGGATGCAGAGGAACTCAAACTGTGATCAGCAACTTTTTGTAGAGCACTGCAGGCTGATTGCATAGAGGCGGGAGTACAAAAAATGGGCTTGCACTGGGGCAATAAAATGCGGGCTGTGCCATCTAACAACCCGGCCGTGTTCCCGCAAGTAAAAAAAAATATTTTGGAGGAAGGATCAGGACGATATTCAGGCACCCAGCCAACTAACAACAACTGACTTCAGTTGCCATCGATCCAGACGGGGCAGAGCTAGACAATGACTTCTTCGTGGTTGAAGATCACCAGGATAAGGTGAAAGCAATTGGTGCTGTAATCCAGCGAGTGCCTACGTTCAACGAGGTTCGTCGGCCGAATCACGAACAGGAGAACGAAGGCCTCCCGAACCACAGGAATCAACGTAACATCAATGGCGATCAGAGAATCCAGGTTTCATCACTTTCATTAACGATGACATGGCAAATAGTGCCGTCTCCAATGATCGATATCACATTTTGATTTCTCAAGGAGATCCCCAGGGCATCTTAAACTCGCTGAAGAAGGAAAGGTCCGTGGGAATCGATGGTATTCTGAACATTGTGCTTCGCCATCTTCTCCCTGAAGCAGTGCGAATTTACACAACACTGTTCAACAATGCGCTAAGTAACGCAAACTACCAAGAACATTGGAAAAACGGCTGTGGTCCAACAACGGGACAAAGATAGATCAATCCCGACAGATCTTCTTTCGAACAGTCTTCATCCTTGCATAAGTAAGGTTTTGGAAAAGATAATCACTCGAGTTCTGAAACAATGGATTGAGGGAAATAAGATCAAACCGGCGACTCATTAAACAACACATGCCGTGTCTAAACTGATGTCCGACATTCAGTGGAACAAAGACAAAAAACAAGCCACGAGTGCTTGCCTGATTGACTCGGAGAAAGCGTTTGACATCGTTTGGTTAGAAGGCCTCTTTCTTAAGTTGGTCAGGTTCGGCATAAGTAAACCATTGTCATACATAATCTCTGACGTGATGACAGTGAGAGAAAGTTCACCGTGAATAGTGACGATGTAACTTCTTCCAAGGTCTGCAACAGGGAGCGGTTGGTTCGCCGATCTTGTTCTCAATATGATCACTGCAGACGGCGATTTAGTGGCGCACAGATCTGGTCCGAAGGTAGAATCTGGTAATAAGTAATATAAGTGACTGTCCAAAAATTCAGCTATTCGCCGACAGGAAGGTTATTATAAACTCAATATCCTTTTCCGGACCCCGTTGTGCATGGCATCATGGGATGCGCGAACAAACTGGCTTACATTCGACATTGTTGACCCACAGAGACAACTGTTGTGATGTGAAGGGTATAGTTATGCATCTTGGTATTAGTTTGGATCAATATCTGTATTTTGACAAACATATATTTTCTTTGGTAGGGTTGCGCGGACCAGATGTTGGATCGATTCTGTATCGTTTACGTCTCTACAGCTCCTACAAAAGTCGTAGTTTGGCATGATCAGTCGCATTGCATGCGTGTCCATGGTACATTACTGCAAAAGGAATCCATGCGTAGTTTTGTTTGCGACAACAGCCAAACAACGATATTGAACTCTTTGTACTCAACGTGGCACATAAAGCCAGACAGGGCTTTACGCTTGTAGGCGTATAGAATTGCAATGTACTCTTACAGCTCCGATCATTTCTTCGCGATGCTGTCACCATTTCCATTGCCTTCGAATTCGGTATGCTCACTTACCCAAGTTTACCAAGGATTTACCACTTACGCTCTCTCCAGATTCGACGTTGGAATATCTAATGCCGCTTGGCTATCAGAAGCAAATGGTGGCCATAATTTTCGTCTGTCATTGCTTCCTGTCCTAACAGGATTGTTGAAAGCTTTTCTCCCGTCCAACAATTGGTGCTTAGTAGTCTGCTTGTGTTATATTCTGTGCTCCTGTCCAAATTTTGGTTGAGGATCGGGATCGTGTGGCTTTTCACTCCAGCCGATGGACAAAACAAAATATATGCTATCGACCAAGAAACGATTCGCGGCCCACTATATAGAACACTACAATCGACAGCTATAATTTTGATGAAGTAAAGGAGTTTGCATGTTCAACTACTTGCTTACAAGGACGACATTGACGTGATTGGACGAACACAGCGAGCCGTCAATGAGGTATTTGCTACCATTGAGACGGAAACGGCTAATTTGGGTCTGGCGGTGAATGAGGGCAAAAGGAGTATATGCTGTCCTCAAAAAAGGACAGCGCGTCATAATGGGCAGCAGAAACCTTAAGGTAGTCAAGGACTTCGTCTACCTCGGTTCTGAAGTAAATAGGGACAATAACAGGATCAGGAGGCATTTGAGTAACAGAGTAATCTCTGGAAACACCAAGTTGACTTTGTATAAAACTTTGATCATCCCAGTCCTGCTCTATGGCGCAGAGAGCGGATGAAGAAGCTCTTGGTTGTTTTGAGAGAAAAGTTCTTTGGTACGATCTTTGGTCCTGTTTGCGTTGATGGCGACTGAAAGAGAAGCTTCAACCAAGAACTGTACGGGTTGTACAGCGGCATGCAAATGATTTAAGCGTCTTCGGATCCAACGCTTAAGATGGCTGGGTCATGTAGAGCGCATGGACACCACAGCTCCGTGCCGAAGAATCTTTGACACCGAGCCATTGGGACAGCGCAACAGAGGACGTCCTCGCACGAGATGGCGCAAACAAGTGGAAACGGACCTCAACGAAAAATCGTGCTGCAGGTGCACCCCGGACTGTAGCGCCAATCAAAGAAGAAGAAAGGAGTTTGACAACCTCGAGACACATCTTAGTGGAGATCCGACGTAGAATCGCCTTTGGCAACCGTTTTTTCTTCGATTTGTCAAAACAACTGGGATCGAAACTGCTGACTTCAAGGACCAAAATCATGGTCTACAAAATTATTTTCCTGTCAGTCCTGCTTTATGGAGCCGAAAGCTAAACTCTAAGCAAAACTGCAGAGCTGGTTCTTAGTGCCTTCGAATGAAAAATTCTACCTCGGATATTTGGTACCGTTTACGAGGAAGGCGAATGCCAAGATGAACCAAGATGTAAATGTAGTCCGGAAGGCAAAAATCCATCTACTGGTCCAGCCACATTAAGTGCAGGGGCAACCACACTCCAGAAAAGAGGGTCTTCGAATCCTAGCCTCCTGGGTCGAAAAGGAGAGGAAGGCCGATGATCCGGTAAAGAGATCAAGTCATCGCTGATGTAGGAAGCTGATCGTCAGACTGCATGCAGCGTAGCCAGGACTGACAACGATGGAAGCTACTGATAAGTAAGTAACTAATTGATCTTAACTCTGCCTTACTTTGGTATTATCATGAATTCGTATCGACCACCCTCAACGTCTGTGAAATGGAGCGGCCAGACATCACCCAAAACTGAAATGGTCGCAAAACAGAAACGGCCTGCAATAAAAGCCACCGTCTACCTGAGTCCGCAGGACGTCTGTAGATCTACATATCGCCTGTCTGCGGTCTGTCCTTGACTGTAACGCCTTCACTCCCAAAATGAAGATGAAAACGCCTCAACTGAGATCATCCATAATGAGTACCCCCAAGTTCCTCGACACAGTCCTTTGCCCCCGAAGTAAGAACAAGTTCTGTCACAACAAGCACATGATTTATTTAAGTCGCCCTCCCGAACTCGAGTCCTCGAGTGTGGCAAGAGCCGCACTCGGCAAGTTTTCATTCACATCAACTGGCAACAAGAACCGAAACGACTCGCTCTCAACGCCCGTCAGACTCAGTTACACTGGCGGAACATTTTAAAATCACTTAACAATACTTAGTGGCTGCCACAGACAGGGCACCGCGCACCGATATCCCTTCTGAACTGCGGAACTTCCATCCGAACAATTTGAAGCATTGCCATTCCAGAATTGATGCCACTTAAGATATTATTATTAAAAGCCCTACAACATCATCATCAGCAGCGCCATCGTCGTGGGTGCGGTGAACGAACAGCAGTCTACTGGTGTGTGCCTGTGCCAGTTGTAATGCGAGAACTTCTCAACTGCACAATGGGAAACTTATGCGAACTATTTTCGAGTTGCCCTCGCCCGCCCGCAGAGCAGGATATCCAAACACATCACATGCCGCAGTGTTGCGTGGGTGTTGCGAGGCCATGGCGATCCACTGCACGGTCCCGGGCACATTCCCTCAATCCGGCCGCTGCTGGAAAGAAACGCCATCATTGTAATTAAACTTGGCAAACAGCACTTCAAAATAAGAATAATTAATTCATAACTTTTGACAAAGGATCGCGACGAGGAGCTGCGAGCGACGGGGCCGACGCCGGCATGATGTACATCGATTCCGCATCCGATGCCATAAGTCCTCACTGTGTCTAATTTTAATTGGAAGTGCAAAGTGTAATCGGAGGAGGAGCTGGTACCTTCACTCTATTCAATCGCGGAACGAGTCCGTGGCTCGCGGGGATGAGACGACGTTCCTGCGAGTTCGGTAATTGTCTGGCGTACTTGTAAGTAAACTGCGTTTGCATTGGCAAGTAGTGAGTCATTATCAGCAACCGGCGAACGGGGGGAAGGGAAACGAAGAAAGATCTCTTTGTGGACTGACTGACTGACGAACTAATTCAATTACGCGAATCCTTCACAGACGTCATGTAGAATATTCCACTTGACGTATCCGACATGGGGGGACATGCTGCAGACACGCTAGCTGGAGCGATTGTTCGGGACACGAAATGAAGGAGTTCAGTGCTTGAACATTCTTCTGGCGATTTGCACGCTGCTGGGACATCCACTGGGAGATGTTGATTTGTGTTTGCTGAGCTGAATTGTGTTCTTAATAGGAAGGCACAAAAGGGACTGGGGCGTTGTGTGACTCTTTCTAAATACTATCCAATCATGGATGGTCGCATTGTGCTTAGGGCCCCGGTACAGAGCACACGTCATGTCATGACTGCTTGAATTAGCGAATAGAAACGACCACATTAGGGCACAGGTGCTGGATCTTCATTGAGAGATGATGTGTGGACCATAAGAGAAAGTGCGTCTACTGACACAACGCCTAAAGGGGTTGAACCACGAAGTGTCTATAGACAACTTAACTCTGACTCAAAGAAGCGTGGGCATGAATCCAGTATGACAGTACTATCAGGTGGAAAGCAGAGTTATACCTATGCAAGCTGGACGGCTGCCAAGAACCTATGTGCAAGAGAATATGGCATACAGACTCCCCATTGCGTCCTTTGGAAAGCCTCAAAACCTGCAATTGTGATGTAAGCCCTTGGACAATGAATTCTTCTGGAATGAAGTCCCTCACACAATGCGGACACAACTGTGACTCTTTCTTACTCAGGCATATCTTATTAATCTACTGCTTCGAAGTTTTGAACAAAAGGATCATCCAATGCGGTGTCAATGCACGCCGCAGAATGGAGCTATTTCAGTGTAAGTGCACTTTCAACTGCCCTTGCGCAAAGATGGACAGCCATTTGTTCAAGATTCTGACACGTACACTATTCGTCCGAACGTACGATTGGTTGCTGATCATTTCAGAGTAGGTCCACCTCGAACAAGACCATGGTGAGGCAAGAGCTTTCCAAACGACTGGCGAGGACCCACCTTCCAAGATAACAAATCAACATGAGTTGAGTTCCCAATGATAGACAAGCAACCTACGTATAATTGAATTAGCCATTATTACATGTGCTGTTGCCTTACCGGCTGCTTCCTTGAAAAGTCATTCATACGAGGGATTGATATGCCATATAAAGAGGGCATCCATCTTATCGCCACAGCTTTTCTTGTTGATAACCGGTGTGTTAGAATGCAAAAAAATGCACTACATTACTTTTCCGTAACACAAAGCACCCGCACTGAATGGCAGCATGATGGAGAAGGAGTCCGCAAGTCCATGGGCCCATGACTACATCTGCAGAGGCTGTGGAGACGTAGAAGAAAGAGAGGCTACTTATCTCTATCTCTGGCACTGTCCAAACCTCTCCCGTTTGCATAATAAAACTGTGGGAGAATAAGGCGTTCACGATCTGAAAGATATGTCACCAACATCTCTTTTCAGGTTCATTAGGACATCGGGCTGGCTCAACTCCAAAGAGCTGTAGAAACAGAAACATCTTGAATGGGTTCGTGTTATGGATGCAAGAGGATGCCACCTCCTCAACGGGCATCAGAATGGGTCAACAAAGAGCTAAACTGGAAACAAGTTGCTTCTGGTCTATTGCCTGTATTCGCAGTGGATCGGCCACCGTCTGCTTGTCCGACAAGCAATCCGCAAGTAAGCTTGGGATAGTAAGCGATCGGTGTCATTGGGAAGGAAGTTGCATTCGTTGAGAAACGTGATCGACAGTGAGCATGGAACACAGTTGCGTCGGCATGTGTTATGTCCAGAACAGGTGAACGATTTTCGCCCAGGAGAATGCAAGGAATTGTGGTAGAGACGGTTGGAAGAAGTTAGGACCAGACTCCGGATTGAGGGTCTATGCGCCGAGGTTCGAATCAGAGTGGATGCGCTTTTTATTTTTTTTCTTCCTCACTGCTGTAGTAATGTGTGAAGTAGCCGCACCATTGGCCGTTGTAAGGGGAAAGTTGCCAAAGAGGTCCAGCCTTAGGATAGCGAGTACATGGCAGTTGTTCAGGGCTGAACAGGGAACAAAAATAATAATTTGAAAATACATACGAAGGCTTAAGGGAAAGTGAGAACTTATGGAGGGAGACAAGCTAGGGCTTCAAAAAGCTCCTTAAGGAGCAGCTGTTGCCTACTGATCTGAAAGCAAGTCTGAAGGAAACAGATTTGCATTAAGTCTGCAGTGCTCAAGGATTGATGAGACTTCCCTCCCGTGGCTGAAGCGATTAGCGCGGGCTACGGGCCGTCTCATCAGTCAGAATGTCGTTCAATTGCGAGAAGGGCAAGCTCCGACAACCCACAAATCCTCCATATCGGTAGCACAGTCAGGCCGTATACCAGCGCCGAATCCCACGGCACGACGAAGGATATGATATGCATGTAGTCGACGCCATCTTTTCTCTGAGACACCATGAACAACAAATAGGACTTATCCCTGACACCACATGTAGATTCTGTGGGGACGAAAAAGATATTCAGGACACTACTCATTACCTTCGCTAATGCCGTAGTCCCTGCATACTGAGACAGAAAATACTGTGCGAATTCTTCTTCCAGACAGATATTAATTTAAATTGTATCTGCAGGCTTGTCAATACCACTGTCTGGCTATAAAGGACAGCTCAACATCTGTAAACTCGGAGGCACTCGTAATATCAACGATAGAAGGGGCGATAGAAGGTTTGCATCCCCGTCGGCATCACAATGGGTCCACCTGGAAGTAAGTGAGGAGTGGCCCCACCGCATCGCGTCTTCTGAATCGTGACTAAAATAACACTCCATCAGGTAGCCGACTCCTTGGCAGACCCAGGACGAAGCGGTTGGTCCAAGTCCAAAAACTCCCTTGGTTGCGTCTGGGCATAAATCCTGAGGAGTTAGAGTCTATGGCGAAGGATCGAACACCCGCGAAGATCATGCGGGTCAGAAAATGATGTTGAAGACGATATACCTTAAGTGAGGAATCCACAGCAATGATTCTTAAGTAATGTCTGTTTCCAAAAGTTAGATAAGGTAAGAAAAGTAAGGCATTCAACTATAGAACAACCTCACATTAGCCTGCCTCTCTAGCTGTAGTGGACAAACATTGGAGGTTTTACTTGAATACCATGAATACCAAAGACGGTACAAGCTAAGTCACCTGGGCACAAACGACGCAGCACGATCTTCCGGCAGAACGGACGCCAAAAGTACCAGTAAGTGTGTGTCGATAATTGGTAGAAAAAACATCTACACAAAGAATATTTTCTCGGTGCAAGAGAGCCAGGTCATTGAACAAGCCGTTAAGATGATGGCAGATAATCCAGCCGTGTAGAGCGGAGCGTTCGTAAACGAGCCAGATTTGGGTGATAGATATGAAGTGATCTTTTCTTTGATCATGTTATCTAAAGGATCTGAAAACACATCTGACAAGAAGCCGAGGCATTCCCCAATAAAATATCGTGGTAGCGGAGGGCGTTGCAGGTAGAGTAATACGAACGTTGCGGCGGTGTTAAGAGGTGTGGGTTCGTATCCCGGTAAATCTCAATTGTTGTCTCTTAAGGTAGCTTAAGAATAAAAAAAGATACTTAAATTAGCTTTAGCAACAAGCTGAGTCACCAGAATTAAAAAAAAAAATACTATAAAGTAGGCAAAGCCCAATTTTGTGTCGATTCGCAAGTGTGGAGTAATGAATCGGAAGGGAAACGGAGTGGTGTCCATATTGACTAACAACAAAAGGAAAAGAACCACAAACTTCTTCGCCTTTCGTTCGGCAACCTTTTGAGGGGTGTGGATAAACCGGCGGTACCGAGTGTCTTGAGTTTCAGGGCTATTCAAGATTATTTTGTGCAGCAGACGAGTGCTTATCAACGCTCTTCTGACACACATGCGGGCCAGTCCTTGAACCCGGTTGAGCGCTGTACAGTAAAAATCTTTGCTTAGTACTGTCCACCAATATTAGATTCAAGAATTTAAGATCCTACTCCTGTGGGCACCGGGACACTGTGACAATCCGGTACATTTTGAAGCGAATGAACTCGTTAGAAGGGGTACCAGCTTCGAACTAAGACTTCAAATACTTTCCTACGCAGATCGTAGATGGTCTACTAGTACCAAGTGTCGCATTACCAAACAGCTATGGCCTACCATTGATCCAAAACGTTCACGCCGCCTGATCAGAATGAGTAGACACAGCATCTGTGCCATTATTAGGCCTTCCCTACCACGACTTCTGCAGAAACTGCGGATACGAGAAGGAGGAAGTATAAATTGCACACCTTCTTTGCAATCATTGTTCCTTTTCCAATCGTAGAAAACGTTACCTAGACGAATACGATTTTAATAACTTGACTCAACTGAGCGATAGGAGTGTTAGCCAACTTCTTTGCTTCATCTTCATGTTTAGCGGATTAGAATTTCAGATCCGTGTAGCAATAAAAAGACCTAGTCTGACCTAAGTGTGACTGCTGCTATCAGCGGCAAACTGCTGACTGCCTAACCTAAGACGGCTAAGCCTACGTCCCAGGAGGAAACAGGAGGCACATGCAACATACGATCTGATCGAGCTGTCCAACGACGAGCCTAGACCGCCGTCTACAGAGCCAACGTCTAAGATAACTGGGACATGCAGAATGAATAGACAATGTAACTCCGACGGAAAGAGTCTTCACCTGTGAAGCTATGTGGCTGTTGTCCCCATGAGAGGAAGGACACTCACGCTTGGACAGTCGTACAAGTAGGTCCTCCACTAACATCATATCAATACCGCGACTGGGACAAACTTAGCTTGCCATAAGAAATTCGGGAATCTACACCCACCGTGTCCATCGACCTTCTCTGAAGTGGCCCACAAACGTGTCCTGCCCTAAAAACAAACAAAAAACAACATTCCTCCCAAAAGTGTGTCGTCACTTTAAACCGCTCGCCTACACAGTCACATTCATCATCCAGCCACCTGAAGTGTCTTCATTTGAAAACGAGTGGACTGAGATGGAAAAACAAACAAGTGCTCAGCACCCAATCAAGAGACGCGCAAAGGCGCCTCATTAATTTAATTGTTCCACCAAATCAAATGACAATTTTGTTTACTCCTGCGTAACGCCGAGCGCTGCCTGTGTTCAGGGCGCTGCTTTGTCTGCTCGCCGTCTTCCGTCATCTTCGTGTTCTGTCGAGCTGTTGCGCGCGCCCCCCCACCCCGCCGGATGTAAGTAACATCCTGTAGTGTAAGGATGTTTTCGGAACACCAACAATGATGACGGGGAACACATTTTAATTAAACAGAATCGCGCATAGGTAAGTACTTATCGCATTGCCCTGCTCGGGGGGGTTTTTTTTTTGTTTTTCGAGAAGAAGAATGCTCCTTCGTGCCGGCGTGGGAGAAGGACAGAGGCGACACAAGTGGAAGGTGTGGAGCGAAGACGTGGAACGCAGAGCTGACAGAGTGTAAAAGTACACCATGCGCCAAATATTACTTCGCCATTATGTCGGTTCGAAACGGTCCTTGGCGTATCCCTTTTTTTCTCGTGCTCTTCTGCGTTTCTCCCTTTCTGATGTTTTTCCTCGTTTTGTCTGTCTGAAATTTTGCACCTTTCCTAATTAAATGAGATAACGCTCGACGTGGTGGAGGTGGGCGCTCCGGCTGCTCTGCCGTGCCGGCGCTGGAATGGCAATTAAATAACATTTTCTGCAGTTTTTATGCTTAAATGAGCGAATAATTGCAGGGATTTTATAATTAGACTACTGTACCCTGATGGGGCGGGTGCCTGAAGTGGGCGAGAGATTTTCAATTGAAGCGCCCAATGTGGCGACGATGTCGATGCCGATGCCGGCTACTCTGACGAGAGACAATAAGACGGTGGAGGCGAACAAACTCGAAGGGAGGAAGGAAATGTGCTTCAGTTGATTGGTATTTAATTCCACTTGGAACAGATTGTTAATTTTCATTGGGCTGCCTAATTAGGTAACCACTTGTGAGGCCGGGGTGGGGCTTGCTGGACGGACAAGTGATGTTTACCCCAGAAGTGGTATTCTTTTCTTCGGCTCCTAAGAAGGTCGTTGAATTAATGTTTTCCAGTTGAGATGGACTTTTTTCTGTCTTCCCCTGCTTCGGTGACAGCGCCAAAAGACTTTGAAACTTTGTAGACAAACAAGACTTGAAGGCGAGATTTAATGATGGCACGGGCTCTTGCACATTTGCGTCTGTGAACGAGAATTAGTGTCGGGATTTGCAAGGGCGGCAACAAGTACAATTGCCCGGCGCTCAGTTCAATAAATTCGATAATGAAGGGGACAGCAGCGGCGTTCCGGCAGACACTTTAACGATCAACAAATTTATAGGGTGACAGTAAAAAGGAATGCAAAACACGTTGTTTACTGGCGGGCACGAGCAAGTGAAAGGTCTGGGATGCCCTGAGGGAGATCATCAATGGGGGCGGTTTATTGACCTCTTTTGGCGGAGCCAAAAATCAATCAGCGTAGTGTCTGCGAATTATGACGGGCTCTTGGCGGTTGAATGGGACCTAAAGTTGATTCATTGGCAGCCTACGTACAGCCCAAGCTGCTGTCTAGAGGCATGTATTCAGGTTTACACTGAATCACAAAGAGAATGTTCGATATTCGATGTCGTCCTGGGAGGGAAATGCAGACATTGGGTTCAGCTTTCAATTCGATGCTGCTGCTGAGGAGGAATCCCTTGGCCGGCATGTGTACCGCAGCATAAATGATGATTTTGCAAGCGTTTCAATGTCATTGGTTGCAGCATTTGTCGTTCATCGCCTATTGGCAATGATTCATTTCATTCATTCCTCCGAAGTCAAGCCATTGCTGATGCATTAGGTCACATTGTGGTGGACAGCTCTCGGTGAGTGAGTGCTAGCTTCATTGAATCACAATACCGTGCAAACTGTTCGACCATCCATTGCTGAGTACATTGTAAGGAGAGGTTGCAGCCAACATGAAAAACAAGGTCCAACGACAATGGAGCAAGCTTCGCACTCGACGATTCTCAACAAGTTCAGATGTCGTCCGGGCCACACTGACTGCCGACCACCTCAGTCCATCTTCGAGAAGAAACGGTCGTCTGTACATTTTCGCAGACGGATCTAAGACGGAAGAGCGAGGTTGTTTGCTTAAGGTGTCGCGGTGGCTGGGTGCTGTGGGAAGAGCGAGGTGGTGGAATAGATTAATGATTCCTCCAAGGAACTACTCCCAACAGAATATAGATTAGAGACGCACATTCCTAGATATTGTAAGTCACTTTTTCAAGCATATTAGAGGGTGTATAGTCATGTTGCGCCGTCGCGCTTCATCTTGTCTTCCACGGCTACTACGGGCGCCTACTGGCCGTAGAAGAATTATTTGTAGTCTAAAGGTATAGTGGCCCGTGGCGTTATTGGTATGTGCGCCCACCTCTACGCAATTGAACTTCGACGTCTAAGTTTGATTCCTAGTCTGTGCGACAAATAAATTTTCACGGTCCGCCTTTTTGGAGTCACGCATGCTCAAAGAGTACTCAAAAAACTTCTGAAGCTTGGCTCTTTGGAGTCGGCATAAAACTGTAGGTATCTTCCACTCGTGGCAGAGCAAATAGCACGCACAACACGAGTGGTGATGAACCTATAGTGGCTTTCCTAGTTGTGGCCAGAGCAAGACAGTCACAGAGGAGGTGCTGGATGCTTCTCTTCGTCCTCGTCTAGACAGCTTCTACAGAAGTCATGGCCGAAAAGGCCTAGTCCTTTTTGCGTGAAAGTTTATTCGCTGGGTCCGGTTTTATTATACCAATTGCAGTGTTGAACTGCGATCGCCGTGGGGGGATCAGACTACTTGCCATTTTTGGATCCATATGAAGCCACATTTGTCTTGTTGTTTTGCAGGTACTGCCTGTCAGCCATCTGGCTCTTACTTCCTGCGTACAGATTTTATTGAGCTGTGACTTGAAGTAGCTAAAGGGGTGCCTATGTTACAAGAGATTTCCCCAATCGGCAGTCTGGTGGCGTGATTAGCGAGATCGTCAGCTTAACAGTTCCCTGGGACGTCTCCATGGCCTTACACCCAGCTCAAACGAATTTTGAACTGCTCGGATATCTCGTTAAAAGATGCGCCACAGTCGATTACGATTCTTGAGTTTAAAGAGATCGAAACCAAGAAACTAGTTGCTCCCTGGCTTTCCGCAAAGGTACAGACATCCCGGGCGGATGTCATGTTCCAGCTTAGACTTAGGACTGGGCTTCCCTAGCCGCCATTGCTTTCGCTTGGTAGACGCTGCAGTGATCGGAGAGACAAACAGTGATTTGTTCAGGCTTAGGCACTCCGAGGGAACTCCGTTTTCTACGCCATCTTTCGTTTTGGGTCCATCTTTGTTGAAGTGTGTGGTGATGCCAAAAGCTGTGCTGCCGCCGTACTAAGGGTGTCGTTCTGGAATCAGGGTTTCGAAACTGCTTTTTGGGACTTGTCGAGGTGAAGTGTAGTCTAGTTGGACTTTTCTGAGGCTTTGTTCGTGTAGGATTTTGGCGTGTCCTTAGGTGTTATTGCACTACTAGGCGAATATCACAGTTGGTTTCCATTTGCTTATTAAATATGTCCAACTAACCGTCGCTTGCAAAAAAAAGACCGATCGAAGACGGAATAGCAAAATGCAATTTCTCTAAGTAACTAAATACAAATGTACCTCCCAACTCCTCCCAACTGATTAAAGCTATTATAGCTGGTATAGATTAGAGACGTACATTCCTGGATATTGTAAGCCACTTTTTCAAGCAGGGTGTTGTGTGGTGGTCCGTGGCGTTGTGGGTATGTGCGTTGACCCCAACCTCGACGTCGTAGGTTCGATTCCTGCCCTGTGCAACAAAAATAATTTTCACGGCCCCAGCTCTTTCGAGTACCTGACAATGCTCAAATTGGGCCGTTCGGAGTCGGCATAAATCTGTAGATCCCTCCACTTATGGGGAGTTAGGTCCTGGCACTCTACGGGCTGTAGCGCCACACATATTGTTATGACTAGAGATGTCAAATCACTCAATGCAGCGCCACCGGACCAAAATGGGAGATAAATAGCGCCCCGAACTTAGTTCTCTCAATTCATCCATCAATTTTCTTGGTGTGTGGTATTTAGTGTCCCCGTGCTGCAACCTGGAACCATGTGGCGACTAGCTTCAGGTCCAGAATTTTAAGACTAAGGCAAGTACAAATTCATTTAAATTTCGAATAAACTTGTGATGGTAGTTAGATAGGTAGTCACCCTGCACACTTTTTGTATGAGAACGATGCTCCACTTAGACCTTTAAGAGTCATTGTGCTGTCACTTTTCGACTTACCATCCCTCGTTGACTGCGGTGAATTACATTGTCATAGAACGTCTGGTAAATCCAAAATGCTCATGTGTTGAGTGAGTGTATGTTATTGATTTTCATGCCTTCAGTAGGGGTTGACTCCTGATCATGTGCCAGTGGCAGACCTGTGCCTGCCTTTAAAACAGCGTGTCCTTCTGCTTGTAATTCCCTGCAGTGTTTCAGTAGATCAGGGACCTAGAGAAATCAGGCGAAATGGCGTATACACCATAATTTGCGCCTTTCTTCAATATGGAACCATCTGAGTAAATTTTCATTTGAAGCGGATTGTTGAACCTTCTCCCATCCCGATTCTCTTTCGTAGGTATTGTTGTACTGTGCTTTATTTAGAAATCTAGGAGATGCATCAGATGATCTGATTTCACAGAAAAGTTGAAGTTGAAGTTGCTGACAGCAAGCCCGACACTGTCTGTCCACTTTGCTATTGTTTTCAATTTTAATCTCGTCTCTCTGGCGGTGTTTTTGAAGTTTTCGATGACGAACAAGGCTATGGACTTGTGCCTAATCATGTTTAGTATCTAATAGTACACATCAACTACCTTCCCCTTGTGATGTGCTTTCCTACCTCCATAGTAGGCAGAAGTTGCACAGCTGAGACTGGATTCTTTCGGCACGGAAATCAGCCGGGGTTCGAAATTTACTCACTGGCTACGTAGACTCAATCTACGTATATGATATTTCTGGCTTGTTTGTCACCTGATCAAGCATCTCCATTCCATCTGTCAACTCTGAATGCGTGAAAGACCATAGCCTTCAGACACACGATACGTATACGGAATGATTAAAAATAGCAAGAAGAAAGTCGAGCGTTAATAGAGCCTAAGTCTTTTCAGTAGAGACAACCAAGAACATGGACAGGAGAACTGCTGACTACCCTATCATATGGTCCAGCCACTTGTCCGAATCGACAGTAAGGGCATAGACGCATTTAACGTTCAAATGAACAGTGGGTAGAGATGTAAGTATTTTTTCAAGTTCAGATAGTAGGTGACAACACCCATTCGCTATGAACCTTACAACGTGCTACATGTGGTGAACCTGTGTCTCAAATCTTAACAGACAGCCTCGCCGGCTAATGCGATTCCTAGCTAACTGCCTGCATTTCCATCGACTTGACTAGGGTATTTCTTCAATTGCTTGGGCCACCTAAGACCGGGGCGTCCTCTTTTGCGTTATTCCACAAGCTCAGAGTCGAAGAACTCGGGACGGAGGCAGGCTTCACGTTCCTGCTTAACTCATCAGACAGGTCTGGATGATGGGGAAAACTGTCGCTGTTTTATTTTAGTTGGTAACGAGCTCTTCGTCGCCTTTAAGGGCCAAGAGCCTTTTAGAAACGACAATGGCACTGCTATTCGTTGTAACACTGCTACGATTTCTGCCACATAGTTACGTGGCAGAAGTCCGATGGTATTGAAGCAAGAATCAGAAGGCAGCAAGCTGCCAATAAAGCGTTTATTAGCTTTGAGATGGAGGGCTAAGATTGGTCTAGTAATGAGTTAGGCAATACAGATGTGAACAAGAAGACACTCAAGTTGGCGTTTATTTCTATTAGACTCTCAGTCGGCAAGAAATTTCTTCAGATCGATCATACTCAAGAGACCTCAGGCTCCTTGCTGACAAAAATTAAAATCAAAAATCGGCCGATTATTATTATTGTGGATTTATTGAGATCTATTGTGCGCCTTTTCAGCCTTTGCTGCCTTAAGAGCTCGGAGATGAATTGATGGTTGTAGGCTCCTGTTGTGCAATGGTGTAATTACTATTGTGTACTATGGTGTAGCCAGTTTCGGTTTGAAATCTGTGAATGAGACTTGATTCTAGTGACTTAAGATATCTTTGTTTCTGGGCTAGTCTTCTTCTTCTTCTTCTTCTTCTTGTGGCGCTACAGTCCGGGGTGAACCTGGGCCTCGGTCAACAATCCTCTCCAGCTGGCACGTTCTTTAGCCAGCTGCCTCCAATTTCGCACTCCAAGTTGGTTGAGGTCTTTTTCCACTTGAGTGCGCCATCGGGTTCGTGGTCGTCCTCTATTGCGTTGTCCCACTGGCTCGGAGTCGAAGACTCTTCGGGCTGGAGCAGTGTTGTCCATGCGCTCTACATGGCCTAGCCATCTTAGGCGTTGAATCCGTAAACGCCTGACTAGACTCATGTCGCTGTACAGCCCGTACAGTTCGTGGTTGAATCTCCTTCTCCAAGAACCTTCAACGCAAACAGGACCGAAGATTGAACGCAGAACTTTTCTCTCGAAGAGACCAAGTGCGTCTTCATCCGCTCTTGAGATAGTCCAAGCTTGGTCTTTCGAGAGAGGGCTCGACTACTCAACTGCCTCTTGAGCCCAAAGAAACAGCGGTTGGCAAGAGTTATTCTGCGTTTAATCTCAGTACTGATGTTGTTCGCACTATTTACTTGGGAGCCGAGGTAGACGAAGTCCTTCACTACCTCGAAGTTGTAGCTGCCTAGGTGACGTTCTGACCGAGTCGTCGATGTTGTGTGTCCTTTCTTGATGACAGCATATACTTTGTTTTGCCCTCATTCACCGCTAAACCCATTTTTGCCGCCTCCGTCTCAATACAAGCAAACGCTTCATTGACGGCTCGCTGAGTTCGGCCAATCACGTCAATATCGTCCGCGTATGCTAGCAGTTGAACGGACTTCTGGAAGATCGTGCCTCTAGTGTTGGCGTGTGAGTTTCGCACGATCTTCTCCAGGACGATGTTGAAGAAGTCACATGACAGCGCGTCGCCTTGTCTAAAACCGTTTTTGACATTGAAGGTCTCGGTGAGTTCGTTACCGACCTTGATGGAGCAGCGAGAGTTCCCCATCGTCATCCTGCACATCCTGACGAGTTTGGCAGGAATGTCAAAACTAGACATGGCTCTGTATAGCTCGTCTCTATGCACACTGTCATATGCGGCCTTAAAGTCGACAAATAGGTGGTGGGTGTCGATCTGCATCTCTTGGGTTTTTTCGAGGCTCTGCCGTAATGTGAAAATTTGATCGATAGTGGACTTCCCAGGCCTGAAACCGCACTGATAAGGCCCTATCAGGCGCTCACACAAAACGGCAGAGAAAATCTTGTAGGCGATGTTAAGGAGACTTATCCCCCGATAGTTGGCGCAGTCAAAGGGGTCTCCTTTCTTGTGGATCGGGCAAACGATACTAAGATTCCACTCGTCGGGCATGCTTTCCTCCGACCATAACCTACAGACGAGCTGGTGCATGCGCCCAACCAGATCATCTCCAGCTGCCTTAAACAGTTCCGCGGACAATCCATCCGCTCCAGCAGCTTTGTTCGACTTCAGTCTCGATATCGCTATCTTGACTTCGTCTAGATCGGGGGGACGGAATTCTCTTCTGTCGTCGTCCATTGCATGGAGTGGAACATTCTGCCTGACAGCGGTATTGGTGTCCTCTTCGCCGTTTAACAGTCTGCAGAAGTGATCCTTCCAGATTCTAAGTATCGACTGCGACTCTACTACGAGTTGCCCCTCTTCGTTCCGACAGGCTTCTGTCCGATGTTTGTGGGCTAGTACCTCACACAATTCCTGTATGTATTCTGCAATTTCGTTGGATTCTCCGCAGAATCTGCAGAGACTTTCTTCTGATGCTTCTAGTTTCTTTAGCAGCTCCCTGTTGTGAACTGGTAAGATGCCTGTTGGGATACGGAGGTTGTTATTGCTTATTTTGATACATGCCTCAAACCCAAGAGACCCAAGAGTTTCTTGGCCGGCTTCATGCCATGAGCGTTGTTCCAGAATTCTGCCCGGTTCCTTCTTTATAGTTTCCTGTTTCCCTTCCCCGAGGACTAGATCTCCTACAGCGCAGACGGCTTCCGGGCGTATAAATGATTCCGATGCTCCTTTCCTACCGCGAGAACCGTCCATTTCATTGCCTTCTATCCCTGTGTGGCCAGGTATCCAGCAAAGATGAACCCTGTTACTGCTGCTCGGCTTCTGATTTGTTGATGCAATAGTCACCACTGCCCTTGGTCACATCCCAGCAGGACGCGATAAGGAAATTAAATTTCCAAAAGAAGTTCACTGTTAAGCTGAGCGCCAATAAGGACTGCAGCAAAGTCCACAGACTAAGCAGCAATACGCTCAAATGATGTACAGACGGGCCAAGAACTGATGAAAGGCGGGGCAATTGGACACCGGACAAAGTACATCGGCCGATGGATTGCCTACCGAGCTCTTCAAAGCAGCTGGTGTTGATTTGGTAAGGTGCATGCACCAACTCATGTGGCATAGTTCCCGTCGAGATTTATTTGAGCGGTGGATTTATTCTGTCTGCAGCAAATACTTCTGCATGAAGATACTACTCCTTGCGAGGTCCAAATACTCCCGCCCTTTTTCCTTCATCAGCTATTGATGCATGCCACTTCACCGTCTTGCTGCTCAGTGTGTGGACTTTGGATTCGTTGCTGCAATCTTTTTTGGGGCTAAGCCCACATGGTAACTTCATTTTGGAAATGGAACTTTCTAATCGTGTCATCCTTCGCAGTGGCAGTGGCTAGGAGTGGTAGTTTTCTGACTAGCCAGATGGCCCGTCTTAGGAGAAGTATCGTCAAAACCTGGTTAAAAACTGGGCTGCGAACTTTATCCAGTGGGCACGGTTCACATAACACCGACTGGATTAGGGAAGGTGGTCAACTTCTCATTCTTTCTGTACAGGACTCCTTGTCAGACTGCAGCTGTGCTGTGTCCGCCAGAGTCATCCGTTCAGCTGGCATCGAGAGCCAACTTTAACCCTCGCACCACGCCAAGGTCTATCTCGCAGCGGAATCGGCCTAACAAGAGCTCTCATCAGCTTTGTTCCCTGTCTGTTACCACTTGTGATAAAAGTTAAAGAGCACTTCTTGTTCAATTGCAAAAAGTGACTGAATATTCAAATAATTCGATCCCCCCGCAACCACCTCAAAACCGAATCTTCAACCACTTCAGACCAACACTCGTGTCCAACTCCAATCGAAACTGCTGCTGCCACAATCGCACCTAGGCCCGACAAATTCTGTCAAGAAAACAAAACCCACCTGGCAGGCCATTACAGAAATTGATAACAGTCCCAACTACCGGGGCAACGGGGATATCACAATTCGTGTCCTCTCTCCGGCGGACCCATTAACATTTAATAACAGCCAACTTTTGCGGAGATAATCCTTTAAGAGGCAATTAACCAAATTAATTCACCCACAGCAAGCACAAGGGGTCCGAGGAGAAACTAATTCATTAGCTCGGAACAATGAGCGATCCGATTCGGTGATCCTTTCTCTCCGCTGTCCAATTATACTCGTATCACCCTCTTTGCTGGTGTCCTTAAAAAGGGGTTTTTTCTTTGCTCGCTTGACATTTCTATTTGTTTTCAATTCCCCAAATGAAAGTCTCTTCATTGGAGCGGGGGTGTGTGTGTGTGTGGGGTGGGGTGAGTGTCATCCCTTATCACTGACAGTTGGTAGCAGCCACTAAATTGGCTCCTTGACACAATCATCTCGCTCGCTTTGCGGGATGTTTTCCTTTTCCGCTTTCGCTCATAATGTCCATTGACAAGCTGTCCTCCCGGCGATTGGCGTGCAAAAGCCACCTAATTATGCGGTCCACAGGGAACTAGCTGCAATAGAGAGCGAGAAGAACGGACTGGCTTTGTGGACTGGGTCCCTTGCGATGTGGTCGCTCGGAAGCACTTGAGCGAGAGCGGAGCTCTTGTCGCTGCACTTAAATAATTATCAAATGAATTGAATTTCTTCTCGGTTGGTGCGCTCGGTTGAATGGCTCCTTTTGTGGCAGTTGGCCATGGCAGTGTTTTCGAGGACGGAACCGTGTGCTGACGGCTCACCTGGGAGCGGGAGTGAGGAACGCTGTTTTGGTGTCGGTCGGGTCGGGGCTATTGACGAGAACGAATGAAACGGTCTGCGGGAACAGAGAAATGCATTCAAGGAGTTATTAGAAGGACTTAAGTGGCCGCCGAACGAATGGAGGGTCGCTTTGTGGCTTCTTCACTGCGGGCGGGGTTGCGCGGTGCTTGGAGGTGGTCGGGACTCACAGTGTGGCGTCTGGTGAACAACGTTTGTCTTATGAAAGCGGGTGGAAACAAGGTCAGGCAGCTGTTGGCCGTCATTTGGATAGTTATGTAACGTCCTTCATTATGTTGCGCAACTACGCTGAAATCGAAGAACCTTGAACTCTGATGCTGATTTGCGATTTTATTGCTGCCATGGGTTGAGTGTGATCCCTTCCCTCAATCGACTCAAATATTAACACAGAGAGTGGCCAACGATCGAGGGAATCTGAGAAGACATGCGATGTGCAATCGTCTTCGGATCGCGAACGGGTACGGTCGTTGGTTCGTGGTAGATTTTCGTACAATACACCACCACCTGAGTCTGAAGCTACTGATGATGATCTGACCACTTGTTCGACCGACACAAAGTCAACTGAAGCTGTTCAAGACTACCACTTCGAAGAACGATTAGCACCATTGGCTACATTCACCATTAAATCCTCGCGGTCTGCATAAGCTGCCCTAGTCCAGGTAGAAGTTACACCCGACGAAGGTCGGGTCTAGTCAACGCATCAAGAACAACATCAAAGCAGGCAACATGGTAAAATGATCAGCCCAGAGTGTCCCCAGACTTATTGAATCTTGGCGGAAGAAAGTTTAATCATGCAGTCCAAGCATCCTAAGGTGGATGCATATAGCCATCGTTAGACCCACAATTACCTACCGTTCAAAGAGAACCAACCTGATTAGCTCGAGCGATAAATGAAGGTTGGCATGCCTCCGTATTCCAGCCCAACTGCTATGGCGGAGGTGCTTTTGGAGCTGACACTCCTCTCCATCTGGTGGTTGGAGAAGGTACAAACAAAACAACAAACATGAGTCTGTCAAGAGGAGTTAGGTTACCAAATCTGCATAACAACGTGACAATTCGACGCACTAGACAAACCACGACAACTCTTGCTACTCCATTCCATTCTTGCCATTCCAGAGGATGATGCGTTTAACAGATTTAATTTCCAAAAGAAGTTCAGTCTTAAACTGAGCGCCAATAAGGACTGCAGCAAAGTCCACAGACTGAGCAGTAACACTATAAATTTAATGATATGCATACGGACCAAGAACTGATGAAAGGCGGAGGAATTTGGACACCAGACACAGTACATCAGCCGATGGATTGCCTGCCGAGCTCTTCAAAGCAGCTGGTGACGATTTGGTAAGATGCATGCACCAGCTCATCTGTAAAATCTGGTCGGATGAAAGTATGCCCAATGAATGGAATCTCAGCATCGTTTGCCCGATCCTAAAGAAAGGAGACCCTCTAAACTGTGCCAATTATAGAGGAACAATGCTTTCAAATATATCCTATAAGATCTTTTCTGCCGTTCAGTGTAAACACCTGAAACCCTACGTTAACAGCTTGATTGGTCAATATCAGTGCGGGTTCAGGCCAGCGAAGTCCATTATTGACCAAATATTCACTTGGAAAAGACCCAGAAGTTTCAAGTTAATACCCACCACCAATTCATCGACTTTAAGGTCGCGTATGGCAGCATTCATAGAGACGGGCTATACAGCGCCTTGTCTAGTTTTGGTATTCCTTCAAAACTAGTCCCTCTTTGCAGAATGACGATGGAGAGCGCCCGATGCTCCGTCAACATCGGTAAAGATTGTACCGAGACCTCTGATGTCAGCAAAGGACTTAGAAAAGGCGGCACACTGTCATGCGACTTTTTTAACATCATTCTCAAGAAGATCGTGCGGAACTCAGACGTCAACACAAGAGACACGATCTTCCACAAGTCTATGCAACTGCTCGCATATGCCGATGACATTGACATCATCAGAAGAACACAACGGGCTGTCAGTGGGGGGCTTGTGAGCATCGAGAAGGAAGCGGCCAAGATGGGCCATGCGGTTAATGAGGGTGAGACAAAGTATATGCTCTCCACCAACACCGACGCCTTGGCCAAAACGTCGCTATAGACAGCTATGACATCGAAGTAGTGAAAGACTTTGTCTACCAAAACTCTGAAGGTGTCATACAAGCTATGACACCACCGCGGAGATAAAACGGAGGATCACTCTGCCCAATCGATGCATTTTCGCACTTGGAAGGCCACTGAGGAATAAAAGCCACCTCTCGAGTACAGCTCATCGTTCAATCTCCTTCTCCAAACACCATCCGTACATACGCGACCGAAGATAATTCGATGGACTTTTCTCTCGAAGCGACCAAGAATACCCTCATCCGCTTTAGTTAGTGCCATACACCAGGACTGGGACTATCAAGGTCTTATCTTGGTTCTTCGAGAGGTGGCTGTTTTTCCTCAGTGGCCTTCCAAGTGCGAAAGCATCGACCTGGTCAAACAAGTTCGAATCTCTCGTCTCAGATGGCTAGGTCACGTCGAGCGAATGGCCACCAATGCTCTAGCCCGGAAAGCCTTCGACTCCAACGCGGGAAAGGAAGACCACGCCTACGGTGGCACACGCAGCTAGAAGGGGACCTGAATAAGTTGATAGTGCGTGGCTGGAAGCAACAAGCACAAGACCGGGCTAGATGGAGAGGCATGTTGGCTGAGATGTATGTCCACCGCGCCAGCCAAAACAGGAGAAGACAAAGTACATATGTACGACGAGTCTATGAGCAATCTTTACCATAGACAAGTGTGTTCAAATCAATCTTGACGAAAACTATACCATCTGCGACGTAACTACAATATCACATGGGTATACAAGGCAATAAAATGGCCCTACCTATGGACGGAACGTCGGCACCCTTCAGACGCCTAGAACCTATAAGAGAACATGTCTCCAGAGGACAATTGAGGGTACGAGAAAGAAGGTACCGAACAGACACTTGGAACACAGCTAATGGCATGAAGCACGTGAAAAAACTCTCAGCTGTCTGTACAACAGAAAAAGATTTGTAACATGCATCAAAGTGAGCAAGAACAACCACCGTATCTGGAGCTTTCTAACAAGCCACTGCAGACTAAGGACTCACTAATAAATCTAGGATCCATGGCAAATCTAAAGAAATTCCAGAAAACGTAGTGGCACTAGTCCCCAATCCTCAGACGTATGTATTGGCTGTCAAGGGCGACGAATCGCACAAGATCTCGAAACTAATGACAAGCTTATTTACTTAGCGTGCCTACGACCCACGGAGGTGAAATGGAGGTGAATGAGAAATCCCATACCATCACCAAGGCCAATCTGTCTGGTGTCCGCGATGACTTGGTCTTTATACAAGAGGTCCGGTCTTTCACTCCTTCTCGAACATAGATTCGACGGATTCGAAGGGCTTGTTTTTTTGGGCGTTGCTGTCCTTCCGCTCGATATAACCAAGCGAGTGTAGTCGCCTCCGGGCTACATCCACATCCTGATACAGATCACGGTTGTATTTTCTAGTCGATTCACCTTGCTCGCAGATACGACCATTCGTCCAACGTAGAATTTTTCTTGCGAAGACACCAAGAATTAGCTTTGCAGTCTTGCTTAGTGTCCAGCTTTCGGCTCCCTAAAGCAGGACCGGCAGGATAAGAGTTTTGTAGACCATGATTTTGGTCCTTCGAGTCAAGAGTTTTGAGCCCAATGGTTTTGACAAGCCGAAGTAGCTTCGGTTGCCAAGGGCGATTCTGCGTCCGATCTCCATTAAGATGCTCTTCTTTGAGCTCACATTTGCTCCGAGGTGCACAAGCTGCTTCTACCGCAAAATTGTAGCTAAATTTCTTAATTACGCTAAACCGAATCTCCCTGCAGGAAAACAATGCAGGTTTTAAACGGTTCTGGGTTTCTTGTGGCTCTGAAATTGGCTAAATGATGACGATTTGGTATAAAGTCGATTTGCGGTGCAAAACAGTGTAAAACGTTGTAGGCGACGTTGACGACTTGGTATCGCCTCATGGCAAAATCGAAAAAAAAAACACAGTGTTTGAAACTAAGAAACGGTTAACGGATTGATTGAAGACGCAGGTGATGATAAATTGGAATGTGCACTAGAATGCGGAACGATGTCTTCCGGGGTTGACCTGGACCGCAGCCAACATGCCTCTCCATCTAGCTCGGTCTTGTGCTGGTTGCTTCCAGCCACGAAAGTTCAACTGACTGAAGTCAATTTTCAGCTATATGTGCCACAGGAGGAGTGTTCTTTTCTTACCACGTTGTCCCTCGGGGTTGGAGGCGACCGGCTTTCCGGGACGGAGCACTATGTGATTAAGCCATCTGAGACGAGAGACTCGATCTTGTTCGATCAGATCGATGTCGCTGCACAACCCGTACAGTTCGCCTTTCAGTTACTGATAGGGACAAGGTCGACAAGGCAATAATTGATGATGAAGTAGATGTGACATACTTACTTACTTACTTACTTACTTATCAGACAGACGAACCAAGAAGGGTCTGAGCCTGAGCAATTGCTGTCTTCCATCGGTGACGGTCCTGGGCACGCTGCTTCCAGTCATCAAGGCCAAGCTGTCTTGCATCCGCGATGACTTGGTCTTTGTACCGGAGGTTCGGTCTTCCTCTCCTTCTCGAACCAGGAGGCTCGGATTCGAAGACCCTCTTTGCTGGAGCGTTGTTGTCCATTCGCTCGATGTGGCCGAGTCAGTGTAGTTGACGGATTCTTGTCTTCCGGACTACATCCATTTCCTTGTACAGCTGGTAGAGTTCGCGGTTGTGTCTTCTCCTTCAATCGCCTTACTCGCAGACGGGACCATATATCCGAGGTTTCTTTTGAAGGCACCAAGATGTCCAGGTTTTGGCTCCATAAAGCAGGACTGGCAGAATAAGGGTTTTGTAGAGCATGACTTTGGTCCTTCGAGTCATTAGTTTCGAGCCCATTTGTTTTGACAGACCGAAGTAGCATCGGTTGCCAAGGGCGATTCCACTACGATGTCATTCGTGGAGTTTACATTTGCCCCGAGGTAGACAAACTCCTTTACTACCTCGAAATTGTAGCTGTCGATTGTAACGTTTTGACATAGGTGGTGTGCGGCGGATCGTTTTTTGCTCGACAGCATATATTTTGTTTTGTCCTCGTTGACCTTAAGACCCGCTTGTTTCGCCTGTTCCTCAAATTGCCGTGAAAGCTTCCACTATGGGACCGCGAGACAATGTCGATGTCATCCGCGTATCCCAACAGCTGGACTGACTTGTAGAAGATAGTGCCTTCCGTGTTGACTTTTGCCCGCCGCACTATCTTCTCCAGTACCAAATTGAAGAAGTCACACTACAGCGCATCTCCTTGCCGCAATCCGGTGCAGGTTTCGGACGGTTCAGAGGTTTTTGAACCGAACTGCACGGTGCATCGCGTATGTGTTAGCGTGGTGCGACACAACCGGATCAGTTTTCCCGGGATCCCGAATTCGGCCATCGCTTCGAATAGCTCCTTGCGATGAATGCTGTCGTATGCGGCTTTAAAATCGATGAACAGATGGTGAGTATCGATTTGAAACTCGCTGGTCTTCTCCAGGATCTGCCTTAATGTGAAGATTTGGCCGATGGTCAATTTGCCGGGCCGGAAGCCGCGCTGGTACGTGCCGATTAGTGCGGTGCAAAACGGCTTCAGACGTTCACACAGTACGCTGGATAGGATCTTGTAGGCGACATTGAGCAGGGATATACCTCTGTAGTTCTTGCAGGAGGTAGGATCGCCTCTTTTTGTGCTGATGGAGCTGATATTCCAGTCGTCGGGCATGCTTTCATCTTCCCAAATTCGGCAAATGATTTGGTGCATGCTCCCTACCATTACATTGCCCCCAGCTTTGAAAAGCTCCGATGATAAGCCATCTGAGCCTGCGGCTTTGTTGTTCTTCAGCCTTTTAATGGCTGTACCGACTTCTTCAAAGCTAGGTGGGAGGACTTCTTCGTCGACTGGAGTTGGGATTTCCTGGTTCCCTATCACTCTCTCTTGGTCAGGTCCGCTAAGCAGCTGTTGGAAGTGCTGCTTAAACACATCCACTATTCCCTGTGGGTCCGTAACTAGGTTACCCTCGCAATTTCGGAGAGCCTGGGTGCCTTTCCTAAAGCCTGTGGCCAGGCTTTTGGCTTTTTTGTAAAAGGCCCGTATTTTTTGCTTGTCCCTAGACTCTTCGATATTCTTGAGCTGGGAGGTTGCGAGAGACCTTTTCTTCGGGCGTAGAAGCTTTTTCTCCTCCCGTCTTCTAGCCCGGTACTCCTCTTGCGCTGCTCTTGTTTTCCGTTGCAGCGCTTTTTGGTATGCCTCGTCGCTTGCACGTTTTTTCTGCTCACACTCGCCATCATATCACGGGTTTCTTGTCGGGGTGGTAGGTAGCCTAATGTAGTTTCCGCTACCTCTTTGATGGCCGAGCGGCAATGCAACCACATCTCGTTGCCACTTGACGTAGGCATACCGGAGAGTCTCTCACTTAATTGATCTTCGTAGGCTCTGGCAATCTCCGGTGTGCTTAGGCGTCCAATGTCAAAAGTTTTCTTTGTCGACTGGTGCAGCTTTCTGACATTGGACAGTCGAGCTCTGAATCTTGCTGCAACAAGAAAGTGGTCAGAGTCGACGTTTGCCCCCCTGAATGTTCGCACATCCAGGATGTTTGACGCGTGTCTTCCGTCAATAAGCACATGGTCGATTTGGTTGGCGGTTCGACCATCCGGGGATCGCCAGGTTGCTGTGTGGATTTTTTTTTTTGCGAGGGAACCTTGTGCTATTTATGACCATATTACGTGCTGTCGCAAAGTCTGTGAGTCGGAAGTCGTTATCTGTTGTCGTGTCGTGGAGGCTGTGCTTTCCGATCACTCCGCCAAAGATGTTTTGCTTACCGATTTTAGCATTGAAGTCTCCGAGTACGATTTTGACATCGTACTCCGGACAGGCTCCGTAGGCACCGTCCAAGAGGTCGTAAAAATCCTCTTTGACAGAGTCTTCAGCTTCGTCGGTAGGGGCGTGTGCACATATGAGGCTGATGTTGTAGAATCTGCCTGTGGCATAGTCACCCAAAAATAGGGAAAAATTCAAAATACAAAATATCATATGTACTTTGTACTTTTTCTCAGAAGAAGCGTCTTGTCAATCTCTACAACTTCGTACAAAGCTAAGCAAATCGCTGAAAAAACGCTTAGTTTTAGAAACACCAGATCACCTTCTCCGACACCCCGCAAAACGTTAGGCTTGCAGAGGACTCTGGTTGTGGTTATCCTTTTGTTGTAATCACCTTTTCTGGCAAGAGAGTGCTCGTAACATTGTCTATTCGCGCAAGTACACCCCACATGCATTTCTCCACGCGTGTGAATTAGAGTTATGATCGAATGTGTTACCTTCTTCTATAAAATTAGCATCATCTCATACATTCCTTGTCCCACGCCATAATCATCACCTCAAGGCAAAGGATCATGGCAAAGGAACCACCCTTCCCCCAGCCACCAATTTGCATATTCCCTCCACCGACTACGGCCTGCACACGAGTGTTGCACTTAATTGAAATTAGCTAAGCCCCAAAAGTAATTCCATCCCCTCCCCGCACAACGTACCCCAATTTTTGACTCGAGCATTAACACATTTGAAAGCTTCATCGAGTCCTTGTTAGCTCCAAACTCATTTATGATTACCCCACGTCGCGTCGTCTCCGATCAGCGGGGATATTTTATTAAAAGTGTCAAGCAAAAACCAAAGAAAACTTCCCAAGATACCCATACCGTTGGCGAAAAGTTTTTCGATTATTTTCACATCCTTAGGTTGTTTGTCCTGTGTACTTGGCGCGTAACCAACACTCCGCCATCGCCATCGCCACCGCTGCACCGCCCCGACGAGGCAGACCGCTTGGCCTTCGTTGTGTCGCTGCCACAAGCCACACAGAGCCAAGCAGAGGAGTGCCTGCCTGTGAGGAGTATCTATTAACAAGAACATTTAATGATACATCCCTTGGAACACGTCGTTTCTGAATTGCTGGTGTGTGTGTGTCTTTTTTTTCTCGAAAGAATGGCAGGGAGAGCGAAGATCCCTTTTTGGTGCAGCAACGTTTCCCATTAAATGATGCCACATCTTGCAACAAACACAAGGATAATGAATTCTCAAGAAGAGCAGGGGAAGGGCTAGAGACAAAAAAGAAAGCACCACCAACGAACACTTTTCCTTGTCATGCGAGGTGGTGGGGCGGTGGTTTTTCCAGTGCTCAGGCATTATTGCTCTTTATGTTGCGCAACAGGAAACCAACACCATGACACTTGGGAGCAAAGGATCCCCTTACGCCCACCCGTTGGATACATTTTTTTTCTCCTTCGGTGTTTTTGTAAGTGATAAGAACGATGGGGGAGAACAGGATGAGGGAATCACCGAATGCAACGCGCCACAGGAACACTTGCAAATGGGACAGGCACGCCACGGAGCAACGAGCAACGAGCAGCGAGCAACGAGCATCCTTGTGCTGCACGACGAGATGGGCAAATACGAGCTGTTTTTAATGAACGAGATGTGTAATCCGACAAGGAGATCTTCTCAAGATGATGTGCCGTGCAGTGCACTTAAGTTTTTAATCCTTTGAATTCTTAAAGTGCCAATAAAGGGATTAGGAGCAAGCACGTGTGTGATATGCGGAATTAGTGTCATTATGGCAAGCGGTTACAGAACAACTGAGCACGGCGGGGACAGGCAGCGCCCAACGATAAGAGTTCATCAGTGAGTGTCGAGTGTCGAGTGTCGAGTGTCGCCGGCTGAAGATGATGTGTCAACAAGCGATGTGTCAGCTCGTGAGAGGAAGATTGCGCAAGTGGTCCTTCGAGCCGGGTCTTTGATCTTTCAATATGAACCCTAAATAGACGCACACACACACCCGCTGTACGAAGGGATGCAGCACGATGTATCGACAGGATATTTGATATACCTCCGCCTTCCTTTGGAAGCGAAATTTTAATTTCAACCATATTTACGGCAGCCAAAGGGATCTTGTCTGCTTTCACGTGTCTGTGCACGTCTCTGCCATCGGCATGTGCCATCGCAGCGGCTCCAGTACGGTTGGTGGGTTGCTTTAAACCGCTCGGCAATAACCGAGCGGAATTTTCCACGCAGTGGATGGGGATGTAAACACATTTGCATTTAAACCCACCATTGACGTCATCAATATCAGAGGATTTCAATTTTCTGCATGCACAGCACCGGAGGTAGAATGCTCACGTCACATAATGAAGTGCACAGAGGCATACACACACGGTATGCACGCACACTCGGGTCCTGTGGGAGAGGTGACAGCTGACTCTTGGCAGGAACAGATTTCTCGTGTGACAAGTGTAGTGGCTGGAGTATAACTTGTCGTTCGTTCGAATTCTGCTTTTGCCCCACTCATGCGATGCCGGGGAAATGGAAAGACCGTCGAGGCTGATTCGGTGACGATACTCACGCAGATGAGAATGGATGCAGGTTCTTTTTTCGAGGGCGCATCGAATGGGTGGCTTTAAGGGAATTTGCATTAAAGCTCAGTTCGTTGCAGGAAATGTGGGCTTTTGAGGTGTGCATGGCGCTGCTTGTGATCCAGGTTGGCTTTGGTTGGGCGGCATTTTGGAGTGGAGGACAGTCGTGTGATTTGATGGGAATTTTGGAAGAAGGAGCAATGAAATGTTTCTTTTTGTATGATTTGTGTTGAACTCTGCCCGAGATCAAGTGACGCAACTCAACTAAGGATGAACGATAGTCGAATCGGAGCTGGGGAGGATTTGAGATGCCAGCTGAAGTCCACACAAGAAGGAGATGAAGACTTTTCGGACGACAGGACGTGACTTCGTTCGTGTAAATCATGCGCATTCGCATAGACCAAGCATCCTCCGCTGTGGTATGCAATGCAATTGAAGTCAGGCTTCCAATCTAGTTCCCATGTCGGCACTGATGTTGATCCCCACTCCAAGGCCGAAGAAGACTTCCTCCGAATACCGACATTCTTGTCCCGAATGGAACTGATTATATTTGCAAAAGGTTTGCTAATCAGGACTTGACAACTTTTTTTTTTTAATAAAACACAAACCATTTGAGATACCGGCAAACTTAGATAAGTCGAACTTCGATAACTCAAATATTTGATAACTCTTGACAAAATTGGATGGCAATGGCGCCAAAATTAAATGTTCATGTAATGTTTCTTCGATTACTCGAGGAGATCCTTTCTTCTTCTTATGGCGCTACAGTCCGGGGTGAACCTGGGCTTCAGCCAACATTCCTCTTCAGCTGGCCCGATCCTTAGACAGCTGCCTCCAATTTCACACTCCAAGTTGGTTGAGGTCCTTCTCCACTTGAGTGCGCCATCGGCTACGTGGTCGTGCTCTATTGCGTCGTCCCACTGGTTCGTGGAGTGGAGGACTCTTCGGGCTGGGGCAGTGTTGTCCATGCCCTCAACATGACCTGGCCATCTTAGGCGTTCAATCCGTAAACGCCTGACTAGACTCATGTCGCTGCACAGCCCGTAGAGTTCGTGGTTGAATCTTCTTCTCCAGAAACCTTCAACGCAAACATGACAAGATTGAGCGCAGAACTTTTCTCTCGAAGAGACCAAGTGCGTCTTCATCCGCTCTTGAGATAGTCCAGGCTTCCGCGCACATTCTGCCTGACAGCGGTGTTGGTGTCTTCTTCGACGTTAAACAGCCTGCAGAAGTGATCCTTCCAAATTCTCAGCATCGACTGCGACTCTAATACTAGTTGTCGCCCATTGTTCCGACAGCCTCCTATCGGATGTTTGTACCCCTTGGATAGTTGCTTTACCCGTACCACCTCTCCATTTCCTCGATCGCGCGCTTCTCATGCTAGTTCTTTTTCTTTTTGAGAAGCCAGTGCTCTTCCCTTCTTTTAAGTTCGTAGAGCTCACGAACCGCTCTCGTCCTTCTATCCAGCGTCGCCTTATATGCTGCTAGCTTCACTGAATCAATCTGTTCAATCTGATGTGAATTTTGAGGTGAGGGAACCGCGTGCTGGCTTGAGGAGATTATTTGGCATTAACTTCGATAAGTCGAATTTCTGGTCTGTCACAAATTCTGCGTTCTAACGGATGGCTTTCAATGGCATTGTGTTTGTGTATCCTATTCTCCTTTGGGATCCTAGACAATCTTCTTGGTACATGGAGGTTAGCCGATTTATCTCCACGTACATAGCTGAGATTTTATTTAAAAAAAAATTGTAGTCGTCTACTAAAATTCAAAGAGGATGACCAAATATAGAGAGTATTGGCACGTATGAACAGTGCAGTGCGAATTGTTAAGTAGAATATAATATAATAATATGGGTGGTGCAACAGCCGGTAGAGGTCAAGGACCTATGCAGCTTCTTAGCAACCACTCGTGTTGTGCGTGCTATTGTCCTCTCACGAGTGGAAGGGACCTACAGTCTTATGCCGATTTCGAAGGGCCAAGTTTGAAAAGCTTTTTTAGACAGGAAATACCCGTTGAGCATTGTCAATGACTCGAAAGAGGTGAGGCCGTGAAAATAATTTATTTCGCACTGACCATGGATCGAACCTACGACGTCTAGGTTGGGATCGACGCACATACCCACATCCCCACGGGTCTCCAAGATGAAAAGTCGATCAGTTTCAACGTAGACACTAAACATGCGTGCGTTACAAGCACTAACTTTTGATGATCTTTTAAAAAAGGTCGAAGGAAAAACACGTACATAGCTGTGAAGTATGATATATCGGCATACAACAAAATAACCAATGACAAATGGCTAGAAGGCACCACCTGCCTTAAAACAAAATAAATGCGGCCATCACTTCACCTAAAACGGTCACTCAGTCTGCGTAGACTCAGCAAGCACTCATTAAGGACCCTCATTGGAGTCATGACCGGGCAGTGGCACTCATGCTCGCATAATGGGTGCCCCTTATAATGATTTCTGCAGAAGCTGCATGGATGAAAAGGATGAAAAGAGTCATTACCGAATCTGCTTGTGCAGCGCTCTGGCTAGTCGAAAGTTCCTACACCTAAGAGCCTGCTACTTCAATAACCTAAATAAGCTAAACAGCGCCAGCATAGGCCAACTAAATCTCTTCATTACAAGCACCAACTGGTTCTGATGTTATAAGAAGTCAATCCGCGTGGTAGCAAAAAGGGCCTACGCTGGCCTAAGTTGACTACCAATCACCCACTAAAACCTAACCTAACCTATGATGTACCAGCAAGTACGGTGTATTCCATTTAAAAAATAGAATTAATTGTTGCAGCGATTGAAAATAGTAGTAGAAACGAATGTTTCAAGACACCACTTGTAAGTCTTCCATAACAGATTATTTCAAATTCGTGTTTTACTCGAATTTTTGTTCGTACCAATTGACGGTTCGACTTATCGAAGATTGACTGTATTTCAAAAACTGTATTATCGGCTTGAAGTACAATCAAACCATTTATGAACGAGACCTGGCTTAGTTCGCATGGGCACCGTGGGCACGTATAGATACACCGAGGGTACGTTTCGACAATTTTCAACGACACGGCTCGGAACGGCTGCTATTTTGCACTCACTATTGATGCCGAGCTTTTCAAACGTCGTCGTTTTGTTGGCCTCTTGTAGACCCACCGAATATTATCCAGCGGCGTTAAATCGCACAAACGCGTCGGCCAATCGACTGGCTCATTTCTTGAGATAACATGCTCACTGTAGTTACTCATCAAGATATCGATTGTACCGTGTTCTCTGTGGCTTGTGGCACGATCCTGTTGATACCACATGTCGTCCAAGTCCAATAAGGGCAAAAACAATCGGTAGTCGTGGTGCGTTGAATCTGACCATTAACAGTGACATGAGAATGGTTATCGTCGACGAAAATATATGGCCTCTCGCTGCAAGGCCAAACACTTATTTGTTGTGGATGAAGTGGTGATTGAATCAGCCGAAGAACGTACGTCGCTTCAAATGGTCCATCGGCTTCAATGCTTGAGTCAGCTTGTTCTAGTATGGGTGTTAACCAAGGTCCTTACCCAAAATACGCCATAATGTGGTCTGAGCGATGCCATATTCTTAAGAGCGCCGTGGAATTGACTGGCTTTGACCGTTTTCTACTGACGCCTGAACGGCATCGATAACACTTCGAACAACCCATTGTCTCACTGATACGGCAACATCACACAATGAATGTGTAGATCCAAATTTGTGTACTAAACTTGTTATCGCCTGTCTAGTAATGCAAGAATTACGACCGAAAATTAGAGCTAACACTCTTAAAGTTGCGGTCGGGCCTACAAAAGGTGTGATACTGAAAACCAGGCCGAGCATTCATAGTAAACTGCACCAAGGCTCGATAGTGGAACCTTCCTCTCCCAAGGGTCATCTTAGCCCGCTTCCACAAACTGTTTGAAGAAAAGTGAAACTCTTAAAATATCACTGTCCCCACTCCTGGCTTTGCAGTCTTCCCCATCTTTCCTGCCCCACCACAGAGCATCCTCAAAACTTGCAAGGCGACAACCACTCGACCCAGTGCGCCCATCAGATAAACACTGACACAGTTACGTGCCTCGTTTCTGGTCATTTGTGACGGTCCACACGCCGTGGTACACATGCAGCTGGTAAAGAGGTAGTGGAGAGCAAGCGTCCTCGATGTAGAGGAAGTTAGATGATGCCTTAGAGAGGACATTGCAATATTTTATGTCGCACCACCACCGCTTGGGTCTCCTTCGGCAACAGGGGCAGCAGCAAATGAACATGTCGACCATGTGGAAGCACGAAGCGATGTTCGTACTGAGATGAGGATTAATTTTTTGTGATTTTATGGGAACAACGATAGCGAAAGGAAGCTTGAAGGTTGCACATGAAAAATGCTGTTTGACCACAGAAGAGATATAATGTACAAGTTGAAGCGATAGAGATTCTTGTAAGTCATGGGGTTCCTCAGGGATCAGTTCTGAGACCGTTGCTTTTCCTAAAAAATTCAAACTCACTTGTTAACACGTCGCTATGCATGCATTGTCCTCTTTGACATGACGGAAGCGCCGCCATGTTGAACGAATGTACAGTCACATAAATGCTGTGCGACAACAATCAATAACTTCTCTATCTCAACTCACCAGCACCACCCACCCACCAGGCCACTCAACAAACTACCTCCGACCAAGTTAAGAAACTAATTTAACTTATCACCAACAAGCAGTGACCCTTAAGACAAGACCCAACAGCAAACCGCGCCGCAACAGAAGAGACTCCAAATGAAACCCATTAGGCACAAATATTCGCTCGTTCATCTTCCCATCGCCGGTCGGTATGCAATTATACAACATAAAATTGCAGCGCACCATCTCGCGGCATCAACCGCAGCCGGCGTGGCATGGCACAAAAACACAGCACTCCTCGCGTACACTTCTCGGCGAGGCATTAGCGCAAAAGTGCGAGGTTTGGCTAATTAAAAAACTTTCTCGGCACTTATCGCCTTCCACCACTTTTACAAACAACACTCGAAACAAACGGATCACCCTCAAAACTGCACCACTCGCATACCCGAACATCTTCCATTCCGTGACCGCCGCCGACATCGCCAAAGCCAAAGCCAACGCCAACGCCAACACTTCCCACTCCACTGCGCCTTGGTTGCAGTCCGTCCTCGTGCGACTGTCACCGGCGAGATGGCGGCGCAGCTCTCTGAATGGATTCAGGGAACGCGGCGAGAAAAAAAGGGGAAAACCCCAACATAACCACAAAACCGCTATGCGCGATCCTTATTAAAATTAATTTGCAAGGATGATGACAATTTTACCCCTTTCACCCGGGTTGCGGCGCGAGCCCTTTAACTCACTTCCATCCGGCAATGGTGCCACACACCCGTTCTCCGCCACCACCAGCAGCACCGCGCCGCTCTATCGTGGAGTTTTATGACTTCCGGTGTAATGCCATTTTTTATCTTGCAAACTCTAGGGTCTTCCTCCGCCGCATTCATTTCTACTTTTCTACCGCGTCGCATCTCGTCATGATGCTGCCAGGGGCTGCTGCTGATGCTGATGCCGTTGGATGGTGTTTTCTGATAGTGTGCAACCAGGGCCCCCCTCCCAACTGTAACACACTCCACTCCACGGTGGGTACGCTTTTGTTTATTTGCACAATGCGCACCCGACATTCCCTCTCATCGCGGCTACAGAGCAGAACATTATTACGAAATTATGATAACACTGGTAATGCAAAAGTAATTAGGTGGCTTCACTTTGCCGTCAGAGCCAGGGTGAAAAAAAACGAACAGCCAGCCACCACTCCAGCACCGCCAGCAGTGACGACAAACAACAACGGGGGCAATTAAATTTCGGCTTTTCAACAGATTCCAGGAAATTCTGATTAAAAGGTGTGACGTGTGAAAGGTAATGTAACGCAGTTCAGAGAAGAAACGCACCCCACCCCCCAGGACACAAAGGAAAATATGTTTCAGCCCCCCCCGCATGGCATAAGGTCTCCTCCCACACGCATAATTAAGTCCTTGTTGCAGTGACGTTGGTTCAATAGCCTGCGGTCTGCCCCGCTTAATGGCCATTCGCCACATCCTAACATCCTCATCAGACTCTTCGGAGCGACTAACTTTTGCTCGACGGGAATGGAGCACGCGGAGTCTCTTCCTCTTCCAATCAGCTGATTTTTAGTACATTCCCGTGGAAGTTCCCCTCACTGGCAGAAGAGAGCAACCAGCCGACGAGAGGAAGAGAATTTGACGAGCTGGGGTGGTTTCTCTTAACCGGCGCGATATGGAAGAGAGGACGAAGGAGTTGTGAAAGAGAGAAAGGACATGCATCCAGGCGTGCAGATGTACACCATGGGTTTTGTTCCTAGCAAAATGTGCCACCAAAAGTAGGTGAGAATTACTACTTGTAAGTGCAACTTTTTGAACTTGTTTCTGGTACAGACTGAAAAGTCTCAGAAGTCGACAGGATGGATATGCACTTTGTCAAGAAAATATTTGCACACCAGAAAAAACACACGGAAAATAGATTTAAAAATTAATATTTGTTAAGAAAATAAACCAAAACTAGGATAGATCCAATATAAAGCTTGCTTTTCAAAATGCTTTACAAGATTCTTAGTATTTAGCGTATGCCACAAGCTTTAATGACGACTTTGTAACCTGGTCCTCATGGAATGGATGAGCTTCTGAAGCTCGTATTTCTCGGTAGTTTTTACCCGCTCGTCGTTGATAGACTTGACTAAGTCCTTGTTCAACTACGGGCCCATTTTAGCAACCTTCTCTTTTAAATAGACCGTCAGGCGAAAGTCAACACTTTGGGCAGGGGTGTTAATTTCTTTTTTGCAGTTACAAAGCAACCTTCTTCTTTCTTCTTGTGGCGCTACAGTCCGTGGTGATCCTGGGCCTCAGTCAACAATCTTCTCCAGCTGGCCCGATCCTTAGCTGCCTCCAATTTCGCACTCCAAGTTGGTTGAGGTCCTTCACCACTTGAGTGCGCCATCGGGTTCGTGGTCGTCCTCTATTGCGTTGTCCCACTGGTTTGGAGTCGAAGACTCTTCGGGCTGGAGCAGTGTTGTCCATGCGCTTTACATGGCCTAGACATCTTAGGCATTGAGTCCGTAGACGCCTGACCTCACGTCGCTGTACAGCCCGCACAGTTCGCCGTTGAATCTCCTTCTCCAGAAACCTTCATCGCAAACCGGACCGAAGATGTAATGCAGAACTTTTCTCTCGAAGAGACCAAGGGCGTCTTCATCCGCTCTTGAGATATTCTAGGCTTCCGTGCGTGATCCGCGAATGATCAGGGTCTTATACAATGTGAGCTTGGTCTTTCGAGAGAGGGCTCTACTGCTCAACTGCCTCTTGAGCCCTCTTGAGTCGTCGACAGTTAGCAAACGCCTCATTGACGGCTCGCTGAGTTCTGCCAATCATATCAATGTCACCGGTGTATGCTACCAATTGCACGAACTTCTGGAAGATCGTGCCTCTAGAGTTGGCGTGTGAATAAGCCTCAAGTGTCTCAAGTACAATGTTGAAAAAATCACATGACAGCGCGTCGAATTGACTAAAACCATTTTTGACATTGAAGGTCCCGGTGAGTTCGTTACCGACCTTGATGGGTCAGCGAGAGTTCTCCATCGTCATCCTGCACAGCCTGATGAGTTTCGCAGGAATGTCAAAATTTGATCAGAAGACCGCCAGGTACCCTTATGGATGTTGAGGTATGGGAACCGCGTGGTCATCACAGAGAGGTTACTCCCCGAGGCGAAATCTACCAACATGAGTCCGTCTCCGGATGTGTTGGCGTGCAGGCTGTGTTTTCCGACGACTCTAGCAAAGCTGTCTTCCTTGCCCAGCTTCGCAATAAAATCTCCTAGAACGATCTTGGTGTCATGGCAGGGGCATCGATCGTATGCTCTTTATAGGAGATCATAGAAGTCATCCTTGGTATCATCGTCTTTGTCCTCCGTTGGGGCGTGGGCGCAAATTGTACTGATGTCGCCGAATGTTGCGTCCTTGATGCGGATTGTTGTGAGGCGTTCGCTTATGTATCTAAAGCTTAAGACTTCTTGCCTAAGTCTGCCTCGAATAACGAATCCGCATCCAAATAAGCGCTGCCTTCCCTCTTTGCAGCAATCACCGTAGTAGATGTCGCAGTTTCTCATCTTCCTTTTGCCCGGCCCATCCCATAGCATTTCCTGGATGGCGGTAACATCTGCTTTGTAGCAGTCCAGGGCCTCCGCGAGTTTATCGGCTGCACGTGGTCTTTTCAGGGACCTCACATTCCACGTGCAGAACCGAAATTCATTATCCTTTAAACGTTTGCTCGGTTCGTAACCGTGTTTTTTTTTTAAGTGGTGAGGTAGTTAACCTCACGCACAAGCTACTACTGGTTGCCTAGGCCCATTATTTGACCCTCGGGCAGAGGGGGGATCGCTGCATACATTAGTTCACCACACAACGGTTGTTGTGATAGCTATCCAGGAGCGCCACGAGGAGGCTGTTTGTCAACTTGACTTATGTACAAGCATCTATAGCGCTTGCATCCTACCATGTTGGGTGCAGTCAGCAACTTTATGAATGTATGAGAGTTGACGAACTTGAACCTCAGCGTTGTAGGTTCGATCACTGGTCTGTATTACAAAAATGCCTACAAGAGAGGACTGGAATACAGAGGAATTCATCAAAAACTAGAACTCCATCTTTGTCAACACAGATGGGTCAAAGATAGACAAGGCAACAGGCACAAGAGCGGGCATCACCTCCGAATTGTTAAACTTGCACTGTTCAATCAGATTACCTTAATATTGCAGTGTTTTTTAAGCGGAGGTCCTGGCGGTCAAAGTAATGGCCAATACTGTATCTTTGTTGCTAGCTCAAGCTATCCCATTCTTCCATCCACCCCTTGCCGATGTCTATATTAAAGTGGACAATAGAATCATGGAGCTTGCTCAAGTGGGACTTTATTCCCACCCGTGAGACCACTCGTATATTATGGCCTAGATGTAGTAGTGCCAAAACGAACATACTTATGCAATGCAACAAAAGTCTGCTGCGGATGGTATTCGAGGCGTTAACTGTCCATAATCTTCTGAGGTACCATGAACAGAAAATGGGACTTACCCATGACAGCATATGCAGAGGCTGTGGCGACGAATACGTGATTAAGGACACTTCAAATCACTTTTGGCATTGCCCCAGTCTCGGCGTAGTGAGAAAGAGAACACTGAACCTCTTTCAGAACCTCCAAGTCATAGCAAATCTCGCATTAACCTCTATTTGCGGGCTTGTCAAGACCACCGGACTGCTGGAGGGACAGCACAGCATCTATAATTCGAAGCTCCCACTACTATCAACGTGTGGGACAGAAGGTTTTTCACCCCATGGACATCACAATCCACGTCTTCCCACTCACGTTACCTAGCTTCACCGTTCACATTGTCTCTTAAATCGGTCAACAAAGATTATACCTCATTCAACATCAATTCAATTTGTGCGCCCCAAAGTCGAATCGTTACATGTGCTAATTGTCAAGAATTGACTGGGGGAAAATAAAATCCTGTTAGACGGAGTTTCTACTTAAAAAGGATCGTGGATATTATTTGCATTCACTGTTCTCTGCCGTTGTTCTTATGTACACGCCGTTGCTCTCTATCTATCAGCGGAGGTAGAATTGAGTTAAGACCGTCTCAGTGCAGGAGCAAATAAAGAATTCAAGGGTAGCTCGGTGCTTTGATGGATTAGCGTTTGAGAGCTTTCTCGATCGAATTATTGATGAGGACGGTCACAGCATCGAGTCATTCGTACATCGTCATCATTCTGTGACCCTCACCCGATCCACTATAAGGGTCGCAGGGCAAAGCACGTCCTAGAAATCTCAAGGCCACACGAGCTTCCGCCATCGACTTTAACTCATCCGGATCTATGACTAGTCGCAATCAAGTGATTTTTTGGACTTGGTCCATCCACCTTGTCCTCCAAGGGATCAGTTCCTCGTGGAGTCATTTTTAAGGCACGCCTCGGAAGACGTGATGGTGGGAACACTCGTGTCGCAGGCTTAGCTCTTTCCGTTCGGTGAAGTAGTTGATCGACATTGAGTTCTTCGCATACTGTCATGTTTCTCACCCTATCCCTGGGAGTAGATGCCACAAGAGTACGAAGAAATCTCATCTTGGCGGCTTGTATTCTCGATCATTACTTATAAAATGGAATCTAAAAATCGAATACATGCAAAATGTATGTAATGGCTCAATCAGAAAGATTGTTTGGATTCGACGCTAACATCGGCTTAGACAAAAATATATATAAGCCCACACCGGGATCAGTGTTTCTCAGATTCTAGACGATCCTCATTGATCTTTACCAGTTTACTGATGAACCGTGTGGAATGTGGATCATGACGATGGGATTCCTATGCACCCGAGAGTCAGAGGATGTTACTGGTTGTTGTTGCCGCAGAAATGATTGCAAGCTGAAGCGTTTTTGGAACAATTTACCAAAGCAGCTAAAATCGGACCTTTGGTCCTGTTTGCGTTGATGGCGTTTGGAGGAGATGGTTCAACCACGAACTGTACGGGCTGTACAGCGGCATGCACCTAGTTAAGCGTCTTCGGATTCAACGCTTAAGATAGCTAGGTCAAGTAGAGCGGATGGAGACCACAGCTCCGGCCCGAAACACCGAGCCATTGGGACAGCGCAACAGAGGACGTCCTCGCACTAGATGGCGCACACAAGCGGAAAAGGACCTCAACCAACTTGGTGTGCGCAACTGGAGGCAGCTGGCCTGGCTGGAGAGGCATTTTGTTTGAGGCCCACGTCCACCCCGGACTGTAGCGCCAATCAAAGAAGAAGAAAGCTAAAATCTGACCGCTATACTGAAGTAAGGACTTTGATACTCTCGCTTGTCACTTCTCTGTTCTTTGACCGGGGCTTCGACTTACGGAAGCTGCATGCCTTCTGCTTCCCTACTGCCTCGCTTTCTTGGGCAATTTCCTCGGCAAAACTATATTCACCCGTATTCAATTACAATGACCATACAAAACACTTTCCACAAATTTATACAATCCCTTCGACTGCAGCTACAGTTTATCTCAATCCGTCAATATGTATGCTACCCCTGCCACCCCATCTAATCACCATCTGCCGTGAATGGCGTCAAGGAGAATTGGAATATTTCTCTCCATTTTCCTGATGAATTTACATGAAGCTCATATCACTTTCACCTGTTCCTTCAGCCGAAGCACTTATCCACTTGATCCACACCGAGACTCGGCCCCTTAACGAGTCTGCTGGCACATCCTCGCTGCGACAAGGCCAGTAATTCGCGCAGTATTGCCAATTCCCGAAATAGATGCGAGCCCTGTTCGACGAATTTCCGTCTCATTATCATAAATACATCATTTCGTCAGTGCTCCCCGTCCACGTCCACGTCCGCGGATTCATACGATGTTCAGGCATATTGGCAGTCATAACACAAGTAACCCCCTGAACGCACACATGGCTCGAATATCGCGGATTTTCTTTTGCCCGTATTTTTGCCTCTCAGAGAAGGGTATACGCGATGGAAATGAATCCAACACTGTGGCAGCGCAATCAACTACAACTACTTTATATGCTAATGTCACGATAGTGTGCTCTGTTGCGTCGTGTTGTGCTGGGGAGCGCGGCGGTGGAGGTGGCGGTGGCGGCGGCAACATCAACGTCAACGGCGGCAACCGCGAAACCTCTTGCCATCATCGTCACAGCATATGTGGGTGGCAGTGCTCTTGGAAACTATCGTGCATGTACATATTTGTAGTGCTTCACTTGCGGCAGGATTGATTATTTTAAATAAACCGGAATCGCAATCAGCGCGGGAGAACTTGCCGCTCGACGAACGGACTTTGTGGGAGTTGTGTGCAGAAGTAATTGCCAGCTTCAAGGAATTGCATTTTAGGAGTCCTAAAAGGAGCGACTGATTGGTTCAAGTGCTTCTCTGTTCCAAGGTTGTAGGGAATTTGATGCTGAAGGCGACTCGGGCTTTGCACCAAAGTTCTGAAGAAGTCTCCGTCTATGGGAGCCTTTGGTTGGGTCGCATTGAAAGCAGCTTCATTTGAAGGTTGTTCTGTCCGGTATCCTTGAGTTCGGTTGCGTTCCATGATTCGATGCGTAAGACTGCTGCTAATCTGAATAGGTTCAACATATTGCAAGGACACATACATGTTAAATATGGAATGAGATATACGTTTATTCTTCTTTGTATGGCGCTGCAGTCCGCGGTGGACTTGCGCCTCTTCCAAGAAGCCTCTCCAACTAGGGCGATCTCTGGCCAGCTGTTTCCAGTTCCGCACACCAAGTTGGTTGAGGTCCTTCTTCACTTGGGTGCGCCACCTTAAACGCGAGCGTTGTCTGTTGCGTTGCCCCACAGGTTCGACGATTCTTCGGGCCGGATCTGAGTTATCCATACGCTCTAGACGGCCCAGGCTCTGAAGTTATAGCTATCCATCGTGACGCTCTGTCCAAGACGTCGATGTTGTATGTCCCTCCATTATACGCTTACTTTGAGAAACAAATTTTGTCTTATAGCTTATTTATAACGCAAATGAGAACATTTTTCGGCTCATCGGAAATAGGTTCAATGGAATAAAAGGAAAATAGTAATCTTAACCCTTTGCGACCTTATGTCTGCTCTCAGCCACCAAACCTTTTTTCACGTAAGTCTGCTTCCAACAAGCTTTACTATCGATCTAATCGTATGTCTGCAACATTTTCAAAACCAGGAAGACAATCGTCCTCAGATAAAGAGGAAAGGCTAGGTTAGGTTAGGTTGTAGGGGCTGTTTGCTAAAGGGCAGTCACACTTAGCGTACTGTGTGAACGTCTAAAGCCGTTTTGCACCGCACTAATCGGCACGTACCAGTGCGGCTTCCGGCCCGGCAAATCGACTACAGACCAAATCTTCACACTAAGGCAGATCCTGGAGAAGACCAGCGAGTTTCAAATCGATACTCACCATCTGTTCATCGATTTTAAAGCCGCATACGACAGCATTCATCGCAAGGAGCTATTCGAAGCGATGGCCGAATTCGGGATCCCGGGAAAACTGATCCGGTTGTGTCGCACCACGCTAACACATACGCGATGCACCGTGCAGTTCGGTTCAAAAACCTCTGAACCGTTCGAAACCTGCACCGGATTTCGGCAAGGAGATGCGCTGTCGTGTGATTTCTTCAATCTGGTACTGGAGAAGATAGTGCGGCGGGCAAAAGTCAACACGGAAGGCACTATCTTCTACAAGTCAGTCCAGCTGTTGGGGTACGCGGATGACATCGACATTGTCGCGCGGTCCCAACGTGCCATCGTGGAAGCTTTCACGGCAATTGAGGAACAGGCGAAACGAGCTGGTCTTAAGGTCAACGAGGACAAAACAAAATATATGCTGTCGAGCAAACAACGATCCGCCGCACACCAGCTGGGCCAAAACGTTACAAGCGACAGCTACAATTTCGAGGTAGTAAAGGAGTTTGTCTACCTCGGGGCAAATGTAAACTCCACGAATGACATCGTAGTGGAGATCCGACGTAGAATCGCCCTTGGCAACCGATGCTACTTCGGTCTGTCAAAACAACTGGGCTCGAAACTCCTGACTCGAAGGACCAAAGTCATGCTCTACAAAACCCTTATCCTGCCAGTCCTACTTTATGGGGCCAAAAGCTGGACATTCTTGGTGCCTTCGAAAGAAACGTCGGTTATATGGTCCCGTCTGCGAGGAAGGCGATTGGAGGAGAAGACACAACCGCGAACTCTACCAGCTGCACAAGGAAATGGATGTAGTCCGGAAGACAAAAATCCGTCGACTACACTGGCTCGGCCACATCGAGCGAATGGACAACAACGCTCCAGCAAAGAGGGTCTTCGAATCCGAGCCTCCTGGTTCGAGAAGGAGAGGAAGACCGAACCTCCGGTATAAAGACCAAGTCATCGCGGATGCAAGACAGCTTGGCCTTGATGACTGGAAGCAGCGTGCCCAGGACCGTCACCGATGGAAGGCAGCAATTGCTCAGGCTCAGACCCTTCATGGTTCGTCTGCCTGATAAGTAAGTAAGTAAGTCACACTTAGGCTTAGTTTAGTGCTGTCCACCAAACTGAGACTCCATACAGAAGTGTCGGTCTGACAATCGAGACGAAAACCCAGTGAGCGATGTGTGGTTATAAGCCCCATTTGCATTTAATGGCATTTTTGCAGCGAAAAAGGGCAGAAGAGGCTTTCTTGACCCTATCCTGGATGTTGAGAATTCAGTTTAGCTTGCTATCAATCGTGAGACCCAGAGAATTGGCACTGGTGGTTAGCTGTAATAAGGTGCCACACAGCAGTGAAGAGTTCAAGAGGATCCTCTTAGACGCGTCATATTGTTAGCAGTTGCAATACAGTGCACACTGGAGGGCATGTTCTTGAGACATCTGTCTTAACCATTCACCATAAACTAGTTCTTCGGCCAAATTGTTCACTCACTTCCCAGATCTAGACACCTAAGGATGTGTAGATGATTGGCTGTAAAAATATGATATTCAGATCAGGGGAGTATGGAGGTCACACCAGCATCTAAACATTTTGGCTTTCAGGGGCATTATCATTCTTGCCTGTCCACGATATTGACCCAAGCAGACCTTTGTAAAGCTTTATAGAAGTAAGCATTCATTACCGAGGTACGAAATTGAAATTCGAAGCTGCCGTTAAATGAAAAAGCTCCACCTCCAAACCATGACACTGCCTTCACAGCTGTCTGCACGGCTTAAATAATGTTCTTCTTTTCGAAGGTCATGAAAATAATAATTATGGCCGTCAGGTCATTCTAAATTTAACTTTCTTCCACTCCGTAGCACTTAAAATACCTGATTTAACCGTCGCCAAACTAAATTGGTGGCCCGTGGCGTTGTGGGTATGTGCGTCGACCCCAACCTCGACGTCGTAGGTTCGATTCCTGCTCTGTGCGACGAAACCAATTTTCACGATCTCACCTCTTTCGAGTTACTGACAATGCTCAAAGAGTATTTCCTGTCTAGAGAAAGCTTCTCAAACAAAGCCGTTCAAATTCGCCATAAAACTGTAGGTCCCTTCCACTCGTGAGAGAACAATAGCACGCACAACACACGTTACTAGATTGGAGAAGAATTTATTTCTATATTTATTAAGTGATGGTTTCTTTAACTTTTTTTCCGTTCTTTAGCACTTCTAATATCTCGTTTAACTGTCGCCAGACTACATTATACACATGCGGAATCATGAGAATTGGAAGCTGATCTTATGTTCTTGATGTGGCCAGTAGTGCATTTGTTCAAGCCGGAGTGTGAGAAAACTGTAAGCTTTAAGACAGCGTGTTATTAGGATCAATGATACTAACGTTCACCAGAAGAAGAAGTGATAAAGTTCTTAGGAGTGACACTAGACCAAATACTCCCCTGGAATGCACACACATTCTAAGGCCACTAAGCCCTCTGGTCTCATCTCGTGGGCAAGACCTGGAGACTTGATCCAAATATGTGCTTGTAGGTCTACCTGACAGTGGTATTAACCGTTCAACAGTCTGCAGGAGTGATTTTTTTCAAATTCTCGCATATACTGCGATTCTACTAGCATTGGTGCATTTTCGTCGCGGCAAGCTTCGGTCCTCCGGACGCTACTGCTTGGTACAACTTTCTCATGTTCTTCTTTTCCCTTCTGAGAAGCCGGTTCTCTTCTGTTCGTTGAGCTCACATACAGCTCTCGTCATTCATTGCAGTGTCGCCATGTAGGCGTCCTGTTTGGCTGCATATGTCTGCCCTCACTCGTCGCCAAACCATGGGTTTTTTATTGGCAGTTACAACTTCTTTGATGGCTTCTTGACAACGTTTGCATTCCTCTTTTATTGTATGCGCAGGCGGCGTCGTACCTTCGGAGAGTTTTTCGGAGACTCGATCGGTACGTTTCTAGCGATCGATTGTCGTCAAACCGTGTTGTACTGTCTAGACGACGTTGTTCTCTCGGTATCCGAGTTGTGACCTTGGCTACAACAATCCGAGTCGAAGTACCTCGAAACTTTCGAACATCGACAATACGAAGTGTCTGACGTCGATCGCAATGTGATCAATATGGTTGACAGTTGATTCATCATGACCAGGCGACCGACAGTTCCCTATGTAAATGAGAGGGAACCACGTCCCAGCTACAGGGAGCTTTCGCCCAACACGAACGCCAACAGCCTTAGCCCATTCTCAGACTTCTTGTCAGGTAGGCTGCGTTGTCCGATGACTCCAGCAAGGACGTCTTCCTTGCCCAATTCCCATTGGAATCTCCTAAAACGATGTTGGTCTCGTAGCTGGGGCATTGGTCGGGGGCGCAGATTAGGGTGACGTTGTCGAATGTGTCCTAGATGTGGATTGTAGTGAGCCGCTCGCTTAGGTATCTAAGGCTTATGACTTATTGCCTAAGTCTGTGTCGATCAACAAAATCGCATCCCAAGAAGCGCAGCCTTTGCCCTTTGTAGCGATTGTCACAATAGATGTCGGTGTTGTAAAAACTTCGCTAAGAACCCTGACATCGTTGAAGTATTATGTTATTACTCGTAATGGCGCTAATTGCTTACTGCGCAGTGCCGCGTAATAGAAACCAGCGAGGAAAACGGGGACCCAGCACATACTTTTTGTGACTGTTACAGAAAAAATTGGAGTCGCGAGTGTAGTAGATTGTGTCGGATTGAAACCAGATACCCAGCGTTGAAGTCTATGCTCGTATCCATCTCATCAAGACGGCCACCTGCTACTAGGAATAATCTGTAAGTGTCGAAATTGATTCTGTACACCGTTGGTGATGTTATTTCACGTCTACTGATCGATTCTGAGAGTTTGGTGCGGATCCGACAACATTGCATTTTTGACCCCAAAAAGTTGACAGTGGTTAGTAAGGCTTTTTTGTTGATTTTCTGGGTCATCTTTCGACTGCCACAGCGGCGCTATTAGGCGTATCTATGACTTCTGTACACCGTCGGCGATGTTATTTCACGTCTATTGATCGATTCTGAGAGCTTGGTGCGGATCCGACAACATTGCATTTTTGACCCCAAAAAATTAACCACTGTCATCTTTCGACTGCCACAGCGGCGCTATTAGGCGTATCTATGACTTCTGTACACCGTCGGCGATGTTATTTCACGTCTATTGATCGATTCTGAGAGTTTGGTGCGGATCCGACAACATTGCATTTTTGACCCCAAAAAATTGACAGTGGTTAGTAAGGCTTTTTTGTTGATTTTCTGGGTCATCTTTCGACTGCCACAGCGGCGCTATTAGGCGTATCTATGACTTCTGTACACCGTCGGCGATGTTATTTCACGTCTATTGATCGATTCTGAGAGTTTGGTGCGGATCCGACAACATTGCATTTTTGACCCCAAAAAATTGACAGTGGTTAGTAAGGCTTTTTTGTTGATTTTCTGGGTCATCTTTCGACTGCCACAGCGGCGCTATTAGGCGTATCTATGACTTCTGTACACCGTCGGCGATGTTATCTCACGTCTATTGATCGATTCTGAGAGTTTGGTGCGGATCCGACAACATTGCATTTTTGACCCCAAAAAATTGACAGTGGTTAGTAAGGCTTTTTTGTTGATTTTCTGGGTCATCTTTCGACTGCCACAGCGGCGCTATTAGGCGTATCTATGACTTCTGTACACCGTCGGCGATGTTATTTCACGTCTATTGATCAATTCTGAGAGTTTGGTGCGGATCCGACAACATTGCATTTTTGACCCCAAAAAATTGACAGTGGTTAGTAAGGCTTTTTTGTTGATTTTCTGGGTCATCTTTCGACTGCCACAGCGGCGCTATTAGGCGTATCTATGACTTCTGTACACCGTCGGCGATGTTATTTCACGTCTACTGATCGATTCTGAGAGTTTGGTGCGGATCCGACAACATTGCATTTTTGACCCCAAAAAATTGACAGTGGTTAGTAAGGCTTTTTTGTTGATTTTCTGGGTCATCTTTCGACTGCCACAGCGGCGCTATTAGGCGTACCTATGACTTCTGTACACCGTCGGCGATGTTATTTCACGTCTACTGATCGATTCTGAGAGTTTGGTGCGGATCCGACAACATTGCATTTTTGACCCCAAAAAATTGACAGTGGTTAGTAAGGCTTTTTTGTTGATTTTCTGGGTCATCTTTCGACTGCCACAGCGGCGCTATTAGGCGTATCTATGACTTCTGTATACCGTCGGCGATGTTATTTCACGTCTACTGATCGATTCTGAGAGTTTGGTGCGGATCCGACAACATTGCATTTTTGACCCCAAAAAATTGACAGTGGTTAGTAAGGCTTTTTTGTTGATTTTCTGGGTCATCTTTCGACTGCCACAGCGGCGCTATTAGGCGTATCTATGACTTCTGTACACCGTCGGCGATGTTATTTCCCGTCTACTGATCGATTCTGAGAGTTTGGTGCGGATCCGACAACATTGCATTTTTGACCCCAAAAAATTGACAGTGGTTAGTAAGGCTTTTTTGTTGATTTTCTGGGTCATCTTTCGACTGCCACAGCGGCGCTATTAGGCGTATCTATGACTTCTGTACACCGTCGGCGATGTTATCTCACGTCTATTGATCGATTCTGAGAGTTTGGTGCGGATCCGACAACATTGCATTTTTGACCCCAAAAAATTGACAGTGGTTAGTAAGGCTTTTTTGTTGATTTTCTGGGTCATCTTTCGACTGCCACAGCGGCGCTATTAGGCGTATCTATGACTTCTGTACACCGTCGGCGATGTTATTTCACGTCTATTGATCAATTCTGAGAGTTTGGTGCGGATCCGACAACATTGCATTTTTGACCCCAAAAAATTGACAGTGGTTAGTAAGGCTTTTTTGTTGATTTTCTGGGTCGTCTTTCGACTGCCACAGCGGCGCTATTAGGCGTATCTATGACTTCTGTACACCGTCGGCGATGTTATTTCACGTCTATTGATCGATTCTGAGAGTTTGGTGCGGATCCGACAACATTGCATTTTTGACCCCAAAAAATTGACAGTGGTTAGTAAGGCTTTTTTGTTGATTTTCTGGGTCGTCTTTCGACTGCCACAGCGGCGCTATTAGGCGTATCTATGACTTCTGTACACCGTCGGCGATGTTATTTCACGTCTATTGATCGATTCTGAGAGTTTGGTGCGGATCCGACAACATTGCATTTTTGACCCCAAAAAATTGACAGTGGTTAGTAAGGCTTTTTTGTTGATTTTCTGGGTCATCTTTTGACTGCCACAGCGGCGCTATTAGGCGTATCTATGACTTCTGTACACCGTCGGCGATGTTATTTCACGTCTGTTGATCGATTCTGAGAGTTTGGTGCGGATCCGACAACATTGCATTTTTGACCCCAAAAAATTGACAGTGGTTAGTAAGGCTTTTTTGTTGATTTTCTGGGTCATCTTTCGACTGCCACAGCGGCGCTATTAGGCGTATCTATGACTTCTGTACACCGTCGGCGATGTTATTTCACGTCTATTGATCGATTCTGAGAGTTTGGTGCGGATCCGACAACATTGCATTTTTGACCCCAAAAAATTGACAGTGGTTAGTAAGGCTTTTTTGTTGATTTTCTGGGTCATCTTTCGACTGCCACAGCGGCGCTATTAGGCGTATCTATGACTTCTGTACACCGTCGGCGATGTTATCTCACGTCTATTGATCGATTCTGAGAGTTTGGTGCGGATCCGACAACATTGCATTTTTGACCCCAAAAAATTGACAGTGGTTAGTAAGGCTTTTTTGTTGATTTTCTGGGTCATCTTTCGACTGCCACAGCGGCGCTATTAGGCGTATCTATGACTTCTGTACACCGTCGGCGATGTTATTTCACGTCTATTGATCGATTCTGAGAGTTTGGTGCGGATCCGACAACATTGCATTTTTGACCCCAAAAAATTGACAGTGGTTAGTAAGGCTTTTTTGTTGATTTTCTGGGTCGTCTTTCCACTGCCACAGCGGCGCTATTAGGCGTATCTATGACTTCTGTACACCGTCGGCGATGTTATTTCACGTCTATTGATCGATTCTGAGAGTTTGGTGCGGATCCGACAACATTGCATTTTTGACCCCAAAAAATTGACAGTGGTTAGTAAGGCTTTTTTGTTGATTTTCTGGGTCGTCTTTCGACTGCCACAGCGGCGCTATTAGGCGTATCTATGACTTCTGTACACCGTCGGCGATGTTATTTCACGTCTATTGATCGATTCTGAGAGTTTGGTGCGGATCCGACAACATTGCATTTTTGACCCCAAAAAATTGACAGTGGTTAGTAAGGCTTTTTTGTTGATTTTCTGGGTCATCTTTCGACTGCCACAGCGGCGCTATTAGGCGTATCTATGACTTCTGTACACCGTCGGCGATGTTATTTCACGTCTATTGATCGATTCTGAGAGTTTGGTGCGGATCCGACAACATTGCATTTTTGACCCCAAAAAATTGACAGTGGTTAGTAAGGCTTTTTTGTTGATTTTCTGGGTCATCTTTCGACTGCCACAGCGGCGCTATTAGGCGTACCTATGACTTCTGTACACCGTCGGCGATGTTATCTCACGTCTATTGATCGATTCTGAGAGTTTGGTGCGGATCCGACAACATTGCATTTTTGACCCCAAAAAATTGACAGTGGTTAGTAAGGCTTTTTTGTTGATTTTCTGGGTCATCTTTCGACTGCCACAGTGGCGCTATTAGGCGTATCTGTGTCTTCTGTACACCGTCGGCGATGTTATTTCACGTCTATTGATCGATTCTGAGAGTTTGGTGCGGATCCGACAACATTGCATTTTTGACCCCAAAAAATTGACAGTGGTTAGTAAGGCTTTTTTGTTGATTTTCTGGGTCATCTTTCGACTGCCACAGCGGCGCTATTAGGCGTACCTATGACTTCTGTACACCGTCGGCGATGTTATCTCACGTCTATTGATCGATTCTGAGAGTTTGGTGCGGATCCGACAACATTGCATTTTTGACCCCAAAAAATTGACAGTGGTTAGTAAGGCTTTTTTGTTGATTTTCTGGGTCATCTTTCGACTGCCACAGTCTCGCTATTAGGCGTATCTGTGTCTTCTGTACACCGTCGGCGATGTTATTTCACGTCTATTGATCGATTCTGAGAGTTTGGTGCGGATCCGACAACATTGCATTTTTGACCCCAAAAAATTGACAGTGGTTAGTAAGGCTTTTTTGTTGATTTTCTGGGTCATCTTTCGACTGCCACAGCGGCGCTATTAGGCGTATCTATGACTTCTGTACACCGTCGGCGATGTTATCTCACGTCTATTGATCGATTCTGAGAGTTTGGTGCGGATCCGACAACATTGCATTTTTGACCCCAAAAAATTGACAGTGGTTAGTAAGGCTTTTTTGTTGATTTTCTGGGTCATCTTTCGACTGCCACAGCGGCGCCATTAGGCGTACCTATGACTTCTGTACACCGTCGGCGATGTTATCTCACGTCTATTGATCGATTCTGAGAGTTTGGTGCGGATCCGACAACATTGCATTTTTGACCCCAAAAAATTGACAGTGGTTAGTAAGGCTTTTTTGTTGATTTTCTGGGTCATCTTTCGACTGCCACAGTCTCGCTATTAGGCGTATCTGTGTCTTCTGTACACCGTCGGCGATGTTATTTCACGTCTATTGATCGATTCTGAGAGTTTGGTGCGGATCCGACAACATTGCATTTTTGACCCCAAAAAATTGACAGTGGTTAGTAAGGCTTTTTTGTTGATTTTCTGGGTCATCTTTCGACTGCCACAGCGGCGCTATTAGGCGTATCTATGACTTCTGTACACCGTCGGCGATGTTATCTCACGTCTATTGATCGATTCTGAGAGTTTGGTGCGGATCCGACAACATTGCATTTTTGACCCCAAAAAATTGACAGTGGTTAGTAAGGCTTTTTTGTTGATTTTCTGGGTCATCTTTCGACTGCCACAGTCTCGCTATTAGGCGTATCTGTGTCTTCTGTACACCGTCGGCGATGTTATTTCACGTCTATTGATCGATTCTGAGAGTTTGGTGCGGATCCGACAACATTGCATTTTTGACCCCAAAAAATTGACAGTGGTTAGTAAGGCTTTTTTGTTGATTTTCTGGGTCATCTTTCGACTGCCACAGCGGCGCTATTAGGCGTATCTATGACTTCTGTACACCGTCGGCGATGTTATCTCACGTCTATTGATCGATTCTGAGAGTTTGGTGCGGATCCGACAACATTGCATTTTTGACCCCAAAAAATTGACAGTGGTTAGTAAGGCTTTTTTGTTGATTTTCTGGGTCATCTTTCGACTGCCACAGTGGCGCTATTAGGCGTATCTGTGTCTTCTGTACACCGTCGGCGATGTTATTTCACGTCTATTGATCGATTCTGAGAGTTTGGTGCGGATCCGACAACATTGCATTTTTGACCCCAAAAAATTGACAGTGGTTAGTAAGGCTTTTTTGTTGATTTTCTGGGTCATCTTTCGACTGCCACAGTGGTGCTATTAGGCGTATCTGTGTCTTCTGTACACCGTCGGCGATGTTATTTCACGTCTATTGATCGATTCTGAGAGTTTGGTGCGGATCCGACAACATTGCATTTTTGACCCCAAAAAATTGACAGTGGTTAGTAAGGCTTTTTCGTTGATTTTCTGGGTCATCTTTCGACTGCCACAGTGGCGCTTTTAGGCGTATCTGTGTCTTCTGTACACCGTCGGCGATGTTATTTCAGTGGTTAGTAAGGCTTTTTTGTTGATTTTCTGGGTCATCTTTCGACTGTCACAGTGGCGCTATTAGGCGTATCTGTGTCTTCTGTACACCGTCGGCGATGTTATTTCACTTCTACTGATCGATTCTGAGAGTTTGGTGCGGATCCGACAACATTGCATTTTTGACCCCAAAAAATTGACAGTGGTTAGTAAGGCTTTTTTGTTGATTTTCTGGGTCATCTTTCGACTGCCACAGTGGCGCTATTAGGCGTATCTGTGTCTTCTGTACACCGTCGGCGATGTTATTTCACGTCTACTGATCGATTCTGAGAGTTTGGTGCGGATCCGACAACATTGCATTTTTGACCCCAAAAAATTGACAGTGGTTAGTAAGGCTTTTTTGTCGATTTTCTGGCTCATCTTTCGACTGCCACAGCGGCGCTATTAGGCGTATCTATGACTTCTGTACACCGTTGGTGAAGTTTTTTCACGTCTCTTGATCGATTCTGAGAGTTTGGTGCGGATCCGACAACATTGCATTTTTGACCCCAAAAGATTGACAGTGGTTAGTAAGGCTTTTTTGTTGATTTTCTGGGTCATCTTTCGACTGCCACAGCGGCGCTATTAGGCGTATCTATGACTTCTGTACACCGTCGGCGATGTTATTTCACGTCTACTGATCGATTCTGAGAGTTTGGTGCGGATCCGACAACATTGCATTTTTGACCCCAAAAAATTGACAGTGGTTAGTAAGGCTTTTTTGTTGATTTTCTGGGTCATCTTTCGACTGCCACAGCGGCGCTATTAGGCGTATCTATGACTTCTGTACACCGTCGGCGATGTTATTTCACGTCTACTGATCGATTCTGAGAGTTTGGTGCGGATCCGACAACATTGCATTTTTGACCCCAAAAAATTGACAGTGGTTAGTAAGGCTTTTTTGTTGATTTTCTGGGTCATCTTTCGACTGCCACAGCGGCGCTATAAATTGTGCCCTAATGTCATTCGTCGGGTAAAACTGAACGAAACTGACCGAAGCGCTTATTCAGAGTCAGAGTGTATCCTTTCTGAGCAATCACTCGACTGTTCAAGTTTCCTTAAATCCACTTAAATTTATGGAGAAGACCAAAGACACCACCCATTTTGGACCATTTTTCGGTGAGTCGTGCTCTGAGTCTCTGAAGCACCTACACTTTCTTTCCTAAAATTCCCAGTCAGCTTTCAGCATAAGTGAAGAATGGTAACTCCACTAAAAATCGATTCTCAGTCGCACTTCAAGAGCACTTCACTAGAAACTGCTCATCGACCGCGAATGGCAACACTTGCCCTTTTGAACTCGCAACAACACAGAAATAAACAATCAAGCCTGAAAAGTACGAAAATATCTTACACAATACAACCCACCGCCTTGCCCAGCACCCACCCGCCACCCAGCCACGTCGTCATCGTGAATCGACGTCGATGCAAGACCCACACAAGCAGAACAACACTGTTTTTTGTTTTGGTTACCAAGTTCACCAAGGTAACCGCAAAATCCGTTCCGTGCCGCTCGCCTGTGTTTGATGGCAACATTCTGTCGCTACACACCCCGCCCGGGCACACAGACACTGCCGCAGCCAAACGTGTTGTAACTCCCAACAATAAACCTCAAAACAAAACAAAGGGACATTTTTAAAAGGACACATCAAAACGAATCCTGCCGCGTGTGTGCAGACTACAGATGCATTTCGCTTGAGATTTTTTTTGTTGCCTTCTTTTAATTGATTTACACCCCCACGAGCGGATGACAACTGCGTGTGCCACAGCCGTGAATAGGAGCGACCTCGTCCCGCGGAAAAAAAAAACCCCACCTCTCCACCTCGGCCGCCCAGCCAGTCAGTGGCAATCCGCAATATGAATTTCATTTCGACCGATAAAAAGTAAATTACTTGTCATCGCTGCTCGGCTGCTGTCACTGTTGTTGTTGTTGTTGTGTTGGTGTCCTGTCGTCATTGTTGTCGTTTATCGTTGGCCGCTGTCACTGCCCGTTGTCGTCGCAACAAAGGATAAAACAGATTTAGCGGGTGAACCGGAAACGGACGCGAAATCAAGGCGAATTCGGAGTGCGCCGCTTTGAAGTTCCGCGTCTCCACACCCGTATATGGACAAATGGTTCGGAGAGAAACGTCTGTGGCTGTTTGGTAATCATCTTCCACTCCTGCCTAGAAGGTATGTATGTGCATGTGCTTTACCCACACATCCCCGGCCATTCGGGGGCGAAACCGCCCCTCACTCATGTAAACACGATCCACGACGCACTGCCATTGCAACGAAAAATGCGACCGCAATCTGTGTGATATTGAAATGAAAAATTAACCCACCACCCAACCGCCCACCCACCGGCAGTGCGGTGGTGCACTTGTGTTGGTTCGGCCGTGACAAAGGCGGACGCGATGAAGGATGAGGCATATAAATTCAATTGTATCCGAACAGTACACGATTTTAATTGAGCGTCCTTTTTATTTTTGCGGTTTGATTGTGCTCCACACGGTGGGTGGTTGTTCCAGTGAAATGTGTGTGAGTTTCCGCGAAGCGGTACGTGTGTGGGTGCTCATTGTTCCTGGACGTGAACGGAGAATCGATTTCTGGTGGCGTTCAGCTCTCATGGTAGTTGTGTAATTTTCGGTAACAAACGAACGGTCAGTGTAATTGCCAGTGACACTCAGTAGCGGTGCGAGTGTCCTTTCCCTTGTGTCCTGTGAATTCTTGTGTATTATGCATGCGAGTGAAGCGGCAGCGGATTCAATCATTTTATGTAATCATGTGCCGTGATGATGGTGGAGTCCCTCCGGGGTTTCGTGGGCCCATTGGTCTGGTGTTCGATTTAGGTCTTCGCTGTGCTCGGAAGCCAATGGTCTATATTAAAGGCCTGTGCCTGCATCAAAGGTTTTGCTCGAGGACACGTCATGTAAGACGCTTCTTTTGAGCACTAAGCCATGCCCATATGATCAATAGGGCAAAAGAGGCCGAAAAAGTGGCGGAAAAGGTCCCCTGAAGTGGTTTTTGACAAAAATCGGTCAAATCTCGAAGACTGACTTGCTTGCTTAGATGCAGGTTCTTGCGATCTCCATGCAAAGGCGCTTCAATTGCGCCCTCAAACACCTCGCTACAACTAGTAGAAAGTAGGTACAAATGTCGTAGCAGCTTGCCAGCTGTGAAATGGTTTACATATCTCGAAAACCGAGTGTTTCTAAATTGGCACTAGTAAATGATCATAAAGCAGAAACTGGCGAGCCCTAGTATTCCGGATTAAACCAACCACTTCTGTGGTATTAGCTGGTCGTGGCAATTAGTCGGTGCCCGGTTGAGGATTTTAATGTATAAACTTCGCTTAGAAACCGGAGATGGTAGAAGAATTGGTTTATTATTCGAGACGGCGCCAAGTGCTCAGTACGCACCTCTGGACGAGGACCCAGTGCATAGTATTTCTCGGCCCTGAAGGCAGCCATGCTCTTGCCCTGGATCTCACTGGGATCTTAGTCCAGTAATTGATCACCAGCTTTGCGTGCTTTGCCCATGGGATCTTTACTTTTGGGAAGTCCACCGAACGTTTGTTTTGGCAGTCTATTCGTTTTCCGCCACCACTGTGCCACCCGGCATCAGTGAAGGTAGATGGAGCAGCTGTTGGTTTGTTCACGATGAATGGAGGTAGCTCGTCAGCTTTTTTTGTCGTTAAGACCACTACGTCTGCCTACGTCGTTCTGCATGTCCTCCTTGGTATGTGTATCAACACAACACTTTGCTGACACGACCACATCATCGAAGTCGCCAAAAATTGCTGTGAAATGTTTAGATTTCCTTCATCGATGCATACAATATTTCACCTGTCCAGTTTTTCAGCAATTTACAAGGCGTATGATCACCTTGAGTACAACACTCATATCTGGTCATCCGGACCATACTGCGCCTATAATAAAATATGATATATATGGGTGGCGCTACAGCCCATAGAGGGCCAGGGCATAGCTTCTCAGCAACCACTCGTGTTGTGCGTGTTATTGTTCTCTCACGAGTGGAAGGGTCGTGAAAATTATTTTCGTCGCGCACAGCGGGAATCGAACCTACGACGTCGAGGTTGGGGTCGACGCACATACCCACAACGCCACGGGCCACCACCATTGCGCCTACTAAAGGATGATTTTTTAAAAGCTACAGGAAAGGTTTTCAAAAGAAAAGCACATACAATTCAGAAAAATGCATGAAATCTTTATTTGAATCGATAGTACGGTCCATACAATTTCATGTTTGAAGATTATTTCATGGAGATGTTGACCTTGACTGCGCCTCAAATGGTCCATCCGCTTAGCTTAAAAATCACCCTTTCAAAACAATCCAAAAGCGAGCGATGATACTTACAGGAGACAACAATATCGCGTCTCCATTAGACTCGCTCGAACATTGACGTACTGTGTGATCCTTCTCCCTGCTTTGTCGCTATTTTTACAAATAATGCTCCGGTGAACTAGCCAACTGCGTTCCTCCTCTCCATGAATTCACACGCAATACACGTCTCGCCAGGAATGGCCATCAGTTCACATGCTTTCAGACGCAGTGTCAAATTTAGGAAGACTCGTTTTCCAGCAGCACTACACGAATATGGATTGCTCTTCCCAGGCCAATATTTCCCATCGACTACAATTCGCAGACATTTAATGTCAATGTCCTGTGTCCCTTTCCCTCTATACCATCGGCCCGTGCGGCGTCTTGACCCCGAACACTTAAGGGTATCAACAATCCCTTAAGCACGCTCGTATTAAGAAAAGAAAGAAAAAGTTCTGAGATCGCACCCAGAAAGGCGTTTTTGACAACCTCTCCGAAGGCTCAATTCATTGTATCAATGTTCCCAGCCTTCTTCGGTGTCTGGGAAGCCTCGTTCTAGAATTTCGGTTGTTTGAACGTTGAGTTACTTTTGAACAACTGCGTTTGCACATCTCATTCGAGCCTGCTCCCCAGTTCTCCAGTCGCCCTGTTTCCAGTACGTCGTCTTACAGAGTTACTCGTGTCATGTCCCCTTGGGCATTCGTTCATCCGGTTAAGTTTATTCCTATCAGTCGGCCTTCCCTTCTCGCCGGTAGTAGCCTTATTAGGTTTACCAGCCGCCTTCTGACTTGATGCTGTCTGCTGATATTTTCTTCCCCCTCCAAAATATTGCTCGCCGAGCGAAACGTGTCTTTGTCCTTGTCTGTCTAGCTGTCCTGGATTTTTTTAAGGATATGATTCAGTTGCATATTTGCCTCTGTTTTTTTTTTTTGACGCATGACGCCGTTTTTTAAGCCGTTGAGCACGCAGATGGTTCATCCTTTGGTATCTCTCTTCAATTTGTCCATCTCACAAGGATGTTTGCCTTAGCATTAGAAGGATTCTGTTATCGTCCCCATACAATGAACACAAGAAAGGTTCGAAAAATGACTCAAGCAACTAAGTTTTCCTGCATACCGAAACTTTTCGAAAGCATAGTATACGACTCAATGTTTCTTCACTGCAAAACATTAATTCCGCCTTATCCGCACTGTGGCCTGAAAGGCAAATCAACAACTACCAACCTTACTGAATTTGCATCCAAAGCTTTATGCTCCTTTGAAGTTGGCCAAAAAGTCGATGTAATAGTCACTGACTATAGCCAGGAATTTGAGAAAAATTCACACCAAGTCCTTATGCTAAAATGTTCAGCCCTAGGTTTTCAACCAGATTTCACTAAATGGATCAAAGCATGTTTCGATAACATAATGTACATAATCAACATAATCCACAAAATAAATGCTGGTGTCCCCCAAGGCTCTGTTCTGTCTCCGACACTCTTTCTCATTTTTATAAATGATCTCCTGCCTGCCACTTCTAATCCAATCCACTCCTTCACTGATGACAGCACCCTCAGCTTTTCATATTCGTTCCCAAATTCACGACCCTGCCCTTCGGACGTAGTATTGGAACGGCAGCGTATGTCAAGCACATTGAACTCCGATCTGGACAGCATAATTAACTGGGGTAAGAACAACAGAGTGGAATTCAATGCTTCCAAAACTCAATGCTGTCTGCTGTCTCTAAAGCGAACCCCTGATAATCAGCCATTGTCCATGAATGGCGCTTGTATCGACGAACCGGAAAACTTTCCATCCTCGGTATGTACATCAACACAACACTTAGTTGGAACGATCACACATTCGAGGTCGCCAAAAATGCTGCGAAATGTTTAGGTTTCCTTAATCGATGCAAGAAATACTTCACTCCCTCTGATTTGGCTTTAATCTATAAGGCGTATATTCGCCCTAAGCTTGAGTATAACGCTCATATCTGGTTTGGTGCCCCCAAGACCACCCTGCAACTACTTGATAGAATCCAAAAGCGAGCGATAAAACTTATAGGAGACAACGATATCGCGGTTCATTAGACTCGCTCGAACATCGACGTACCGTGCCTTCTTTGTCCGTGTTTTATCGCTATTTTAACAAACGATGCTCAAGTGAGCTAGCCAACTGCATTCCTCATGTCCTTGAATTCACCCGCAATACACGTCTCGCCAGGAATGCTCATCAGTGTACCCTTAAGTCTGCTTTCGGACGCACAGTGAAATTTAGAGACTCGTTTTTTAGCCGCACCACACGAATATGGAATGCTCTTCCCAGCTCAATATTCCCCATTGATTACAATCCGCAGATGTTTAAGACCAATGTGCATAGGTACCTCCTCTCTCTCTCTCCCTCTGTACCCGGCCCGTGCTGTGTCTTGACCCCGGACAATTAAGGGTATTGATAACCCCTTGAGCACGCGCACATTATATAAAAAAAAAACAGAGAATATTCTTTTTAAGCTTAGATCGTCTGTTGACAAACCCATCAAAGCCGCATCGATGGTACCACAGGGTAGCCACCTGTGTCCATTAATATTCGCACCAACGACAAACGACGTTGACCACATTATTCTTGACTCAGATCTTTCTGTCAAAGCAGCTGACATGCAAACAATTCAATTTACATGCTCTCCCTTGACTCCCACTCTCTCCAAGCGTCACTAAATGCCAATGAGTCACACCCTCACACAGAGAATCTATTTCCTCAGCAGTAGAATAGTCCCATCAGTGTCCAGTCCAGACGCAATTTAGGCGTAGTTTGTGATGGTGAAATCAACTGTAGTCCCCATATTGGTGTTATTCACCTTGAGTCGCTCGAAAATCGTCGCAAGACGACCGATCAACTCGTTCTCCACCAGCTCATGGAAACACAGACTGCCCCTGTCCTAAGGTCTTGAGACCTTTTTCTCATCCGACCATCGGACTAACTACGGCTTTTACTGATTGTTGGCAGGAATGATAAGTTTGGCTAATTCTATGGAATACTCGTTTGATTCCCATCTCAACTTCAGTGCCGTTTTTTCCTGCCCGAGTTCTGCCTTTCCCTCTCTTCCATCTTTGTTAAGCTTTAGGTTAAGTTAAGTTTGTTTTGTTGGTCGTTTGTAAACTGGGGGTGTTGCCCTCAAAACATTGACACAATCTGCAGTTGGACTTCTGTCTTATTTGTTGTCACAATCAAAGGAATGTTCCCTGACTTGGTTTGTGCTTTGTCGTCGACTATATGTTTTTTCATGTTTATTATGCTTATCTTTTGTTGTTTTTGTTCATAGTGTTTAGTTAGAGTCCCCCGAGTGGACTGGTGCACAAAAGCTAGCCACCATCGGGTCTACTATGACAATAGCCCACATGTGACAGGCACTCGCCATGTGCTTAATGCAGCTCGTTAGCTTCTTCTTCTTTGTTTGGCGCTACAGTCCGAGGTGGACCTGAGACTCAACCAACAAGCCTCCCAGCCAGTACGATCTTCCGCCAGGGTCTTTCGCCACTTGTGTGCACCATTTCGTTCAATGACGTCCTCTGTTGCATTGTCCCACTGACTCGGTGTCGAAGACTCTTCGGGCCGGAGCTGTGGTGTCCATTCGGTCTACATGACCTAGCCAACATATGCTTCACTAGGTGCATGCCGCTGTACAGCTCACACAATTCGTGGTTGAATATTCCTCCAGACGCAATCAACGCAAACAGGAACAAAGATCACCTGCAGTACTTTTCTCTTAAAAAGATCAAGTGCTTCTTCATCCGCTGATAATAGCGTCCATGCCTCTGCGACATAAAGCAGGACAGGGATGTATAAAGTTAGATTGGTTATTCGAGAGGTGGCTCTGTAACTCAATTGTGTCTTGAACCCAAGGAAACAGGGATTCACAGGAGTTATTCCGCTTTTGACTCCGGTGCTGGTGTTATTGCTTCTGTTTACTTCAGAGCCGTAGTAGACGACGTCGTTAGCTATCTCAATGTTTCTGCTGCCCATTGTGCTCTGTCCAGGACGTCGATGTTGTGCGTCCTTAAGTGTACTTTTTTTTCGCCTGATTTAGAGCCATTTTAGCTGCTTTCGATTCAATGCCAGCCGACGCCTCAGTGATGGCTAGCTGAGTTCGTGCACGTCAAGGTCATCCTCTTACACAAGCAGTTGAACGGACTTCTCGAAGATCGTACCTCTGGTGCTGACGTTTGAGTTTCGCACTTCTCTTCTGAAGAAGGATATTCACAACACCACTCAATTTAGAGTAGACTTCCTCTCAGCTTCTGCAGACAGTATGGATGGCCCTAACCTGTCAGTGCCCACCAAAGTCATCCGGCCCTCTACTCAGCTCCTTCACCACAGCAAGATGGACAATCGCGAAGGATATCAGAGAACGTAACCTCAAGCATTTTATTTTGAAAAATCGGACACTTTTGTCCTTGCAACTGTCGTCGATACTGTCTGAGGCAGTGTTCCAGAAACCATTGGTCAACTAATCCACTTACAGTGATTGTCTTGCCCGTGCCGTCGCCCACAGCAAAGTTCCACATTCCAGGCCACCATCCTGTAATTGATCTGACCCAACAGGTCCTCATTTCACGAATCCACCCTCCAGGCAAAACGAAAAAACTCCACAAAACCTCTCCTGTTGTGACAACTGAACTGAACTTTAAAAACTTCACTAGGAGCTGCGCAGTGTCCACTGCCCGAGCTCCCTTTGTGTTTGTGCAAGCGGCAGCAGCTGTTCACACCACCGACCGAATACCTCCTGGGGCACCTTGATCCAACCCTTTCCACCACCTGGACACTACCTGCTTTGCATATCAATTCTAGGACGGGTGGATATATAGTTCCCCCGTCCGTACACATGGACAGGCACAGTCGCACACATGGCCAGCATGTGCATGTGTACGGATCCCATAATGAACCGAATGAATAATAAGAGAGCCGTATGCATGAGTGTCCTTCGAAAAGGACAACAAAGAGCCGACCATATCCAATCCATTTAATTCAACGCAAAAAGTGAAAAGTAAGCCCCTCAGTGTGTTTACCCTTTCAGTGCAGCACGGCTCAACAGCGCGAACGGAAGAGGGGATCTTACGCAAATAAAAAGGACTCGCAATTCGGTAAGGAAATTGCACATCGACATTGAGACACTCGCACACTAATGGACGCGTTTAATCAAACGAAACACAAAAGTCACGTCACGCAACTCACGCGTACCAAGGACGGCCGACTGTCTTCGTGCACATGTACGACTGAGGCGGGCGGTTTGAGGGCACGTCTTTATGTTTGCACTCGTCGACCACGAAATCCACAAGAAGCCACCGCGTGGGAAGGGGGCACTAGAATGTCTTAGCACACTACTCAGCCGCGAGCATGTATTGTCCTGGCAAGGCGCTGTTGTGGCTTTTCTTCGGCGAAAGGTCAAACGCCATACAGCGGCTGCTCGGGTGGTGTTGGAGGACTCCGCAAGGCTGGCCCCTAATGAAGTTTTAACAACCACACGCTCTTCAAGGGAAGTACATAAGTGGTGGCGCAATGCCCACTTCTTGGACTCGGGCTGGCTCAGTGTTGCTCAAGCAGTGGACAGTAGTTAACTGAAATATGTTCGAACTCAGCAAGATATTCTCCTTGAGACGGTACGCAAGTTGCTTGTTTTTTTCGTTTCCTCTTGTGCTTCCACCCCAAAAAATCGGTTAAATTCGGTGCCATTCGGCATTCGTGCTGCGTTAATTAAGTACAAGCACCACTGACGTGGGTGATTCATAATTCATCGAGTGCAGAGTGGGGTGGGCGAGCTCGTTCCCGGAATACCCAAGTGGCCGAATGAATAACGGCGGGGTTGCGTCTTAAAATACCCGACGAGCGGCTGAAAATAAACCGACGCCAAGCTCAGTGTATAATTGGCGTTGCAATTGAAATGTTCAAGTGTCTCCGTCGTCTCGCAGTTGAAACAGAGTCCAGCTGAGCGGTGGCCATGAGAAGGAGGAAGTAAGATCTTGCAGACGCGAAACCAAGTGTTGTGTGATTTTCGTCTGCTAATGTCACCGGTGGGGGGGGGAGGTGTGTGTGACTCCTCCACTCACTCATATCGACCTCTTCCGGAACACAACAACGAACCGACGAAACAACGAAAAAACACGGCTTTATCGACCCGCGCTGTATCCATTATGGGAGATAATTACCCTCGTTTTCACTGTGCTCGATGTCCGGGTTGGTCGGGTTGCTCCAGTCTTCTATGGGCCGACGGTTGTAGTTCGTATCTGTGGAAACGAGGACAGGCCCCGAGTGTGTCGAGTGTTCTGAGCGTGTGCATCGTGTGCAGTGCAGTGTGTGAAAATGGGAATAATTATCAAGAAAATATCAAGTGCAGTTGATGTTAGTGCTGTGCGAAGGTATAGAGCTTCTGTGGGAAGGCGGCAGCTTGTGCAAAGGTGGCCGATGCCACGACGAAATGAACATTCGGTCAAGTTGCACACTCAAGCCAGGGTGTTGCGACATGTTTTCTCCCGGTTGTTAACCCGTGTGTGGTCAGTGAGATCTATGCAGGTGCAGACGGTGCGAAATGTAACAAACCCTGGTCAGGTGTGCGTCGGATGGGAATGAGAGGGAGTCTGTGTGAATTCAAAAGTAACACGCACTTCGAGCGATTTTTCTAGGATGACCCTTTTGTGTCTTGCTCGCTGTGTGGAGAAGGAACTGCTGTCCTTCTTGCCGAAGTGTGCCCTTCATTCGCTATCTCGTGAACGAATAACAAAGATGTACTCTTGAGGACCAATTAAGGCGAATTCAGTTGTCCAGTGTCAAAAATGCATGTCGACCCCTTGTAAAATGAAGGAAAATCGAATGTGGACCTTCACCTCACGTCTCATGAATGTCCTAACCAGAGTCCACCTCCGATTTCGCGTGTTTTCTGGTGTTCCTTGTGCTCCCTGTGGACCTTTTGGACCTTATGCCCCTTATTGGACAAACTGCGATCACCTGCTCGTTTTGGGGAACACCTCCTCGCTAGCGCGAATGCCTGCCGGAACACTTGGCACTGGCCTGACCCTGGCATGTGGTCTAAGTGCGATGGTGGAATTTCTAGATCCCCACATAAGCAGGACTCTCATTTTATGGCCCTTTTCGTCACAATTCAAGCACAGTCCTCGGCCCTTCCTGTCTACACCATTGCATTACGCTTGTTGGTGTCCGTATGTGCGAAACACCTGATACCTGACACCACTACAGTTGAGTGCCTTTACAATGGCTATCTTTAAAGAGCTACTGTTCTTGCCTGTGATTCCCACCTGTCTAATGAGATCGGCAGTTTCTTCTTTCCGACTTCTTGGACTTCTTCTGCTGTGGCTAGTTCACCAATGCCTCTCTGATCTCTGATCAGACTTTGGCTTGCTCCATCTCCTGGAATCTCTTTAAGAGATTTGCCGATAGCCTCTTTGTCCTTTGTTTTGGATTCGAGCTGCAAGAGGACATCTCCAGATTTCGTTTCCCGTAGTTTCGGTGTCATCTGGATTTGCCTTACTTCGGATTTCTCTTAGGATGCCCGTGTACTTCTCGTTTCCCTTCGAGAATAGCTTTGATTCGGGGCCTTCTTGTTCTCTTTTTCTTTTTCCTTTTCTTGCCCTCATTATGATTATCCTGGGCTTGGGTTTTTAACACCTGTTCGGTGTCCTCTGCCGCAGTCTGGCTTGCCTTCTTGAGAGCATGTGCGTAGCTCGCTTCCGTCGGGCTTCCTGCCAGAAACGCTATTTCTCTAGTATTTCCTGTGAGGATTTCTTCGTTCTTTTATCACCTCCTTTTACAAAAGGGCTCGAAGGCGGTCTCTTGACAGGGATCTGCTTTTTCTTGAAGCATCCTGGAGATTTGTCGACTTCTTCTCTGGCCGTTTGTGCCGGAGTTTCCTTTTATATGGCTTCTGGCTGTATTTGAGAGCTTTGATCTTTTTGGCCTCTTTTTTCCCATTTCAGCTTATCCATGGCCTCTTCAAACGCTGCAATGCCGTTTATAATATCCATCCTGATTTTGGATCATATGGTGCCTGCTATAGCTCCTGCAGTCCTTGTGGACCATGTGGACCATGCGGATCCTGTGGTCCTTAGGGCTCCTGCTCGCCATGTGGACCTTGTTCGCCGAATGGCCCTTATTCAGGATGTGGCCTTTGTGGTCAATGTTGGTCTCCACACTTTTATCACGCGTAAAACGAACGCAACTATGCCAGTATCCAACACCCTGCAAAGCCCACTGCTTCCGAGACACCACCGCGAGAAAGATATTGCTGAACTCACTGAGGTTGGTTTGAGCCCGATTTCGGTCAGCCCCAACTGCCAGAACCTCTGTGAATGATGAACAAGCGCGGATCGCAACAATTCTGTGTGATTTGTGTGACCGCATCACTACGACCGGTAGGCAGTGTGTTGTGAGAACAGTGTCAAGATGTCTATGCGCACGTTGTTTATGGTTCAATTTGAAGTGCAGTGCCACTCCAGAAGCCATTAGAGCGTATTTTTTGAGACGGATGCTTCTTTTTCGGGCAATTAGGGTGAAAGGCCGTACCTTTGAGACGAGATGTCCTATGGGTCTCCATGCCGCATTTCCATTTTGAAAAATCATTCCTATCTCAAAATCGCTTCACCTGACGTCGAACTTGGGTAAGGATCTTTGATGCAGAATACGTTGACCCATTGCTGGACGAATGTCTCTCTCTCTCAACTTGGAAAAGTTTCCCACGACAGGCAATGATCCCTAAAATGGTGTTTTCTTTCGTGAATTGTCGCTCATTCACTCCTGACTGAGCACCTTTAGCTTCTCATATTCGTTGCAAGACTCACGACCCCCTTCGATCGGGATTGGAACGGGGGCGTTAATTTTTTGTTCCTTATGTGCAACCCTTGCCTCGAAGACATCGACATCGCGATCGGGACATCGAAGGGTTGGAGTAAAATTGAAAGACTCCCTGCTTCCCTCCTGAAAGCCAGTTACTCAATTGTAGTGGAGTTCCACTGAAGTGACTTTCTCCGCCAGGTAGATACGTGGCCGAGCCAGTGTAGTCGACGGATTTTTGCCTTCCGGACTACATCCACATCTTTGTACAGCTCGTAGAGTTCGCGGTTGTGTCTTCTCCTCCATTCGCCCTCCTCGCAGACGGGACCATATATCCGACGTAGAATTTTTCTTTCGAAGGCACCAGGAATCAGCTCTGCAGTTTTGCTTAGCGTCCAGTTTTCGGCTCCATAAAGCAAGACTGGCAGGATAAGAGTTTTGTGGAGCATGACTGTGGTCCTTCGTGTCAGTCGTTTCGAGGCCAGTTGTTTTGACAGACCGAAGTAGCATCGGTTGCCAAGGGCGATTCTACGTCGGATCTCTACTACGATGTCATTGGTGGAGCTTACGTTTGCCCCGAGGTAGTCAAACTCGTTGTTGTAGCTGTCGCTTGTAACGTTTTGGTCTAGATGGTGTGCGGCGGATCGTTTTTTGCTCGACAGCATATATTTGGTTTTGTCCTCGTTGCCCTTAGACCAGCTCGGTCAGCCTGTTCCTCAATTGCAGTGAAAGCTTCCACTACGACGCGTTGGGGCCGCGCGATAATGCATTTCGTTCTGATGCAATTTACGGACTCATTCGTCAGAACTTTACGACAATGGAATGTTCTATCAAGACCTATGTGCTGAGTTACCTCTTGTCCCGTGATGTGGACTGACCCTGAAGAATTATAATAAAACTCATTTTGCAATTGACCTGACTCAGCTCAGACTGCAATTTCGGCAGAGCTGTGTCGTGGTACCTTCGACAGTTCCCGATCCAAGTAATAAATGTTCCGGTCTCTAGTATAAAACTGTCAATTATCCCTTGTGTTGAATTTTCAGTTCCTTTTTTATGACAAACTCGAGTAAAATTCTAGCTTTCGTCGTAAACCATCAAGTGAGTCACTCATCAGGCCGCCAGACAGTTTGGACATGAAAAACTGCCTTGTTGTACACATTAATCGGGTTTTCCTTCGAATGCTGTCAACATAAAGCAATGAGCATTTTCTATTGTCTTAGCCACTTCTTCATCCGCTGATGCGATTGTAATAATTTTTAAAAGAATGTCAACGCCGAACACCCAAAATTAATTGCATTGCGTCTGTTCGGTCCATAAACTGGCCACGAAAGCCATCCTCTCGGCTTGCCGTCTTCTTGACAGAGTTGTTAAAAGCTGACTCGAGGCACGCACAATGGGAACTTATAATTTTTTGACTGTCTGTGAAATGTTTACGACTGCTCTTGACTGAAGTGGGGGATTGATACAGGACGGGTTCATAAGCCTACATGTGGTATAGCGACTTAAAGACATCAATAAATCGATCGTCTATTCGAGTACAGACCATCATTCCAGTTGAATTAGATATATGTAAGTCCCCTTCGCGCACATTCGCAATCGATTACAGTCGCACTTGAGTACGATTTCCATCAAGTACAGTCTCTATCCAGCACAGTCACATTCGAGTACAAAATTTCTCAGATATACATGGCAAGTGGTGCCCCGAGGCGTTGTGGGTATGTGCGTTGACCTCTACGCACTTGAACTTCAGCGTCTAGGTTCAGGTATGATGAACTCACCTCCCATGAGAGCACGCATAACGCGAGTGATTGCTGAGAAGCTAGTCCCTTTCTCCAAAAAGGTCAATAACACTTTCCTTCCTAGTCACGAAGGCGATTGCCAGATGGCGCCCAGGGTGGATCAGGACGCCTGAATATGCGTCCAACGACGTATCGTCCCTTAATGAAACACCAATTAATGACCACTTAATTTATTCATTATTTCAGCTACTGTCCCGAGTACTTACCTCGGATTGCTGCTTTACACACGAATCTTCTTTTGATGGCTGTCCGCCCAACTGATCGATTAAGTGCGTTCGTCTAGGAAGGCGGGTAGGGGTGACTAGCATGTTTACTGTATGCCAGGTTCGTGTCAGGTCTGTTGTGCTGTCACTTTCGGCTTTTTCGTTCTGACTCTTTGTTGTTTATTCGGTTTACTGTTTTCTACTGTTTTTGACCATCTTACAGCCGATTGGTACACATTTCTGAGGTTTCTTAGGACTTTCTTAGGTCATTCATGTTTGTGTTTGTCATATCGTCAAGTCTCTACTTTGTCAAAGGAACAAATAAACAGTCTTCCAGCCTGTCAAGGCTTATGGATGCCATAATGTGTGGATATGGGTTAGGTAAAGTTATTGGGCTGCCAGCGAAATTGCCAGCACACTTAGACCATTGTTGGACTATTGTGATAGCCAGGGACAGGCACTCAACCAACTGCGTCATCCAGCCGTTTCGTATGGAATATAACTTTGTCGAATGGCAAATCAGGCTTCATGTTGACTTTGAGGGCCGCTGCTGTGTGGTTTTTTCGCATGTACCTGCCACTTAAGAAGACCCCACAAGAAAGAGACCAACGGGGATATCTGTGGCACACGTCCACATGCGATGACAACCATGTCCTCTACCCGTCGTGCAGATTTTCGAATGTAGTGGCAGCTGTGTGGCTGTGCTGTGTTCATTCCAAAAAAGTTGGTAGTCATCGACCAATAGCTCTCGTCGATTACGTGATGGCATTCAATCTTGTACTAAACTTGTTCTGGCTTCAGTGTGCTGGAACTGATTCTCTCGGGCCTCAAGCAATCCATCAGACAGAGATGGTTTGAAAATAAAGTAAAACACATCCACCCTATTGTCCAGTATCGAATAAGACCCAGAAATGTCGTTTCTTTGTCGATTAAGTCTCCATCGCCCAAGAGTCAATATGGAGTTTAGCATGCGGTAGGCTTGTTTCCCACATCTTCATAACTAGTTTAGCTTGAAGTGGCTGACTGCTGTGCAAGAAGGCAGTAGCCACACTTACGCCAGCATGGACCCATTGTGCTGCCACGCGGATCTGTATCTATTCCGTAAACCAATTAGAGCTGTTAATGAAGTGAAGAAGATGATCGACTCTTACGTTGCCAGGTTATTGAAGAAATAGGCTTCCAGAGCACTATACTTGCACAACAGATGTGCAGTGGTTTCTTTCTTATCCTCGCCTCTCCTGCTGAAGTCGTTACAAAAGAGAAATATTCTCGAGGTATAGTCACACAGAGCGTTGTAACCTGTAACGCCAATGAGGATTCTACGATTAGGCCTGCTCATGATAATTAAGTCCTCTTTTAGGATCCAGCTTTGGCCAGAGTTGTTTAATTAAGAGGCATCGTGTGCAATTTGGGTTGCTTGGGCAAGTGTGTCCAGCTTTAGTAGATGCATTACAGTAGCGATAGGCATGGATGGCGTGTCGCTCTCTGGGAAGAGTACAGAGCTTGTACCCTTTCGAGTTCGCCTGCTTTGCAATTCCATACATGGGACATTAAGCTGAAAGTTGTGAAGAGGCAGATTGGGAGACCTCACGGTGTGTGTGCATTAATCGGTCGCCGCGGTCATGCCACTTCGCATTACTCGACTACTTTCTGCGAGCTGTGCATGGAGGGCATTTATACCTGTCAACCACCACGAACTTGATTAGATGTCAGGCATTCATGTGCTTATGCCAGTGATGGCTTAAGCTAAACCTTTAAAAGAGTTCAAGTTTTTGGTTGAAATCGTCTGGTTTCACGGTCAATTCTAAGCTTCCAGGCCAGTGGAAGTTTGTTTACGTAAAGCGATCAACAACTGGTTCGCTTGCACCAAATTTTTAGTAAAACCACGCACTTTTTTGGTTTGTGCCAATGGGTGTAGAATATCCTTCAAAATACTGGTAACCCGTGCTACAATCATGAGCGATTCACGGGTCTGCACACTTAAACCTATATTACTTCGCGGGCTGGTTAGCATATCACGTTATGTGTTCCTTTCGGCTTTGCTTTCTCTTTCGAGCCTTCTGAGCTCATTCTCCACTGAGATCTCTGAGCAGATCTCCAGCCATTTGTTTTTGTCAGTTGACTACGTCACTAACTAGGAGCTCCGGCTAACTAGGAGACTTGTTTTTACTCGGTATGGAATATTGCGTGCTCTGCGTCTTCCTCTTCGTCCAAGCATTCTCGGCAGTTGAGTGAGCCATCGTGACTGTATCTGTGGAGGTATGCACGGTAAAATTTGAGAGATGTGAGATGGTAGCGGCAGTTCCCGTGAGCTGTCTGTGTCCAGGCTTCTATCCTGGGTATCAGTTTATGGGTCCATCTGGTTGTGGTGCCCCATTTAGCTTACCACAATGCTATAGATGTAGCCCCTTTTTCCTTCTTCAGACATCTTGCCAGTCTCCGAATGGTTTGCCGTTCTTCTTAGGTCTTTAGGATCCTTTGCATTTCAGTGGCGAGAGTGTCAATAGAGAACATTATCGGACACCGCTGAGTACTCTTTTTCATCACATCCGATGAAAGCTTCTTTGCTGTCTCATTGGTGGCGAGAGCTCCCTCCCATACTGGAGCGGAGTACAGAAGGTTTGAGCTTACAAGTCAGGAAAGCAGGAAACTTCTCGTGTATGCATGCCCTTCAGAATGTTTGGAGGAGAGCACTGGAGAGCGCTGCTTGCTTTCTTGCTGCAGTACTCCACGTGAGTTTTGAAGCTTAGCCGGTTGTCGTGCAATACCCCCGACTTTTTTGATCGGATTATTTGCGAATCAACCCGGAAGCCTCTTGGCAAGTTATTAACACAGCCTCTGTCTTGTGGTCAAGGTCGGAAGATTCCATCCAATTTTAAACTTCTTGGTTGCTTCGTTTGTGGAGGCTTCCATCTCGTCGATGTGATTGGCCACCGTCACGACCGCGATATTGTCTGCAAAGCCGATAACCTTAACCGCCTTGTGGCAGCCTCAGTCTCAGAACGCCGTGTTATGAGTAAGGGTAGCACAAGGTTTTTACAGCGCTAATGGGACGTTCACTATTGTCGTCAGTATTCAGAAAATGCCTTCAAAGTCTGCTCATTGAATGCATGCGCACAAGCGGGCTCCAATATTTCCAAAACGATTGTGATCACATCCACCGTCGATCTATATCACACCATCGTCCGCCAGTCCTCTCCCTTGCCAAGCCGTTCCCAACAAACATCGCCCCAGCACATGAGTCCGCCTCCAACCCGGCGAAGAGCAAAACAACCGCGTCCTCCCTCAAAAACGACGCAATTTTACCAAAGCACCAAATGAATTCCCTTCCTGCACATTACCATCGCCACCCCTCTCACTGGCAAGCGCAATAATTGGTTCACAACTTTTCAGACCTCAAGGGAGCAGCAAAATGGATCGTTATGAAAAACTGAGTCGCCTCGGCGAGGGCTCATACGGCGTCGTGTACAAGTGCCGTGACCGCGACACCGGAGCGCTGGTTGCCGTCAAGCGTTTCGTTGAGTCCGAAGATGACCCGGCCATACGGAAAATCGCCCTCCGTGAGATACGTCTACTGAAAGTATGTTCAGCAATCACGATTCGCATCACCACCGTCATTTGTCAAACTCAAACACACCCCCTTCCATCCCCTTCCTCCCGCAGAATCTAAAGCATCCGAATCTGGTGTCGTTGCTGGAAGTGTTCCGGCGAAAGCGACGTTTGCATTTGGTTTTCGAATTCTGCGAGCTGACGGTGCTGCACGAGCTGGAACGCCATCCACAGGGATGCCCGGAGAATCTCACCAAACAGATTGTGTATCAGACGCTGCACGGCGTTGCGTATTGTCACAAGCAGGGCTGCCTCCATCGTGACATTAAACCGGAAAATATCCTCCTCACTGCACAGGGTCAAGTTAAATTGTGTGACTTTGGATTCGCTCGCATGTTGAGTATGTGTGCTCGTCGCTCGTCGGCAGCTGCCCCGTTGAGGATTTAATTTACCATTTCGTTTGTGTTCCGTTGCCAGGTCCCGGGGAGAACTACACCGACTACGTTGCGACGCGCTGGTATCGCGCTCCGGAACTGCTGGTGGGGGACACACAGTACGGTACACCCGTGGATGTCTGGGCGATTGGGTGTCTCTTCGCCGAACTGGTGCGTGGCGAGGCACTATGGCCGGGCCGCAGCGACGTCGATCAGCTGTATCTAATCAGGAAAACCCTCGGGGACTTGCTGCCCCGCCACATACAGATATTTGGCCAGAATGAATATTTCAAAGTAAGTACTCGTTGAGGACAGTGGCGGACTGGGTGAGTTTCTGTCTGTCTCTCTCTCTCTTGCAGGGTATCACACTGCCTGTCCCGCCGACCCTGGAGCCGCTGGAGGACAAGATGCCATCGAAGGCCTTGCACAACCCCCTGACCATTGATTTCCTAAAGGTACCGCCGACTCAGCCACTCCTTCACTCCTCCACTCACTCAAGCGACTTTCGCTTCGTTTCAGAAATGCCTGGACAAGGACCCGGCAAAGCGCTGGTCCTGCGAGAAGCTCATCAAGCACTCCTACTTCGACGACTACACTGCGAAGCAGCGGGAGATCGAGGGCGCCAGCTCGCACGACCCCAGGCAGCGGGACAAATCAAAGGTGCCCACCACCCTCTCTCTCTCAGTGACTGACCACAGCTAACCGTGTCTATTTTCTTTGCAAGCAGACCTCGAACACCTCGCTTCCGATGCTGCCCAGCACTCAGGACTTCTTGAAGCTGCAGCCGATGAAGAACACCCTGCACAGGACGGAGCACCACTTGCCGACCATTTAGGGGCGGCTAGGCCCTCGGTGAAACTGCGGCTCAATTTTTTACTTGTCAATTTTGTGGAATATATGTACGTATCAATGGATCTAATAAAACTCGTGTTAAGTCTTGGTTGGGTGGAGTTTGATAAGAGGTCCTTTGACGATGCTCCAGCTGCAGCTGTTAATCGCCCGAAATGCCTCCTCCCGAGCATCATTTAATATGCACTCAAGTGCCTAAATATTTAAGAGCTCAACTTGCGCCGAGTCGTGCCCTCCTTCCGATGCTACCCATCACGTAATTACAACGTGCCCCGGTGTGACACGCGGAAGACACAAAACCGAAGTCAACACCGCGCCAGCACAGCAGCCACCGCGAGCTCATGCAAAACACCAAAATTTATCTCATCCCAAGGATGTGTGACTTTTGCAAAGTCGCGTTTGCATTCGCGTTCACCTTCCCCCCGGGGGATGGCATAATTTTATGGGCTTCTTCTTATTTTATTGTTAGGTGCGAGCGCGGGACACTCGGGTTCATGCTGTTAAAACTTATGCGCGACGTGAGCAGGGAGCACACTCGCAAGTCGTAAGGGAGCACAGCCCTTTAAAAGATTGATTAAGCCATGTGTGGAGTGTGTGCGGTTATACGACGGCCCAGATGGCTCATTGTTTTTTCGGCGGCGGTTTTATGACAACAATACACTTGAGCGCTCGTGTGTAAGTGCAGCTCCTCTCGTTTTCGAATTACGATTCATTGATGGGTTTCACGTATTCTATTACATTTCGGTGACGTGGGTGCGAAAGGGTGAGGCTGGTCGGGGTTTGTGTCGTCAGGTTTTGTGGTGGAAAGCTGATCTAGACCAGCTTCAGCCATCATGGATGACCACATTATTCTTGTCCCCAGCAGCGGCTATAGGATGCAAACATGTTCCACACTGTCTCCCATCATCTCCTAGTAGCTGCTGCAACTCCTTATCCTTCGGACGTCAAGTTCTCTCTTGCATGTGTTCTCATGTGTGGTCGATAACACTGCGTATTCAACTCGCATTGACCATTACATCATGCGAAGGGTTCCAAAATGACTGAGATGAGGTCTCGCAGAGTAGTTCAAAAAGGCACCCCGTTCTGAGAGTTTGGTGCGGATCCGACAACATTGCATTTTTGACCCCAAAAAATTGACAGTGGTTAGTAAGGCATTTTTGCGACCTCTTGTACTAGGGGTTACAAAAAAGGAACTGGCCCTCCAGGTTGGGGGTTGTGCCGTCGGGGTAACTGCCCGGCCATACAAAAAACAACAGTTACGAAGCAACAACAAGCTTCGGAAACGGATGATTTTACTGATGACGAACCCTGCAAACGACGTACGGACAACGACCTTCGGATCTGTACGTGGAATGTAAGGTCCCTTTATAGACCACGAGCAGCCTAACAATTAGCGGAAGCCCTAGACTGCTGCAAAGCAGACATAACCGCCATCCAAGAAGTGCGATGGGATGGACCGGGCAAAAGAAGGATGAAAAACTGTGATATATATTACGGTGATTGCTACAAGCAACAAAAACAGCGCCTACTTGGCAAGAAGTCTTATCGTTCAGGTCAGTGAACGAGCGCCTCACGACAATTCGCATTAAGGCTAAATTTGCCAACATAAGCCTTATATGCGCACATGCCCCCACAGAGGAGAAAGATGACGACACCAAAGACAGATTCTATGAGCTCCTGGACAAAACGTATGAGCAATGCCCTAGCCAGGAAAATCCACCATCGACCAAATATTCACACTCCGGCAGATTTTGGAGGAAACCCAGGAGCAACGAATCGATACCCACCACCTTTTGATCGATTTTAAGGCCGTGTATGATGGCATCTATAGAGACGAGGTATACAGAGCAATGTCTAGTTTTGGCACCCCTACCAAACTCGTCCGTTTGTGTAGGATGACGATGGAGAATGCACGCTGCTCCATCAAGGTCGGTAAAGACCTAACCGAGACCTTTGATGTCAAAAAAGTATTCCGACGAGGCGACGCGCTGTTATGACACTTTTTCAACATCGTTCTTGAAAGAATTGTTCAAAACTCGAACTCCAACACCAGAGGAACAATCTTTCAGAAGTCCGTCCAACTACTCGCATATGCCGACGATATTGACATTATCGGAAGAACGCAGCGTGATGTCAAAGGCGCTTTTGTGAGTATTGCAACGGAGGCAGCGACGATGGGTTTAGTGGTAAACGAGGGTAAAACTAAGTATATGCTGCAAACGAGAAATGACACCCAACACCGACGTCTCGGTCAGAACGTCACGGCGGACAGATATAACCTTGTGGTAGGTCTACCTAGGAACCTCTATCAACTCAGACAAAGACACCAGCGCTGAAGTCAAACGAAGAACAACTCTTGCCAATCGGTGCTTCTTTGGGCTAAGAAAGCAATTGGTGAACAAAGCCCTCTCTCGAACAACCAAGGTAACGCTTTACAAGACCTTGATTGTCCCAGCCCTGGTATACGGCGCGGAGGCATGGACTTTGTCAAAAGCGGATGAAGCAGCTCTTGGTTGCCTCGGGTGATTTTCGGTTCCGTCTGCACAGATGGTGAGTGGAGGAGGAGATACAACGACGAACTGTACGGGCTGTTCAGCGACATCGACTTAGCCAGAAGAGTGAAGATCCAACGATTGAGATGGCTAGGTCATGTAGAGCGGATGGGAACCAATGCTCCGGCCCAAAGTCTTAAAATCCACCCGAATCCACCCCCGAGGGACGGCGCAGTAGAGGAAGACCGCGCCTCAGTTGGTGCACGCAAATGGAAAGGGACCTCAACCAACTATGCGTGCGAAACTGGAGACAGCTAGCTAAAGATCGATCTGGCTGGAGACGCTTGTTGGTTGAGGCCCAGGTCCACCCCGGACTGTAGCGCCACCTTAAGTAAGTAAGTAAGTAAGTAAGTAAGGCATTTTTGTTGATTTTCTGGGTCAACTTCCGACTGCCACAGCGGCGCTAATAGTCGTGTCTATGACTTCTGAACACCGATGGTGATGTTATTTCACGTCTCTTGATCGATTCTGAGAGTTTGGTCTATTGTGATACGTAGCTAACACACGCTAGGAAGGTCTTCGTGGTCCTACGCTGCGAAACCATCTGACCGCCTTCCTAGTTAATGGAGGGGGCCTTCAACAACGTTTATACGGAAGCGATCCTGGAATGAACTGAGGTAGGTATAGAGAACTTTGTCTGTCAATGGATTGTCGCTATGCTAAGCACTCGGTGATATATCCTAAGTCAACACAGTCCGTAGAGGACCACGGTCTATTTTCGCAGCAACCACTCGTGTTGTACGTGCTATTGTTCTCTCACGAGTGGAAGGGACCTACAGTTTCATGCCGACTCCGAACGGCCAAGTTTTTGAGAAGCTTTTTCTACACAGGAACACTCCTTGAGCATTCTCAGTGACTCGAAAGAGGTGGGGTCGTGAACATTATTTTTGTTGCACAGACCAGGAATCGAACCTACTATGTGGAGGTTGGGATCGACACACATACTCACAACGCCACGGGCGGCCCCTTCGGCTTATTGAATTCTTTTAAAACTTGGACAGAGAAGGCTTCAAAGTATTTGGGTATGCCAATATTTTGAGACTCTGGTATTGGGAAAGTTCCTGAATGAGATGAGTGAGATCATGGAGGCCGCTCGGATTAAAGTACATACCTAGTGGTCTGGGCATCAACCCAAGCAAAACAGAACTGATGCTCTTCACCAATAGAACCAAAACTCCCCACGTCCCCTTCCCGGTCTGAATAAACAACCTCTCTCCTTTTCCACCAGCCAAGTACTAAGGTCTTACTTTTGACACCAAACTCATGTGGACGCTTAACATAGACCAGCGAGTCAAATAAGGCGCTTATAGCACAGCATTACATGCCCGTTGTAAAAAGTGGGGCATCCCATTTCTTCTTTGATTGACTCCACATTCCGGGTGGACCAACCAACAGGCCTCTCCAGCTGATCCTTAGCCAGCTGCCTCCAATTTTGCACGTCTAGTTGGATGAGGTCTTGCTCAACCTGGGTGCATCATCTGTTTTATGGACATCTTCTGTTGCGTTTGTCCCAATGGATCAGATCAGTCCATACGCTCTACATGACCTAGCCATCTTAAGCGTTGCATCCGTAGATGCTTGTCTAAGTGCATGCTGCCGTACAACCTTTAGAGATCTTTGTTAAATCTTCTCCTCCAGACGCCATCAACGCAAACAGGACCCATTGCAGCCAAAACTTGTCTTTCGAAATGAGCAAGAGCTTCCTCATCCGCTTTTAATAGTGTCCATGCATCTTCGGTGTAGAGCAGGACAGGGCTGATCAGTCTTATAGAATGTGAGCTTGGTCCTTCGAGAGATGGCTCTATTACTCAAATGCGTCTTGAGCCCAAAGAAACAGCTCTTGGCAAGAGGTATCCGACGCTTGATCTCGGTACTGATGTTGGTGTAAAAATTACGCGGCAGCCGAAGAAGATGCAGTCCTTTACTGCCGCGAAGTTGTAGCTGCTCATTGTCCTTCCTTGGGGACAGCATGCTATCCGTTTTGACCCATTATAGCCGCTTCCAACTCAATGCCAGCAAACGCCTCCTTGACGACTTGCTGAGTTCTGCTAATCGCGTCAATGTAATCGGTGTTTGCTAACAATTGCACGAACTTCTGGAAGACCGTGCCTCTAGCGTTGGCGTGTGAGTTTCGCAGGACGATCTTGAAGAAAACACATGCCAGCGTGTCGCCTTGTTGAAAATCTTGTTTGACATTGAAGGTCGCGATGAGCCCCCACAACGAAAGAAATAGAATCTATCCAACATCTGGGCTGCGAATGTCCAGGCCTAGCAAAGAGGAGGAAGCACAACTTGGGCAAACACCACTTCCCAGAGCCGGTGGACTTGTGCGGTGCTGGAAAACTGAGACCACTAAATTGTCACACCAAGCCGAAGGAATTCTAACACCATTCGAGCGCCATGCCGGTTGGAATCAGTTCTCATTCGGTTATGGCCACGTATTGATTCATAGGCATCCTCATGAGGTACACTGGCAACACCATGTTCCTCTTAAAAAGAAGTGGTCCTTGGAGCAATTGTCACTTGGGCATAGACGACCTTCTGTGCCGCATTTTCCCTAACCACGGTCTGAGGGATATGACTTCTGACGCACTTACTTACTTATCAGGCAGACGAACCATGAAGGGTCTGAGCCCGAGCAATTGCTGCCTTCCATCGGTGACGGTCCTGGGCACGCTGCTTCCAGTCATCAAGGCCAAGCTGTCTTGCATCCGCGATGACTTGGTCTTTGTACTGGAGGTTCGGTCTTCCTCTCCTTCTCGAACCAGGAGGCTCGGATTCGAAGACCCTCTTTGCTGGAGCGTTGTTGTCCATTCGCTCGATGTGGCCGAGCCAGTGTAGTCGACGGATTTTTGCCTTCCGGACTACATCCTACTACTCCTACTACTTCTGACGCACGGGCACCATTTATCCACCTGCGACGTATATACAAAGCCCAGGGTTACCGCACTGAGGACCAGTTTTGGTAAGAATCTGAGCCAGGAAGGGACTGTAGTCGGTTCTTGACGAATGGCTCCTAGGCCAAGGAAGGGCCTGAAGCTGCTACCTTCACGCAGGTCGTCAACACTTGACTGAGCACATTGCAATGTAAATTTACAACAGTCTTCTACACAAATTGTGAATAACAGGTAGAAAGGGTGGAGTATTTTTGTGCAAGGCTTTGCCATATCTTACATGGCTCATCCCTTTGACCCTTAGTTCATGAATGCAAGTCTTCTCTGAAGGCTAGATTCCTTCAGACTTGTCTGCCTATCGGGCCACTAAGAGATCTCGGGAAATGATGATGCAGATGAACGTGCTAGTTAATGATCGGAGGAGGTACACTTACTTACGAACCTACGACGTCGAGGTTGGGGTCGACGCCCATACCCACATAGGCCACCACTTTGGAAGCACCTAGTATTGTATCATGTTATCACTTGTATAACAAAATTTTGTCAAAAAAGGATTTTCATTTCAGACAATCAGGCACGGGCAAATTTAATGTGCTAAATTCCAGCATCATGGGCCTGTGCATCCAGGGCAAAGTTGTTGATTGCTCTCAACTTGGCGAGATGCCAGCAACGATCCCTGCGAATGCACAGGTCAAGTTGACATACAGCCTCCTCGCGGCGCCCTCTGGATAGCCACTACTGCAGCCGCTTAGAGGTGAACCAATGTATGCAGCGACCCCTTGTCCGGGGGGCTTAAACCAGGACCCGGTCCTCCAGGTTCGGGGGTTTCGCCTGGGGTTGACTTCCCCACCGTGTAAAACGTAGTCTAGTTCAGAGACGGCAACAAGCCTCGGATACGGATGACCCTACTGCTGACGACCATGGACAACGAAACAAGGACAACGATTTTCGGTTCTGCACGTGGAATGTGAGGTCACTTAACAGACGACGTGCAGCCGATGAACTTGCGGAGGCCCTAGAAGCCTATAAGGCTGACATCACCGCCATCCAGGAGGTGCGATGGGATGGGCCGGGCAAAAAGAGGATGAAAAACTGCGACATATGCTACGTCGATTGCTACACAGAGCGAAAGCAGCGCTTGTTCGGATGCGGTTTTGTTGTTCGAGGCAGACTTAGGCAAGAAGTCTTAAGCTTTAGATACATGAGCGAGTGCCTCACAGCAATCCGCATCAAGGCAACATTCGGCAACATCAGCCTCATTTGAGCCCACGCCCCAGCGGAGGGTAAAGAGGTAAGATAGGAAGGACGACTTCTAGAAAGAACATACGAACAATGCCCCAGCTGCGACACCAAGATCGTTCTAGGAGATTTTAATGCAAAGCTGGGCAAGGAAGAAATCTTTGCTAGAGTCGTTGGAAAACACAGCCTACACGACAACACGTCCGACAATGAACTCAGGCTGTTGGACTTCGTGACGGGGCGAAACCTCACTGTAGCCAGCACGCGTTTCCCTCACCTCAACATACACAAAGGGACCTGGCGGTCCCCTGGTCAATCAACCGTCAACCAGATTGCTCACATTGCGATCGACGTCAGACACTCCTCCAGTGTCCTCGATGTCCGAACGTTCCGAGGTACTAACATCGACATCGACTCGACCTTGTTGTGGCCAAGGTCAGAACTCGGACAACGGAGTAGAGCAAGACCAAAACAGTTTGACGTCGGATAGCTACAATCGCAATCGACCGCTGGGAACTGCTCCGATCGAGTCTCCCTTAAGCTCTCAGAGAGTCCAACCCTGCCAGGCGAAACAATCGACGAACAGTGGAACCGTTGTCAAAACGCCAGCAGAGAAGCTGCTGGTTTGAAAACGTCACCCAGAAAAAAACCATGGTTTGACAACGAGTGCCGGCAGGCGCATTCAGCGAAGCTAGCAGCATATGAGGCGACGCTGGATAGAGGGAAGAGAGCGGTTCGTGAGCTCTACGAACTTAAAAGAAGGGAAGATCACCGGCTTCTCAAAAAGAAAAAGAAGGAGCATGAGAAGCGCGCGATCGAGGAAATGGAGAGGTGGTACGGCAGAAATAATGTCCGAAAGTTTTACCAGCGGGTGAAACAACTATCCAAAGGGTACAAACATCGCACAGAAGCCTGTCGGAACGAAGAGGGACAACTCGTAGTCGATACAGAGAATCTGGAAGAATCACTTCTGCAGACTGCTTAACGGCGTAGAGGACACCAATACCGCTGTCAGGCAGAATGTTCCACTCCACGCAATGGACAACGATAGAAGAGAATTCCGTCCCTCCGATCTAGACGAAGTCAAGGTAGCGATATCGAGACTGAAGTCGAACAAAGCTGCTGGAGCGGACGGATTGTCCGCGGAACTGTTTAAGGCAGCTGGGGATGATCTGGTTGGGCGCATGCACCAGCTCATCTGTAGGATATGGTCGGAGGAAAGCATGCCCGATGAGTGGAATCTTAGTATCGTTTGCCCGTTGAAACCATTCGTCAACAACATGATAGGTCCCTACCAGTGCGGTTTCCGGCCTGGGAAGTCCACTATCGATCAAATTTTCACATTACAGCAGATCCTCGAAAAAACCCAAGAGATGCAGATCGACACCCACCACCTATTTGTCGACTTTAAGGCCGCAGACCACAGCGTGCTTAGAGATGAGCTACACAGCGCCATGTCTAGTCTGTCTGACATTCCTGCCAAACTAGTCAGTTTGTGCAGGATGACGATGGAGAAATCTCGCTGCTCCATCAAGGTCGGTAACGAACTCACCGAGACCTTCAATGTCAAAAAAGGTTTTAGGCAAGGCGACACGCTGTCATGTGATTTCTTTAACATCGTCCTGGAGAAGATCGTGCGAAACTCACACGCCAACACTAGAGGCACGATCTTCCAAAAGTCCGTTCAACTGCTAGCATACGCGGACGACATTGACGTGATTGGCCGAACTCAGTGGGCCGTCAATGAAGTGTTTGCTGATATTCTCACGTTATATAAGACCTTGATCATCCCTGTCCTGCTGTATGGCGCGGAAGCTTGGACCATCTCAAGAGCGGATGAAGACACAATCTAATAAAGCCTAATAAACAATCTAATAAAGTCTAATAAAGCCGCGGCCTGCTCCTGCGCCCAATTTTCTAATGACCCACTATCGCCCATCTTGAGGAACTGGTCGTCATCCACTTCATTGGGTCGATTTACGTTCCCCATCCACCATCAACTGGTGGATAAGTGATAACTCACGGCATCTGTTGAAGTCGAACCGCACCACGCGTAGGCACATTCCACACGTGAGCACGAAGCATCTGCACCGAAATTCACACAAGCCGCAGAAGTTGTGCAGGAAGTTGGAAGGAGCGCACAAAATTGATTAGCCAGCAGCGAGCGTCAGGAATGTTCGGCATTAAATTACTCAGCGAAGACAAATACACTTGGGGGATCACGGGCAATTTGATGTGGCACACCTAGTGCATTCCGACGAGCGGCCGGGCCCGGCACCAGCGGCACCACCGGCATTCCCTTTGTCAGTCAGTCTCACGACTTCAAATAAGATGTAAATTCGAACCTAATCGATGTCACGTAGCGACAACATTTCACTCGTGAAAGGATGTGCAAAACCATTTTTCTTCTTCTTATCCACGCAAGCAAAAGAGATTCTATTGGATTCTCCTCAGCCAGCCAGCCAGCCAGTCGGGGGATCCTTCGACTCTGGCTGTTTGTAACTGCCGGTGGTGGTGGTGGTGGTGGGATGTCGGTGGAGGGGTATCGATGGTGCTGTGTGGCCAGAAGTACAGACAGCATGAGGAATCACGCAGGGCAGAGTGAGCATTTCATCGAACGTGGCGAAAATCAGGCGAAGGATAAGCACTCCAGCTCCAGTCAGGCGCTGCAACCCGGCAGCCCGGCAGCCCTTGCAGCAGTGAAAGCAGCAATTCACACGAAATTACGGCGCACAAAGATGTGTGCCGGGTGATGACGTCGGACGGAAATGGAGTGTGGGTCGCACATGGAGGCGTTGAAACGTACGACTATCTGACGCCTGATGGATCACTGCATAGTCTGGAAAGGAAGCCCCGATGCAGGTGCTTCTTGATGCAATTTCTCGACTCTCGTGTGTGTGCACACCACTAATGCTCATTGGCAGTCAGTGTGCGGCGGCGGGTGGCACCAGCATCTGCAGGATATTTGAAATTTCAGCAAGGCTTTCGTCTCCTTCGCTCGTTTCTCGGTTTCAATTAGATGGATTCCGAAGGTGAGACTGTGTGAGGTGGCCGATAATGCAATTAATCGCCTCGAGCGAGTATTATATTTCGAGATTTCAGACGACGATGACGACGACGATGAGGACGGAGTCGGAATTTCAACGACTTCTGATTTGATTGAGGGATTTAATATTTCTATGTTTCAATCAATCACTGAGTCGGTGTCAGTGGAGGCATCTCCGGCAACTTGAAAGGGTTGGGGCACTAGTGAAGTTATGTCTTTCAGCTGGCGGAGGGCGGATGATGCGATTATTGATTGAGTTTCCTTTGCGGGAATCAAATTCAGGCAGTTGGGAGCTCGCTCTGATGGGATTGATTCGATGGCAGGTCTCGGATCAGAAGTTAAGCCTTTCTATTCCTCTTCGGTTGAATGGGTCTTTGAGCAGGTAGTGGCTTTCCGATGATCCGACACGTTTCAAAGGAGAAGCTTTCGTTGATTTTGGAGTTACGCTGATTGCTCTGTTCACATGGGATCCACTCACCTACTTACTTATCCGGCAGACGAACCATGAAGGGTCTGAGCCTGAGCAATGGCTGCCTTCCATCGGTGACGGCCCTGGGCACGCTGCTTTCAGTCACCAAGGCCAAGCTGTCTTACATCCGCGATGACTTGGTCTTCGTACCCGAGGTTCGGTCTTCCTCTCCTTCTCGAACCAGGCGGCTCGGATTCGAAGATCCTCTTTGCTGGAGCTTGGTAATTGGACAAAATTTCTGACGAGGATGTAGTCTTGTAGGATGATCTTGAACATGGTTGCTATGTCGCATCATTCTACGCAAATGGTGTGGATTGGTCAGAAGAAAAAAATCATAGCCCCCGTGGCAACGTCTATTGGGGAAGACTGAATAGGACACAGGGTGTGAGTTACCTTTTAATACTCTAGTTTTCAACTTCTTCTCCTTCTTCTTGTGGCGCTACAGTCCGGGGTGAAGCTAGGCCTCAGTCATCAGTACTCTCCAGCTGGCACGATCCTTAGCCGGCTGCCTCCAATTTCGCACTCCAAGTTGGTTGAGGTCCTTCTCCACTTGAGTGCGCCATCGGGTTCATGGTCGTCCTCTATTGCATTGTCCCACTGGTTCGGAGTCGACGATTCTTCGGGCTGGAGCAGTGTTGTCCATGCGCTCTACATGGCCTAGCCATCTTATGCGTGGAATCCGTAGACGCCTGACTAGACTCATGTCGCTGTACAGCCCGTACAGTTCGTGGTTGAATATTTTCCTCCAGAAACCTTCAACGCAGATAGGACCAAAGATTGAACTCAGAACTTTTCTCTCGAAGAGACCAAGTGCGTTTCATCCGCTCTGGAGATAGTTCAGGCTTCCGCACACATTCCGCCTGACAGCGGTATTGATGTCTTCTTCGCTGTTAAGCAGAAGTGATCCTTTTAGATTCTCAGTATCGACTGCGACTCTACTACGAGCTGTCCCTCTTCGTTCCGACAGGCTTCTGTCCGATGTTTGTACCCTTTGGATAGTTGTTTCACCATTTCGTAAAACTTTCGGACATTATTTCTGCCGTACCACCTCTCCATTTGGTCGATTGTGCGCTTCTCATGCTCCTTCTTTTTCTTTTTGAGAAGCCGGTGCTCCTCCCTTCTTTTAAGTTCGTAGAGCTCACGACCCGCTCTCGTTCTTCTATCCAGCGTCGCCTTGTATGCTGCTAGCTTCACTGAATGCGCCTGGCGACATTGGGTGGCGTTTTAAAACTCAGCACATCAGAGGCAGCTTCTCTGCTGGCGTTTTGACAACGGTTCCACTGTTCGTCGATTGTTTCGCCCGGCAGGGTTGGACTCTCTGAGAGCTTAAGGGAGACTCGATCGGAGCAGTTCCCAGCGGTCGATTGCGATTGTAGCTATCCGACGTCAAACTGTTTTGGTCTTGCTCTACTCCGTTGTCCGAGTTCTGACCTTGGCCACAACAAGGTCGAGTCGATGTCGATGTTAGTACCTCGGAACGTTCGGACATCGAGGACACTGGAGGAGTGTCTGACGTCGATCGCAATGTGAGCAATCTGGTTGACGGTTGATTGACCAGGGGACCGCCAGGTCCCTTTGTGTATGTTGAGGTGAGGGAAACGCGTGCTGGCTACAGTGAGGTTTCGCCCCGTCACGAAGTCCAACAGCCTGAGTCCATTGTCGGACGTGTTGTCGTGTAAGCTGTGTTTTCCGACGACTCTAGCAAAGATTTCTTCCTTGCCCAGCTTTGCATTAAAATCTCCTAGAACGATCTTGGTGCCGCAGCTGGGGCATTAATCGTATGTTCTTTCTAGAAGTCGTCCTTCCTATCTTACCTCTTTACCCTCCGCTGGGGCGTGGGCTCAAATTAGGCTGATGTTGCCGAATGTTGCCTTGATGCGGATTGCTGTGAGGCACTCGCTCATGTATCTAAAGCTTAAGACTTCTTGCCTAAGTCTGCCTCGAACAACAAAACCGCATCCAAACAAGCGCTGCTTTCGCTCTGTGTAGCAATCGACGTAGCATATGTCGCAGTTTTTCATCCTCTTTTTGCCCGGCCCATCCCATCGCACCTCCTGGATGGCGGTGATGTTAGCTTCTAGGGCCTCCGCAAGTTCATCGGCTGCACGTGGTCGGTTAAGTGCACATTCCACGTGCAGAACCGGAAATTGTTGTCCATGTTCGTCAACAGTAGCGTCATCCGTATCCGAGGCTTGTTGCCGTCTCTCACCTAAGGTGTATTTTCCACGGTGGGGAAGTTAGCCCCACGCGAGACCCCCGATCGCGTCCTGGTTTAAGCTCCCTAACAAGGAGTCGCTGCATACATTGGTTCACCTCTAAGCGGTTGCAGTAGAGGCTATCCAGAGGGCGCCGCGAGGTCAACTTGACCTGTGTATTCACAAAGATCGTTGCTGGCATCTCGCCAAGTTGAGAGCAACCACAACTTTGCCCTGGATGCACAGGCCCATGCTCTCCACTACTTTTCAACTATGTATCAAAGTGACAAGCAACATGAATCTCTTCTATTTCTTCTTTGTGTGGCGCTACAGTCGCTGCAGTACGCCCAGAGCTAAGTGTTTCCAATCCATGATCAAACGCCACGGTATCTTTCAAGCAGAAATCTATGCCATGGACAGACGAGTTCAAATCAACTCTGACTGGAACTATGCCAACAGCGACATAGCAAACAGTCGAGCTGGTTTGATGTCATGGCACCTCCATCATCGAGTCCGCGTTCTCATTGGAATGCCTACAGAGCTGAGAAGGAGAAAAAAAGAAAACTCCGCTGGATACCAGCCTTGCAGGGATAAAACGCAACGAAATAGTTGATTCCTTGGCAAATGAGGAGCATCAGAATACTTCACAGGCTCCGAAACATCTTGCGCCTGTAGGAGACCATGTCCTCAGAGAAGAGTGTTCAAGCATGCATCAAAGTGAGACCTCAGTGCTCTAACAAGCTTCTTAACAGTTCACCACGGACTCAAGAAGAATTCAAGGAAATTCGGAGTTCTGTGACGAATCTCATGAAATTACTCAACTGCATTATTTCATAAACAATCAAAGACTCAATTGCAATTGCCCAAATTAAAGATCTCAGAGGGTCAAGCCACAAGTGTAATATATGATGGCCGAAAGATATTAATGAAACAACAAGACAAATTTAAAAACTTCATATATGGAGAACTGTACAATGAGTACGTCTGCTCAAGATGGCGTCTCGATCATAACTAACTCGTTTGTTCTCTTTTCCAATGCTACAGGCTTTCTCTTTTATTCTGCTCCTTATACATTGAACTGCCGCAACTCGGCCATCCTGGATGATAATCGCCCCGATTTCGCCGAGTGAACGCTTACATTTATCATCGGACCACGGTTTCAGATTCGTCACCTCCAGTCTCCCCCCAAACGGAATTTGTCCACATTCCACACGTTAGCACGTCAGCTGAGTCAGAATTACTTTTCCTCATGAATATATACGCTCCCCAAAAAGATCAGTTCGGGTGAGACACTTACTCTTTGACAAAAGGCATGCAACCAACTATGGCTGCAGTGAACTTATTACCAGATGCTTGAACACATTCAACGATCTTTCCAATGAAATTGATTTTTATTTGACACTCTAATCGAGTTAAAAAAGTTGGTTGATTTATCTGTAAGACGAATAGTCGGTAGGTGATCCTCAGTCGCGCAGCAAATATCGAGACTGAGAGTTCAGAACTTAGAGACGTAGTGTTTTGTGTGTTCTCTGTTTTGGATAAGAAAGCAAAAAAAAAACATGTATTGGTACTGGTTGATACTCTGGGAGGCCTAGCCCTAAACATGAAAATAAATCAGGGCAAGTACCTGCTAGCAGAAGAAGAAACTAAGTCACTAGAACCATCTCTTTTTCTAAGATTCCTAAATGGTACAGACTTAGAGAGGATATTCTCGAGCAGCTTTCTTCCACCTTTACGTAACAGGAGCTAAGAACAAAGTTAAGAAGTCCCGCTCAAGGGGACTTCGACGTATTCATGAGAAGATGCGATGACCAGAAATTGGTAAGTTGGCATCGGCGGATACAGAATAGAATTGGTGAAAGTTATCAATTGTTAGACGACATGCGCTATCTGGCCCAAAGGGCTGTGGTCAGATAACTGGGAACTACACTAGATGTAGGTACACAGGTCGGAGCTGTGATTCGCTGGCGGTGAGTAACTCGTTAGCAATATTCAACTGAGAGTTTAGTAAATACATCGTATATTAAAAAAGATGAGATGATGCTGTTCTGACCAGAGCCCGAAACGCTTTCGCCCTTAAAAAAGGCATCAACTCGATACGTAGGCGAAGGTTTCTGCTACATGGCCATGATCCAGTCACCTATGACTGTCCCGTGTAGTTCTAAGTGAGTGCAAACTTGATGGAATAAATTCGGATGTTTGAGAGGGCTTGCCTTGACCCAGTACAAAAAATTCTACTCCTAATGACGAACCTGGGCCTCAACCGACAAGCCTCTCCAACTAACGCGATTTCTGGCTAGCTGTCTCCAGTTTCGCACACCAAGTCGGTTGAGATCCTTCTCCACTTGCCATTAGTTTCGTAGGCGTCCTCTGTTGCGTTGCCCCAATGGCTCGGAATCGAAGACTCCTTGGCTGGAGCAGTGATGTCCATACGATCCACATGGCTTGTACTCCTTAAGCGTTGTATCCGTAGACGCTTGACTAGTTGCCGCTTGTCTATATGCCGCCGTACAGCCTTTAGCGTTCTTCGTTAAGTCTTCTCCTCCAGACCCCATCAACACAAACAGGAGCAAAGATCGCTCGCAAAACCTTTCACTCGATAAGGCCAACAGTTTCTTCATCGGTTCTTGAGTTTACATTGAGTCGAAACTTGTGGTGCCAGTAAGCGACAAGGTTGAGTGCTCTCTGAAGTAAGTCCGAGACTGTGTCTTCGAATTCGTCCTCAATGAGTATCATAATGTCATCAGCATATCCTTGGAACTAGAAGCCTTCGTTGCTGAGAATGCTACTTCTATTGACCATAGAAGGGGCTATAGTACCACGCCCTGAGGGCAACCATTAGCGTCTTTGATAACTTTTGGTTTTTGTCCCAGCCCAGTGTTGCCATGTGTTCAGGGTCCTGTGCTGAGGATGCAATGTGTATCCAGACACCCTTCTCTTCTCCCGACAGACTGTACATTGTCATGCTGATGCATCATACACCCTTTCACCCGATTCACTGCTCCCACCGGACACAACTCCAACAATTTCCACCTTCCAATTCATTTCCACAACAAGGGCCATCCATTAACGAGGACCCGCTCGAGTGCAAGTGTATCCGAAAATATATCTGAAAGCACATCACTATTGACGTCGTTTCCGAGCCATTATTCTGACAAATACGGAAAAGTTTATCTTTAAAACAAAACTTTTCCATCGGATGGAAGGCGAGCTGTTGTTGTTGTGCGGCACGACGCGATGCGACGACAGGAGAGACTCACAAGTTCTTGGATTTCCCGTAAGATTATAATCTCACTTACGATAGGAAATATGAATTTTAGATTTTGCACTTAGAATGCATGTGTTGTTGGCGTTGCGTTGGCTGGGCGCTGCTGTGTATTGGATTTTCATTGTAAGTCATCAAATCCCCGATAAAGTCCTTCCAGGTTTTACTAGGAGCCCGGCAGTGCGGGGGAGGCGGCGCATTATCCTTTGGATGTTTTGTTGAAGTCAGTAAATTTCTTTTTTCTCGCATTTAATGTGTGCACACACCTGAGATGCATTTTTATGTTGAAAGAAAGTGAAAACAGTTGTGTGGGGTAATTTTATTTATTTACAACTCGGAAGGTCGAGGAAGGGAGTGCATGCCGTTCGGTAAGTGATGAGGGATGGGAGGGGTTGTGTTTGTATTTTGAAAGTGTTTCTTCGAGCGGTAGATGGTACGGTTCAAGGAGTCTCTCTCTTTAAGCTCAGCAAGGCAGACAGTCAGTCCTATCAGTCAGTGTCTTGTACAGAGCGCCACCAATTTTAGAGTGGTAGAGCCTTCTGCCCTGATTGTCCCTGTCCTGGTCTATAAGGCGGAAGCCTGAACTATATCGAGAGTGGATAAGGAAGCCCTTGGTCTTTTCGAGAGAAAAGGTCCGCCTTCAATCTTTGATCCTGTTCGCGTTGAAGGTTTCTGGAGAAGAAGATTAAACGAAGAACTCTAAAGGCTGTACGGCGGCATATAGACATGCGTCTACCGATACAACGCTCAAGGAGCTGGGGTTCATGTAGAGCGTATACACATATCAGCTCCGGCCGAAGAATCTTCGATTCCGAGCCATTGGGACAACGCATCAGAGGGCGTCTACGAAACTGATGGCAAATGGAGAAAGACTTGGTGTGCGAAACTGGACACAGCTAGCCAGAGATTGCTCTAGTTGGAGAGGCTTGTCGGTTGGGGCTCAGGTCCATCCCGGACTGTAGCGTCAAACAAAGAAGAAGAAGAGATTCATGTTGCTTGTTATATTGATACATAGTTGAAAAGTAGTGGAGGGCATGGGCCTGTGCATTCACGGCAAAGTTGTTGATTGCTCTCACCTTGGCGAGATGCCAGCAACGATCTTTGTGAATACACAGGTCAAGTTGACCTCGCGGCGCCCTCTGGATAGCCTCTACTGCAACCGCTTAGAGGTGAACCAATGTATGCAGCGATCCCTTGTCCGGGGGGTTTATACCAGGACCTCCACGTTTGTGGATCTAGCGTGGGGCTAACTTCTCCACCGTGTAAAACACACATTAGTTCAGAGACGGCAACAAGTCTCGGATACGGATGACCCTACTGCCGACGACCATGGACAACAAAACAAGGACAACGATTTTCGGTTCTGCACGTGGAATGTGAAGTCACTCAACTGACCACGTGCAGCCGATGAACTTGCGGAGGCCCTAGAAGCCTATAAGGCTGACATCACCGCCATCCAGGAGATGTGATGGTATGGGCCGGGCAAAAAGAGGATAAAAAACTGCGACATATGCTACGGCGATTGCTACAAAGAGCGAAAGCAGCGCTTGTTCGGATGCGGTTTTGTTGTTCGAGGCAGACTTAGGCAAGAATTAGATACTTGAGCGAGTGCCTCACAACAATCCACATCAAGGCAACATTCGGCAACATCAGCCTAATTTGAGCCCACGCCCCAGCGGATGATAGCAAAGACGTTGGGCAGTGGGCGCAAGGATCTCCTGGAGAGAACATACGATCAATGCCCCAGCTACGGCACCAAGATCGTTCTAGGAGATTTCAACGCTAAGCTGGCTAAGGAAGAAATCTTTGCTACAACCGCGCCCAACTGAATATTGCCGGACAGGAAGTCGAGAAAGTTAACAGCTTTCTATATTTAGGAAGTGTGGTCTCGTCTAATAGCGGTGGCACCGAACTCGACACGAGCAACAGAATCGGGAAGGCTAAAGCTGCGTTCGGAATGCTATCCACGATCTGGAAAAGCAATGTCATCAGTTTTAGAACCAAGCTGCGACTGTTCCGCTCCGACGTAGAGTCGGTGCTGCTATATGGATGCAGTACATGGAAAGTGGACACCATTACCACACGAAAGCTGCAATCTTGCGTAAACAGACGTTTAAGAAACGTCCTTAGGATTTTTTGGGGAAACCGGATCTCCTGAGATTGTACCTGAGATCGGACCAGGAACCAATGAACATCACAATACGAAGGAGAAAGGGGCAGTGGATTGGACACACTATACGGCGCGAACACAATTCCATTGGGAAGTACGCCATACAGTGGAATCCGCTTACGCAGGCAGGCAGAACAGCGGGACACCCTAGGCAAGCATGGCGCAGAACAGTTGAAAAGGAATCGAGTTCTTTAGGAATGAGTTGGAGGGAGCTCAAACGTTGCAGTGGCACGAGCAAGTTGCAGAAATTCGAACGATATGCCCCCGAGAGGTTGAAGGACTTAAGTAAGTGGTAAAAGTAAAAGAATAACTTGAAACATCATCGCCTGTCCAAGACCAAATTAGAACACTGTCGAGTCGGAGAGTTATCATGCCTAACAAGTTCGTCAGTATGGAAGCGATTGGTCTGGTCTTAAATTCATATTACACGCCCCTTCATGCATACGCCCCCTATGGCCATAATTACTTCCGTTTTTCTGAGTACGAGCGATAAAAAATTCTTACAGTATTATGGACGTGGTGGGACAGTCTATGCAGATAATTATATGTGGTTAGAGGCCGGGTTACCATGGGATAGAGTCGGTAGGAGGCTTTAGTGAACCAAGCTCCAATGCGAGCAATGAAGGATATCAAGTGATTCAAGCTCCTGACGGTCCCAAATTCCAGTCTGCTTCGATGGATGGGGATAGACTCTTCCTAGAGCCTGTATGATGCGGAGAGTTTGTTCACACAGGTCTCCCTCCACAAGTAACAAAGCAGCCAAAAATGTTCATCAAAAGAGCGTCTCATCGCAGAGACAGCGCGATTAACGCCGATTAAAGGACCACAAGTGATTGAGATGAAAGGCCTTCAAGTCGTCAAGCCTGCACAGCCTCAAAGGCTCACCGCTCTGGTAATTGCTCGTTCCACTCAAGTCTCCATTTGCGTGGCACGCTGGCAATTAAACGTAATTTATTTGTTTCCAGAAGCAGAAGCACTCTCCTTCCGTCTATTAGGCCAGGCTAAGTGAGTCGCCATTAGTATGGACCTTTTGAAGTATTCCAGCGATCTCCCATCAAACGGAGAAGAAAAAAACGAACTGCACACATAACAACGCAATCACACTTCAAAAGAAGAGATAATTGAATGAAACACTTAAGAAGCGAACCGAAGCCTGCATGCGAGGCCGATGAGCGCAAAAACAAAGAAGGCAAAAAGAAATGAAGTATAGGACCTACTTTACACGTACGGACCGAGGATACGAGTATGCATGCGAGTCATAAAATGTTTACGTGATACTCTAGGCCGTAAATACCACTTGAAAGTTAAACACGAAAAGTGCATTACGAGGACCCATCCACCGATGGCCAATCGTTTGGCGTTCCTCCCCGGAGAGTGCGATAGTCCTTGCGGATGCGAATATTATTTCAGCACTTCCAGCAGCCACGTGCACTTGCATACGCACGTATAAGGTGTCTTGCGGGCCGGGGCCCACTCGAAAGACAATAGAAGTATAAAATAAATAAAAGCGCTTTTATTGCGACCAGGAGACGCCGATGGACGGATGGTAGCGTGCAATAATAGATTCATTGCGCAAGGAAGGATATTCGCTCGAGTATTGGCGAGTACTTTGGTCGCTCGTTAACTGGGTTTTTATTTACAGCTTGCCGGATGGAGAGGGGCCATAAAGTCAACAGATCTGTTGCGTGAGGCTGCCAGTAAAGAGTTCGAGGAGATGCGTCGTAAAGGTCGTACGTTCTGAGTTAATGACGACGGAAATTAGTGCTTAATGAGGACATGAGGGAAGGCTTGGGCGTGTCCTCTGTTTGGCTAGTGAACTAATTGGTTTAGAGCGGAGCTGGTAAGAAGACCTAATGAAGACCGGTGTAAGGTGAAGGGAAGAACGTGGTCAGACTCGAGGAGCTGGCATGAATATGCTCTCCGGAGTAATCAGACTCAGGCAAGCTCTATCTATCCCATGCCATTTCTTGCGAAAGTATAAAGTAGAGTGCAACCTAAGCATCCAGCCGCGGTGAACTAAGAAGGAGCGACTGGTGGCTTAAAACTACAGCATTCTTGAGTAGAGTCTGCTGACACACATTGCCGCAGTTTAACACGGCAGAACCAGTATCCTTGATTCACTTCAATGCTTCTCAGAGCAAGACGCAACGGACTCTCAGCAAGCTCATCCCCGAATCTCTCGAGAAAATTAACATCATCCAGGTGAATGTTCCCGAACGACGAAGATTGGTTCTGAATACACATCAGTATCGAACTTTCAGATGGTCTGAAACGGCGCTGGGTTAAATGGATTCTCAAAGAACCACCGTCTTACACATTCGAAGTCTGAAGGGGAACTGGGTGCGTAAGTACAACTGGGCCTCTCCTGCTAGCTTGATGTCTGGCTAGATGCCTCCTTTTCTGCATACGAAGTGCATACGAGGAGGGTGGTGCTTCTTGGGACAAAATTCCAGTTGCTCATGACCTCTCCATGGCCTAACCTCATCACGTGTTAGATCCCCAGACACCCGACTAGACTCAAGTGGAAGTACAGCCCAGTTGTATATTTTGTGGTCATCTCATCAACTGGCCATCGACCCAAACCAGGCAAAAGATCTCACGCATCACTTATCTGTCTTCAACATTTTCACTTCATCGGAATCAATCTCAGTCGCCTCAAAACTTGTATCAAACCTATGCTCGCTTCTAAAAGAGACCCATAACCAGATGAACCACGAGGCACTAGGATAGCAAACAAGCCAGCAGAATTGACGTCAATGGGAGTGCTCTGCAATATCTGAAAAGGCTTGTTACAAAGGAGAGTTACCAAACAGACTGATGTGTAAGATCGCTAGCAGGCACGTACGTACCAAACATCGGAGACGACCTAGTTTGGATTGGATCCTCATCGTTCTAAGTTGCTTCGCTCTTTGATCTTATAAAATATGAGTGACATTGCAGGACAGCATCTCTTGAAATATTTTCCCACGAGGCTAGGCGGCATCACTAATGAAGTCTGCGTATTCCGCTGACTAGTATATATAAGCTACTGGGTGCTGACTTTTTCAACGACTTTATTGCCTTATGCTGCATCCTCAGCTCTTGTTGTTAATGGATCATTGGGGGTAGTCTTTGGCTGTTAAATGCGACATGACTGAAATAAGGTGTAGACTGTTTCTAATCAGAAATCTCTGCAGACTCTGTACAGAATGTTTGGTAGGTGCTGGTTGGCAGCAGTCGACACTTGAGTCAATGTAGATTGCTGATGGTAATGTTATCTTATTTCTGTCAGGCTGTTCTGTAACTTCTTCTACTTGTGCCCTCTCCCACTGCAGTTGCAGATGTACAATGGTTTCTTCCTCCACATCGACTCTCTTCTGCAAGAGTCACTGTGACCTTCAGTCTGATCTGAAAGACCGGTTATGATGCCGATAATGGATCTAAAATGCCGTCTATTCAATCTGATCAGGCTGCGTGAAGGTTTTCGCCATATGATCCTTTCACAAAAGCAGCTAGTTTAATTTATCGCCAGCATGGTACCTGGTAGAAGTACAGACCATCAGTTGCATCCTTTCGGGTGGGTTTCATTGCAACCCTCTATCTGGCGTAGGGGCTGAGAGGCCGTAGACAAAAACAAGTGCATTATGCGAACATAAACGTACAACACTTGGGCATTTCAAGTTTACCAGTAAACTCAGCACCAAGAAGGACTGAAGCAATGAATGGTAGACTGGTATTTGGAGACCAGACAAATTACTCCGAAGCCATGGGCACACGCGCCATCATCTTTCCAGCTGAAATCTATGACATAGACAGATGCGTTCAAATAAATGTTTGCAGAAACTATACTTACTTACTTATCAGGCAGACGAACCATGAAAGGTCTGAGCCTGAGCAATTGCTGCCTTCCATCGGTGACGTTCCTGGGCACGCTGCTTCCAGTCATCAAGGCCAAGCTGTCTTGCATCCGCGATGACTTGGTCTTTGTACCGGAGGTTCGGTCTTCCTCTCTTTTTCGAACCAGCAGGCTCGGATTCGAAGACCCTCTTTGCTGGAGCGTTGTTGTCCATTCGCTCGATGTGGCCGAGCCAGTGTAGTCGACGGGTTTTTGCCTTCCGGACTACATCCACATCCTTGTACAGCTCGTAGAGTTCACGGTTGTGTCTTCTCCTCCATTCGCCCTCCTCGCAGACGGGACCATATATCCGACGTAGAATTTTTCTTTCGAAGGCACCAAGAATCAGCTCTGCAGCCTTACTTAATGTCCAGCTTTCGGCTCCATAAAGAAGGACTGGCAGGATAAGGGTTTTGTAGAGCATGACTTTGGTCCTGCGAGTCAGGAGTTTCGAGCCCAGTTGTTTTGACAGACCGAAGTAGCATCGGTTGCCAAGAGCGATTCTACGTCGGATCTCCACTACGATGTCATTCGTGGAGTTAACGTTTGCCCCGAGGTAGACAAACTCCTTTACTACCTCGAAATTGTAGCTGTCGATTGTAACGTTTTGGCCTAGGTGGTGTGCGGCGGATCGTTTTTTGCTCGACAGAATATATTTGGTTTTGTCCTCGTTGACCTTAAGACCAGCTCGTTTCGCCTGTTCCTCAATTGCCGTGAAACCTTCCACGATGGCACGTTGGGACCGCGCGACAATGTCGATGTCATCAGCGTATCCCAACAGCTGGACTGACTTGTAGAAGATAGTGCATTCCGTGTTGACTTTTGCCCGCCGCACTATCTTCTCCAGAACCAAATTGAAGAAGTCACACGACAGCGCATCTCCTTGCCGAAATCCGGTGCAGGTTTCGAACGGTTCAGAGGTTTTTGAACCGAACTGCACGGTGCATCGCGTATCTGTTAGCGTGGTGCGACACAACCGGATCAGTTTTCCCGGGATCCCGAATTCGGCCATCGTTTCGAATAGCTCCTTGCGATGAATGCTGTCGTATGCGGCTTTAAAATCGATGAACAGATGGTGAGTATCGATTTGAAACTCGCTGGTCTTCTCCGGAATCTGCCTTAGTGTGAAGAATTGGCCGATGGTCAATTTGCCGGGCCGGAAGCCGCACTGGTACGCGCCGATTAGTGCGCTGCAAAACGGCTTTAGATGTTCACACAGTAAGCTGGATAGGATCTTGTAGGCGACATTGAGCAGGGATATACCTCTGTAGTTCTTACAGGAGGTAGGATCGCCTTTTTTGTGTATGGGGCATATGGAGCTGATATTCCAGTCTTCGGGCATTCTTTCGTCTTCCCAAATTCGGCAAATGATCTGGTGCATGCTCCCTACCATTGCATTGCCCCAGCTTTGAAAAGCTCCGATGGTAAGCCATCTGAACCTGCGGCTTTGTTGTTCTTCAGCCTTTTAATGGCTGTACCGACTTCTTCAAAGCTAGGTGGGAGGACTTCTTCGTCGACTGGAGTTGGGATTTCCTGGTTCCCTATCACTCTCTCCTGGTCAGGCCCGCTAAGCAGCTGTTGGAAGTGCTGCTTAAACACATCCACTATTCCCTGTGGGTCCGTAACTAGGTTACCCTCGCAATTTCGAAGAGCCTGGGTTGCAGAAACTATACCAAATGTAAAATAGGAATAAGGTCAGGCAGTCGAGCTCCCATTCTGGCACTAGACTCCTACATCATCAAATCAAAGCTAAAGCCTAAAGAGCTGGCCATGAAGGGATAGAAGGCAATGAAATTAGCGACTCTCAAGGAGGAGAGGCAAGAGGACGAACATCGGAACCAAGAATCATTCTTCGCTGTAGGGAATCATATTATCTAAGAAGAATCTAAAAAGAAGAAACCTCCAACTAACCTCATGGCATGAAGCAATCAAGAACCAAAAGTTGCTTGAGGCTTGTATAAAAATGAGAAAGAACAAACTCCACATCCTGACACGCTCATTCATAAGAGGGTATAGCAGACACGGCGAGCACTTAAAGAAACTACAGGTAGCAGCGGAAGGTTTCTGCAGATTGTCTGGAGAATCCAATGAAATTCGAGAACACGTACTAGGATATTGTGAGGCACTTGCCCACGACTTTATTTGAAATAGACTTTCCTGACGTCAAATACAATTACGGCTATTTTTATAAATACGTGCTGCCGATTCCTTTTCTTTACTATTGAATCTTAAAGACGAGCAGACATGAACATATATATTTTTGTCAGTAAGCAACGTAAATTTGTGTACTGTTGTAAACAAACCTTATTTTATAAGGTTCTACTCAACCGTTTGATAAAAACGTACATCTACCAGAAATTATCCTTCCACTGGTGTAACTATCATTCCATTCGGTTGAGTAGAACGATGTACATGTATTCAAATCATTTCAATTGTTGGGATATACAGATGACATCGACATAGTCGCGCGTTTTCAACTTGCAGTAGTGGAAGCACTTACGGCGATTGAAGAACAGGCGAAACGAGGTGGTCTAAAGGTCAAAGCAAAATCTATGCTGTCGACGAAGAAACGTTCCGTCACAAACCACCTAGGACACACAATTTCGAGTTATTAAGGGAATTTGTCTACCTCGGAGCAAACGTTAAATCCACATATGGCATCGAAGTGGAGATTTGATGTAGAACCACCCTTGGCAACCGATGTTACTTCGGTTTGTCAAAAGAACTGGGCTTGAAGCTCCTATCTTGAAGGACCAAAATCATGCCCTACAAAACCCTCATCCTGGCAGTTCTGCTTTATGAAGCTACAAGCTGGACGATAGCGCAAAACTGTAGAGCTGATTCTTGGTGACTTGGAAAGAAAAATTCTACGTCGGATACACCGCGAACTCTACGAGCTGAACCAGGATGGGGTCTACTACACTAGTTCGGCCGCATCGAGCGCATGGATATCTACGCTCTAATTAACAGGGTCTTCGAACTTGAGCCTCCTGGTTTCAATAGGAGAGGAAGAGACCGAAGCTCCGGTATATAGATCAAGTCATCGCGGATGTGAGATAGCTTGGCATTGATGAATGGAAGTTACATCCCAGTACCGTCAGCGATGGAAGGCAGCAATTGTTCAATATCGGAGCCTATATGGGACGCCGACCTGACGAGTAAGTAAGAACTACATCTGACTGGCCATCTGACGCGAGTATTGCAAGTAAATTCAAGGAGAGGGGAAATCGAATTGGCTAACTCTATTGGCCATCGTTTGTTGCAGAAAAGCAAAAAAATAAGAAGAAGGATGGCATTGTACGACGTGGTCGGTGTTCGAGTCAGTCTAATAATTCTGCGATTTTGTAGGTCCAGGCTGCTGGGTGGTATTCCGGGTACCAGACCAAATATGAATGTTGCACTCAAGCTTAAGGCCGATGCAAGCCTTATTAATTAAGGCCAAATCAGATGAAGTTAAGTAAGGAAACCTAGACATTTCGTAGTATTTTTGGTGACCTCGAAATTGTGATCGGCGAAAGTGAAGGATGAACAGTTTTCCGGTTCCATTGACACAGCCGTTCCTCATGGATAATGATTGCAGGAAATAAATCCCACTGTATGGAGTGGGAACACCATTTATTTATGCATTCAAATGTACTTAACACACGCTCGGGCGAGGGTCATGAGTGTTGGAACGAATATGAGAAGTTGAGGGTACTGTCATAAGAGATGGAGTGAATAATCAAAAATTCACGACAAACACCATTAAGTGATATCGGCTTCATTGCCTGTCCTGGACAATCGTTAAAAGTTGAAAAGAAGCATCCACCTAGCGATGATTATCACATTCTGCATCAAAAATCCTTAGTCAAGTTCAACGTCAGGTTTACCGCTTTTGCGGTATGGGTGATTTTTCAAAATAGAAATGCGGCTTGGAGACTTATAGGGCACACCGTCACGTATCTTGTCTCAAAAGTACTCCATTTCACCATTAATGACAGAAAAATGAGCATCCGTCGCAATAAAAGCTATTCCAGGACGTGATGTAGTCTGGAAGGCAAAAATCCATCCATACACATGGACAACAACGATCCAAGTAAGAGGGTCTTCGGATGCGAACCTCCTTGTTCGAGAAGGTGAGGGACACCGAATCCCGGTATAGGTATCAAGTCATCGCGGATGTAAACATCTTGGTCTTGATGAATGTGCCCAGGACTGTCAACGATGGAAGGCAGCATGGGTCCATGGGTCGCCGCCCTTAAAAGTAAGTAAGTAAGTTATAAGGATAAGCCTACGAAAAAACTGGCAGCACGTGCTAATAGACCAAGGGCTCACAGCATTTTTTTGGTTCTGCATAAAAGTAACATTTTACAAAGCAATTTGCGCGTCTGGCAAGGTGAAGGCGACACGTAAGCCGTCTTAGTCTTTGAGGGTGTCTGGCAGGGTGAAGGCCAGATGTAATCCGTCTTAGAGACATATTTGAAATCGCACTGAAGAATTCTGTCATATATGTAAAAGTGTATTCCTTTACCCACATTTTGATAAAATTCACATTTCTAGGTTGCTATAATTGTACCTTAGCGACAAGATAAACCTGCAAGACCGACAATTCTATGAACCCAAAAATATGGAATCTTCTCACAGTCCGCCCACAGTGTCCACATTAGCGACATGCATTATTTTCTACCAAAATGTCCCTCCAACCAGAAACTGACTTATTAACCACGAATACTTCTTTTTCCATCAGACAGTTCATCCGATCCAAGGCCTCATCTCCAAGTTTGATACGAAGAAAGAATCTTCAAATTTCATGTCTGCCCTATACAAATGCTTGGTCTTCTACTTCAACACACATCCCACCTATTTCCCCTTCCTTCCTCTCAATGCCACACTTCGACTATTCACTGAGATCACCTCATTGCAGATATCCCATCAGAAAGCTCTAGAACATCTAACAACTCATTCCACTCAATTGATTCCATCAGAAACTGCATTTCCTCCAGTTCCCCACACACGATGCACTCACCAGCCATTCTCTCTCGCTCCATTGCACTCTCTCGCTCCCCTGTCAAATGCAAATGCACCGCAAAAAATACCCACGCCACCATTAGTGGCTAAAGTGAGTGAAACGACATAACTTCTTCCGGTGATTGTGAAATTCTGAAAATCGAAATAAATTGGAAATAAGTGCGATCCGTCCTCAAAAATACGTCCAAAGTGAAGTTCAGATGTAAGTCTCAACCGATTGCGTGAAATTTGAATGAAATCCGATCGAATTCAGTGCTTTTTTGTCGAAATCCGTTTCCGCATGCCACGCCGGTGCAGTGCGGGCTTTAAATTTTAAAAAATCGCGTGAATAATTGAAATTTCGCCTCGGAGATACCTCCGAATTGTTGTTGAAGTGTGCAATTTCACGGATTGCATAAGATTTCATCGAAATTCGATGGATTTCGGTGGTTTTTTCGAGAAAATAAGTTTGAAATTCAGGTGCGATTTGCCAGAAAGGAAGTTCCGTTAAGTTGCGGGGTATTTTTGTGTGTGTGTGAATCGGCTAAGCTGCTCGAATGATGGGAAATTGTGCGCGAGTGAGTTTGGCAGTTGGTCTCATTTGGGAAATTTAAATGTTCGGGTTTTTTTTTTCGTGGTGCGCTGTCAGTTGGCGGGAGAGTGGTTTTTTTAAGTCGAGTGGTATAGTTTTTTGTGTGTTTCCTTTTCCGATTGTCCACAAAAGAGTTCATCGAGTTGTTGTCTTAATTTTCATGCTTCGCCGGTGCGGTGCCGAATCGGTCTCAGTGTCGGTTTTGTGTGCCCTTGATGGCGGTCTTGAATTTCTTCCCCGTGTGTTATTCCTTGCAGCAGTGCACCAATGTATCAGGATTACGCGTGTGAAGGGAAAACTCGAGCATAGTCTAGTCGTAACATAGCAGATATACTGGAGCTCGAGCTCCGGGTTTACTGCGTTAAATGCGGTTCAGTAGCGTCTCATTTCTCGCGGGTATTTAGCGTTGCCTCTGTCCATCGCGATTGAATAGTGATGTGTGAAATATTATCGGCCTTGTAATGGCCGGAATTCCTTTGGGAATTAAGGTGCGCGTGCGCGTAAGTGAATCCTTCTTCTTCTCGTTACGGATTTAGTCGCGAGTGCCGCTTCACTCTTAGGCTTGTCGGCTTCTATAATGCGTGCTGAATATCCCTCGCGGGTGCCTTCATTAGTGTTTCTTCTGCGTACGGAGTGAATCGTCTGTCTTCCCTGGCTTTCCCCTTCAAAATCCCTGGCGGTTGGGTTCCCTTTCAATCTCTGCCCATCGCGAGTGCGTCAATATTCCATACGAAGTGCGCGAGTGATATCCACCTCAAATCGCCTTCAGAAGCTGTGCCGCTCGCGAATAAAACTGCCCATGCGTCTGTGTCATGTCTCCCTTCGTAAAGAGTCCTCGGTGGCGAATTTGTCTGCCTCAATAATGCCTGTTGAGTATCCCTCGCGCGTGTCTATCTTCCTGACCACATCCAGTGCCCTCATTTTTGTGTTTTTCATGAGCGTCTGTTGTCCGTTTAAACATCCCTCTCGTTTGTCTTCCCATGTGGTCTTATCCAGAGTCGTTTTTTTTGGGTGCTTCTTTTGGAGTGTCGAGTCTGGAATGTCCCTCGCGCTTGTTTTCATTCGAATCTCTGTCCATCGTGAGTGCTAGTCAGTGTGTCTGTTGGTTATCAAGTCCGTAAGTCCCTTCGCGGGTACTTTCCCTTCCAATGTGTCCATCGCGAGTGCATCAACGCATCCTGAGTCCGGTTGTGAAGTGCGAAGAAGCTTCTATCGCTGCGACAAGCCTGCGTTTGTTCGGGAGTGGCAGTGGTTCAGTGTCGAGTCTGTTTTCCGCCTTACATGTCCCTCGCGGGTGCTTTCCCTCCTGATTCCTGTCCATCGCGAGTCCTAGTGTGAAGCTTGCTTCAAACGACTTGAGCACCCCTACCGTCTTCATCTGTGTTCTTGTTCGGGAGTGCCTGTTGTTCAGTGTCGGTTCTGTCTTCGCTGGCTTTCCGTTCGAATATCCCTCGTGAGTACTTTCCCTTCCACTCTCTGCCCATCGCGAATGCGTCAATACATCGGAAGAGCGCAAGTAGTGTGCTAAGCTTGGCTGCCAATGGATGCGTCTAAGATTTCATTCGGGAACCGTGTCGTATCTCGAAGTAAAGTGCGCGTTCAAGTGTATAAATGATGGCCGTCGCTAAATTGGCATCGAGAGTCCTTAGTATCGCATATGTCTGCCTCTATAATGCCTTGCGAGTGTCTTTCCACGTGATCACATCCAGAGTCTTTCTCTGGCTGCTTCTTCTGAAGTGTCGAGTCTGAAATGTCCCTCGCAGTTGTTTTTTTGCCCATCGTGAGTGGTAATCTGTGTGCCTGGTCGTTATCAAGTCAGTTCACCTCGGTTGTCCGCTTAAGTGCCCCTCGCTTGTAGTTTCCCTTCCATGCCGGCCCATCTCGAGTGTATGAACGCATTGTGCGTCCGGTTGTAAAGTGCGAAGCTCCAAGCTCCAATCGCCGCTACAGCCTGCGTTTGTTCGGGAGTGGCAGTGGTTCAGTGTCGAGTCTGTCTGTCCCTGTTGTCCGCTTGAATTAATGTCCCTCGCGGATGCTTCCCTTCCAATCCCAGCTTATCGCGTATTCGCGTTTGAAGTGCTCGTTGGCTTCACTTGCACCGTTCTTCTGCCCCCTCGCGTGTGTTTCCACAACCGGAAGTCTGCAGTATCAAGCCATCCACCGCTGGACTAGCGACGCAGGTAGGTCTTCAGTCTGATTGACATCTAGCCAGCCAGCGTCGGAGCACCTCTAATCCTCTTCCGTGTTCAACCAAGTGAGTACCCCATTTGATTATCGCTTCCAACATGGCTTCGGTAAGTAGTAGGTTGTACTTCAAGTGGACTTCAAGTGTCTTCGGGAAGTGCGAAGGGGGTCCGTTTTGACGCTTTTTTGTTGTCTGTCTTATTTTCACTGCATAACCTTCTTTTTTCAGGTCGCAGCCGAACTCTTGTTGAGATCGGTTGGCGTTGCAGGGCGATTCTGGGGGTCCTCTTGAACATGTACAAGTGCATATGATGGGATTGTTGAAGGGCGTAGGGCTACATTATTTACTTAACATTTCTAATCGGTTTTCGGTGGAGAGAGTGGTCAACTTGGAGGACTACGCTCGTGGCTTGTTGTTTCACTGAAGTCGGATAGGATTGAGTGTTTCTCTCTTTGGAAGGTTACACCGTTTATTACTTACATCTCTGAGATATATTTATGTTTAATATCTGGTGTGTAATAAGAAAGTTCAACAAGACCTGAAAAAATATACATTTTACGTTGAAAAAGTAACTTTTTTTTCCCTTTTGTTTGCTAACCTTTCCTTCTTTATTTGGAGCTACAGTCCGAGGTGGACTTGTGCCTCAACCAATAGGCCTCTTTAACTTGGACAATCTCTTATTGAAGTCCTTCTATTGAAGTCCTTCTACTTGTGGATGCGCCACTTTAGACGCCGACGTCCTCTGATGCTCTGTGCCTATCGTAGCTCAATCTCCTGGTTTTCCATTAAATTTTGGTAGTTCCCTAGACATTCTATTTCTTGTTGTAAATTGCGTTGCAGTCAATACGAACCGAGCCTTAATCGTGATTTGTTTTTGCTTATAATTTAAATTCTGTTTCGCCACTGTCAACGGATTTCATCTCAACATCGACCAACGTCACTTATTGGCTGCTACAACTTGGAGGTGGTTAAGGACTTCATCTACCTTGGCTCCCAACTAAAGAGTACGTCTTCATGAGTTTAGCAGCATCCCTAGATGGGATGTCCTCAAACGCTTTCCCGGTTACTGTGATTTTGTTAAACGTTGTTGAATCCGGTTTAGACGTGGATTGGGTTTCTATTAGCACATGTACCATAGTTGCTTCAGGCTCGCAACAGTGTCTACAGATATCGATGCTAATAAGACCTAGGTGGAGATGGTAATGTGTCATGGCCTGTGAGTGCTCCACAATGCAACAACTTCTTCGTCTTCCTTGCGTGGCGCTTCAGTCCGGTGTGGATCTGGACCTCAGTCAGCATTCCTCTCCAACTAGCACGATCTTGGGCTAGGCGCCTCCAGTTTCGTACACTCACAGGTTAAGCTATCTGATGCGAGGTCTTTCTCTACCGCGTTGTCCCTCAGGATAGGCCAAGAAGACTTTCCGAGTCCGAGTGTTAGTGTCCATTCTATCCACATGACCTAGCCATCTGAGGCGAGACAATCGAATTCGTTTGACGAAGAGTTCTTCGTTCAAAATTCTCCTCCAAACATCTTCTTCGCAAATGTGACCGGATACGAATCGAAGGATTTTTCTCTCGAAGCGACCAATCACCTCTTCGTCCTCATTTGGCATTGTACATGCTTCTGCGCCATACAGCAGGACTGGTACTATCAAGTGCTTGTATGGAGACAGCTTGGTTTTACGAAAGAGGGTTCAAATTTTCACTTGCCGCCTAAGTCCAAACGCACAACGATTGGTCAGGGTTATCCTTTGTTTTATCTCTGCGGTGCTGCCACTTCAGTCAGATAGACAAAGTCTTTAGCTACATAGAAGCTGTCTGTTGTGACACTTTGTCCAAGATGTCGGTGCTGATGGTTGCCTCCCGAAGCTGACAAATGTCCCACTGACATCCCGATGAGTTCTTACGATAATGTCAATGTCATCGGCATATGTTGCAAAGATTTGTGGAAGATCGTGCCTCTGATGTTGACATTTGGGTTTCGCACGATCTTCTCGAGAATGATGTTAAAAAAGTCGCATGACACTGCGTCGCCTTGTCTAAATCCTTTTCTGATATCAAAGGTCTCTGCACAATATTTACCGACCTTGACGAATGCCAAAGCCAAAGCTAGACAAGGTATAGCTCGTCTCTATAAATAATGTTATACGCGGCATTAAAGTCGATGAATACTTGGTGGGCATTGATTTGAAACGCCTGGGTCTTCTCCAAGATCAAGCAGTAATGTGAATATTTGTGGAGTGGCCTGAACCCGCACTGACATTGACCAATCAAGCTGTCAACATAGGATTTCAGTCGTTTACACAGAACGGCAGAAAAGATGTTATGGGATACATTTAGGAGACTTATCCCTCTAGAATTGGCACAGTTTAGAGGGTCTCCTTTCTTTAGGATCGGATACTGAGCTTCCATCCGTCTGTCATACTTTCATCCAACCAGATTTTACAGATGAGTTGGAGTATGCACCTCACCAAATCATCACCAGCTGCCTTTTTAACTAGGGCGATGTCTGACTAGCTGTGTCCAGTTTCGTACGTCAATTTGGTTGAGGTTCGCCTACTGCCAGACTTTAGACGCGGGCGTCCCGTGTTGCGTTGTCCCAGACGTTCGGAGTCAATGACTCTTCGGGCCGGAGTTGAGTTGTCCATGCGTTCTACATGGTCCATTCGCCTTGGAGGCATTGGATCCGTAAAAGCCTGACTAGGCTCATGTCGCCCTCCCAGTACACCAGAGCCCGGATGGTCAGTGTCACATATAAGTCGGTCCTCCTAGAGACATCTTGATCCCAAAGAAAAAGTGGTTGACAAGATGCGATTGATCGCGATACTGGTGTTGTTTGCAAGGTTCACTGCGGAACCGAGGTCCATGATATTCTTATCTATCTCGATGTTATAGTTGTTTGTTCGGACGTACTGTCGAACAAGTCGCGATGTATGCGTTTTTGGAGGAGAGAATACACATCGTTTTGTCCTAGTCCACCACTGCTCACTCCTCATTGATGGCTCGCTGCGTTCTGCCAAGCAGGTCATTGCCATACGAACCACTATTTCTCGGCGTGTAAGTCTTGCACAATCGCTCATATTGTTGACATAATGCCTGTTTGTCATCTGTCTTGACAAGCAAGGTCTCGGTCAAAGAGATTTCTTGTGTGATGGCTGGGTCTGAAGACACTAGTAACTGAGTCGGTCACTGCAATGTTTTCGATTCGATTGCTTAATTGTACGATCATGTCGACCATAATTTGTTCGTGATGGACGAAGCGTACACATCTCAGAATCACAAATTTCTGGCTTTAGCACGTTATGCGATTGTCAAGTGATTATACGTTTATTTTTATAAACTTCCATTGTTTTAGGCCAAGTGCGAACTACAGACTAAATCCTGCGAGAAAAACCCTCATGTGTACACTGAACACATAACACACCACACCACAGCGACACTGCCGCGGGACCAACCGTCAAGGTAACGAGTGTCTACACCGGGCTTTAGAGTAGAAGCCCACGATCACCGCTCACCTACAGCAGGACTGGGATCAATCCGTCCGTGCAAGTCGATCCAGATCCAGCATCTGATGGCCTTCCACTTCCCTTCACTATAGTGTCAATCAGTCGGATAAACGCTGTAATCAACTTCTGCTCTGACAGCCGGGCAACAATCATGCGGTCACATTCAATTGAAAGACTTCCCTTATCTGTCGCATGCCACCTAACGAGTTGGTCAACTTATATGGGTGCCGGGACACTGTGACATTCTAACTCGAATTTCCAAGAAAGGTCCCTAGTTCAATGCTCATAGCGGGTGCAGTTCTGTCATCTCTTGGCTCTTGGTAATGCGCAGGCACTTGGCCACACAGATAGGAGATGGTGCAATAGGACAAGATGCCTCGATTATGGCCTAGTCTCTGTCGAACCCCTTCGATTTTTCAGAAGACTTTATGTGATGGCAGAACACAGTGAGTCGGACAGTAGACGTTGACTGGCATTTAGACGGGAACTGTGGATGGGTCTGGCAGTGAATGAGGGTAAAACTAAGTCCATGACGTCCTTTAAAATAGACATATTGGACAGACCCTCGAGATGGTGAATGGCGTCGTCTACCTCGGAGAGGCAGAACACAGTGCAACACCATCAGTACCGAGAAAAAAAGCAGAATAACTCCTGTGTTCTTTGGGGTGATTGATCCCAGTCCTGCTGTACACGGCGGTGGCATAGAAAATCTCTTAAGAGGATGATGAACTAGTCTCCTCGAGGAAAAAGTTCTACGATCTCACGTCCTGCTTGCATTGATGCGATGGCGAGGAGAAGATTCAACTACGAACTGTACGAGCTGCACAGCAACATGGGCCTGATCAGATACGGAGACAGATCAAACGGCAATGCAGAGCGCATGGACAACTCCGAGTCTCCGAAACTGTGGGGCAAGTGCCGAAGGACCTCAATCCTCTTGGCGCTAGTTGGAGAGGCTTGTTGCTGGAATCCAAGGTTCACCACGGACTCCTCCACGCGAAGATGGTGAAGTGTCTGCCATTTCCTCTTTCTATTAAAATCAGCAAACGACCTGCGGCACATGATGGACTAGATCAATGGGCCCACAGTGGGCTAATCGTTGCTGCTGCTTGCCATCATCCGAGGAGTACTAACGTCGTACACTAAATTGGCAAGCCTTGAACTAAACACCCACAGTCTCGGCTCGTAATTTTGGTTTGCCGCATGTGTTGGGCTGCCAGCTAAATTACCAGCACACTATAAAAGATAGTGCCTGCCGTGTTTTTAGCTGCACGCCGCACTATCTTCTTCAGTACCAAATAGAAGAATTCACATGACAGTGCATATCCTTGCCGAAAGGCAGGTTTCGAACATTTAGCTTAGCTCATCTCATCTCAGTAGACTTAACATCGATAAGGTATAATGAGGGTCTTCACTAACAGAGATGGGTCTCTGAATCGAATCTAAACAGACGGATTAGGGATAGGTGGGGATGCGTGAGTGAGGTCGTCTACTATAATGACCGCTTAGGAACAAGTGTAGTCTCCCAGACTCTAGAGACTTAGGCTTCATCCTGAGATAGGCTCCAGACTGTGACAGCCAAGTTCTGATTAAATGGCATGCCGCCACCTTTGAGTCGAATACTTCGGTGAACTGCCGCCTTTTCATTTCTCAGGGAGTCCGAGTGTTGTATCATCCATCTCATGTGGGTGCACGTTGACATTCCAAGAAGCTGACGAAATTGCGTAGCTCTAGCCGTGAGGTGAACAGACATGCACTACGAAACACCTTGTGCTCTGCTCTGCAAAGACTGGTCTGAATGAACACAAGGAGCCAAGAATAGACTGCGCTGGTCTACTCCTATCTCCTTGGCGTTATCACTAGATATGCCGGCATGTCTTCAGGGTTAGATTGCTTCCGTTCTACCCCTTCTGTACGTGTTACACGGACAAGGAAGGAAAGAAAACCACCGCATGCCTTTTTGCTCTTGCAACGCCTCTCCACTGGATAGCCATAGTCAGACTATTACCGCTAATAGTCGACACAGCTTCAGTAACAGTGCCGGTAGTTTTATCCCAACGGCAAATACTATATGAAACATATTTGAGAGTCAGATGAACTTTGCTGTCACTGGGATTCGAACCGGGGTCTCCCTAACCAAAGGCAGGCACCAACCCATTGCTCCATCCAGCCGTTCGACCTTGGCTTCTCTTCAGTGCCAACTCTCTTAGAAATCATATCTTCCCTCATGTCTCAGATTCACCTCACTAACCATGCGCCTCCCCCAAATATTCACCACCCACCGTCTGCTGAAGCCGAAAATATTTACTCAAGAATTTGCAGGAATTCTTTCCCTTCTTGCTGAGCACACATCTCGGCAGCAATAATTCAACCACAAGTTAATCAATATCACATAACCCGAAAGCCCACCCCTCCCCACACCCAGGTAATATCCATTACGAAGCACTCGCAACGAATGTACTCGTCTGATGGGCCCCTGATTTCGGTGCGGACTCCTGGAATCAATTGTTTGAATTTTTATTTTTGCATTGAATTATTACTTCTCGGGCGCCCCTCGTGGGCTTGTGGCAAGCACATCGTGCCACTCTTGCCCACCCACCCACGATGTTCGGCAATTTAATCTCAATTTCGTACTTAAATTCGAGAAAAACACCTCCGGGCTATTTGATTTGCAAGTGTTGGTTCTTTTGTGCTCTGGCAAGGCAAACGTTTGTGTGCGCACATGGACATGTCTGTAGATGGTCCCGTGGCGCTTTATATACTTCCACCTACGGCTAGAGCAAACAGGATTCTAAGAGATTATCCTGCATCCAGCATTCGGGTGTGTGTGTGTTTGTTTGTTTGTGTTATCGAATCGGTCTAAGGAACAATCAAATTATCGAGGAATGAAATTTGGCGCAAGTCCTCCTCGCTCGAACCTTCGGGCCTCGGTTCAATTTGAATTGATGCGATGTCTGTTTGCAGTTTGATTTCACTAATAAAAATATCTGACAGATGTTTTTCGAGCCAAAATATTGTTGAAATTTAGTGGAGGCTGGAGGGTGGTTGACTTAAAGTGGGTGGAAGCTGATGGACTTCTTTGTTCAGTCAGGTGTGGTGTGCCTCGGTTTGTTAAATTGGATACGTCTTCGGAGTTGTTTTTTCCAGTTTTTCGAGGGGTCGTCACCTTGGTTGCTGTTGGTTGGGGATACCCGACGTCACAGAAGTAGAGTGAGTTGCTACGTTTTACGCCCGCGTAGGCAGTGTAAATTGTCTGAAATTGGGATTCCATTCGCAGAGACAGAGAAGGTAATGTGCCCGACAACGAGCACTGAGAGATGTGTTGTCGTCGTTATTACAGAGCATTCACTTTGAATGGGTGTCGTGCAATGACTGCGATTCTGTGCAATGGACAGTCCAGCAAACCTTCTACCCATCGACTCATTAAAACCCCTTTCCACGGAATAGCCTGTAAATATTAGTCCACTGCTGGATGGCGCAAGTGGTTAGGCACTCAAACGCACGCTCTTGGTTAGAGGAGTCCCCAATTGACCAACATTGGTCTAAGTGTACTGGCTATGACGCAATTACTTAACCTTACCCCAACTCAAAGAGCCGACCGCTTGTATTTAATGTCTCTGCAGCCTTACTTGCACCCCAAGAACGTACTTCCTCTATTAAATGTGCTACTTTGTAAAACGAGATTTCTGAACGTTTCTTGGCAAGTTTACTGGAAACCGCCTGCAGTTGAGGCCCACATAACTTCCGTGCCGATCTGCATGCGTAGAAGTGCCCGTTCCCATCGGCCTCGTTGTCCAACTCTAAGCAATAGGGATGAGCTTGTGAGTTCATCCTCCTTCGGTAGAGTTGTTGTATCTAGCTTGCCACAAGGCTAATGCTGATGGCCATTCTTCTTAATTAACCATCTGGCCTTTCTCTCTCAAACGGAAATGGTTTTTTCACAGTTTCCAATGCAGCGTTAGCACAATGCGCAACAGGGTGGTTGAACCACATGTCATTCACAGACATATCAATCGGAGTCAGCCCGAAAGTCCTGTCAACGAAAGCATTTTGTTCTGTATTGTTGAAGTGTAGGGCCTTCCCATTCGAAGAAAAATTCACATCCTTGACAAATTGGCGACGCCAAAATGATTTAATATGAGCCTTGATTATTCTCTATCTTTGGTAGACTGGTGCTTCACAGAATCCCAGTACGTGTTCTGCATTATTATCGTCGGAAAATGTGCAGAGACCTTCTTCGGAACACTAGAACACTGGTTTTCATACGTTGGCACTGGGTCTGCCTGTTACGAAGCTCGAGAGGATGCGAAGCCTCTTTTATAACGGCCTCACAAAGGAGAGGTTCTCTTATTTGTGCTCTTGTCGTAAAGGCAGTGGCATGGTTGGAGGAGGGATGGAGTTAATCCAAAACACGCACTACTTACCTTATGAAAGGTTGTAAATCGTTTCCCTTGGAGAATACACTTGCTTAACAAGAGTTGTGCTGAACATTCGGATGTCTCATACTCCACCACACAAATGCGATATATGTACGCAAGTCAAATAGGCCCCGCAATGACCTCTGTAGACCTGTTTAATGTTCGTTTTGTTAATGTGGTACTTCATGACGCAGTGGCCAGCCAAAAACCTCCTTCCTGCCTAAGACCATTCTGTGAGCTTGGTGCGGACCCAGCAACATTGCATTTTTGAACCCAAAACATTGGCAGTGGTTTTTGTTGATTTTCGGGTCATCTTTCGACTGCCACAGCGGCGCTATTAGGCGTATCTGTGACTTCTGTACACCGTTGGTGATGTAATTTCACGTCTCTTGATCGATTCTGAGATATTCAGCAGAATAGCAATTTCCGGGCTACGGACGGATTCGCCTGCAATCCTCCCTATCCAGGAGGACAACGAGATTCACTTGGTAGTGTCAAGCAATTGATGGTAGTGGGCCGTAGCGACACTTGACCGTTATGCATCAAGTGACAATATGTGCTGCTGATTTCTATCGCCTCTAATACCCTTGAGGTGACTGTGACTGGGCCAGATCTGAATGGCGTGGTTTTCGACTTGAAACACGGGAAAGACTCGACATGTGCTTGACTCCAGCTCCGACTCCAGACTCCATCCTTAGTGCGTCTGAGAACCATATCACACTGCTTGACTTCTGCAGTTTAATAACATATTTGGCAGCTTCCTTCTTGGTTAGTCCGACTACAGCATCTAGTGCTGTGGAGACAAGATTTGCTTCCAACCAGATGGTACTACGTGCTGTTGTGGTAACGCCACAATGCGGTATAAACTTGAGTTCAGATGAACGGCAGCCCTAGACGATTCATCCTTGTGGCAGATGGAACCACGCCACAGAAGGACTGGTGTACTGGTGATGTGTGATGAAGCTATCGACTCTTTTGAAGAAAAGCATGCCGCCCCGCCTTTAATCCACTGCCTTTCTGCCCTCGACATCCCTCCAAATCGAAATTTCATAACCCGCCGCTGAATCGATAACAGAGCCAGAGCCAGAGCCAGAGCCAGAGCCAGAGCCAGAGCCAGAGCCAGAGCCAGAGCCAGAGCCAGAGCCAGAGCCAGAGCCAGAGCCAGAGCCAGAGCCAGAGCCAGAGCCAGAGCCAGAGCCAGAGCCAGAGCCAGAGCCAGAGCCAGAGCCAGAGCCAGAGCCAGAGCCAGAGCCAGAGCCAGAGCCAGAGCCAGAGCCAGAGCCAGAGCCAGAGCCAGAGCCAGAGCCAGAGCCAGAGCCAGAGCCAGAGCCAGAGCCAGAGCCAGAGCCAGAGCCAGAGCCAGAGCCAGAGCCAGAGCCAGAGCCAGAGCCAGAGCCAGAGCCAGAGCCAGAGCCAGAGCCAGAGCCAGAGCCAGAGCCAGAGCCAGAGCCAGAGCCAGAGCCAGAGCCAGAGCCAGAGCCAGAGCCAGAGCCAGAGCCAGAGCCAGAGCCAGAGCCAGAGCCAGAGCCAGAGCCAGAGCCAGAGCCAAAGCCAGAGCCAGAGCCAAAGCCAGAGCCAGAGCCAGAGCCAGAGCTGCCACTGCCACTGCCACTGCCACTGCCACTGCCACTGCCACTGCCACTGCCACTGCCACTGCCACTGCCACTGCCACTGCCACTGCCACTGCCACTGCCACTGCCACTGCCACTGCCACTGCCACTGCCACTGCCACTGCCACTGCCACTGCCACTGTTATCATAGTCAATCGTGCAAAATGTGCTTTAAGATGGCAAGAGAAGGACGAGGACAATCATGAAAGAAAAAAACGTCAGCTCACAACTCTAGTCCCCTCCACCCCCATCTCATGACTCATTGTCACCACTCTTGCGACGAGGTACTGAATTGTAACCAAAAAACAAATCACCACCAGTTCCCCGCGTGACAGTAAGCCCAGCGAACACAAATCAATTGTCTCTAACCGCTCCCGAAGGGCACCACTTCGTCGCCAAGCTCCAAAATCTCCACCATTCACTTCCGTTCCTGTCTCCAGACCGCCTCCCCACCCATCCATCGATTGCCGCAAACGCCATAACTCGTTTCCGAAGGGCAATTATTCACCCATTCGCCAGTGATCCTTCTCCGTCTCGTCGGTCATAAGTTGGGCCGACCCCCCTCCGGATGAACACCACCGAAGACAATCATTTTCACATCGAAACAAATTCCCATTCGTTGCAATGAGGATGCAATAATTTTAATAAAAAACGATGTAGCCCCCCCTTCTGCTCTTCCCCGGTCGCCACGGCTCCACTCTGAGCTTCCAGTGGATTTACAATTCAACACAACGCGACGCGCACTTCTCGAGGAAGGACCTCCAAGAGCAGCAGCGATTTTTAATCCGTACTCGCTCTTACAAATAATCCCTGTGCTCGTTTCCGCCGTCCGTGCGCGCCGAGGATTCCTTTGCGAGATGATAGCTTTTGATGAAGATATTCCTTGTCGGGGGGTTGGACGGGGGAGCGAGAGAGAAATGCAATAACGATAAAAGGATAAAATGTACTCGCACACCGCCTCGGCGGCTGGCGCTCGGTGCCTCTGTCGCAAGTCTTGCGAGATTGGAAGGCAGCCAGATACGAGTCTCCAAAGGTTATTATATTCTAGATAATATCTCGCAATTAAGACGTACAATGGGAGGATTTGCCTCCAAAAAGCCGTTTAATTATAATCTCGGCTCATTCGAATGCGCCAGCTCGAGTGCGAGTCGAGAAAAGCGCTCATCTGCACGTGGGATGCACCGAATGCGGAGAGCTGCAGGTGTTGAGCTGCGTGAAGTTGATGAAAATTAATTTAATTAAAAGGGGAAGGAGCGCGATGGAGAAGCAGTCCCGACCACTTAACTCACACGGAAGGAGGGAGTGAATGTGGATATCGACGGATGGGAGGAGTGATGGAATGTGTGGAGTGCACAATGGTTAGGTTTGCTTGGAATGTGTGGGAACTAGGGAATCTGCAGCGAGGCATGCCCCGTCGGGGTCTTTGTTGGCTGTCCATTTGGCAGTCGTTCTCACAGTTGCTTCATGCTTTGTGGCCAGTGTTGGTACTGTATCGCACAAAAAAAAGTACTCTCCCAATATCAAGCGATAAAGAGGTGTTTATGTGCAAGCCCTAGTTCTCTTCTTTCGGTTTCAGCTCCCGTGCTGGGCTGAATAAGCCATGCAGTCCAGTCTGCGGTTGTTTCTTCGGTTAAGGAATAGGGCCAATTTTTAGATTCCATGGTATTAAAAATCGATATAAATATTTGGAGATACTTCCATTGGTAGAGCTGCCTTATGTTGAAAAGGAGATGCCACTGATCTGGAGGTTTCAAGAGGACAATGATCTGAAACACCCCAACAAGACAATCGAAACCTGGTTGGACACCAAGAAAATCAAGGTTATAGACTGGCCTGCGCAGTCTCTCTACCTTAACTGAATAGAAATCTTGTGGGAGATAAACCGGAACCAAAGATACATGGACAGGTGAGCCCACCTAACTCTGTCTATGCCAAAAAGATGCATGACAGCGAATGAATTCTCAACCAAGTAGTAATTATTCCATACGCTTTGCTGAGCTTTTTGAAGACATTTTGCATGAATAGCTAGGGCTAGAATAGATAGCTCCTTAACAGTGCGGCCTGGGAAGTCCCCCATCGCTCAAATATTCGAATTGCTAGATCCTCGAAAAAACCCAAGAAATGCAGATCGAAACCCACCACATAGGCTGCATATGACAGCGTGAATAAAGACGAGCTATACAACGCCATATCTAGTTTTGCCAAACTCATCAGGACGATGGAGATCTCTGGCTGCACCATCAAGGTCGGTAACGAACTCACCGAGACCTTCAGTATCAAAAAAGGTTTTGGTTTTTTCAAGGCGACACGCTGGCATTCGATTTTTTCGACATTGTCATTGAGAAGGTCGTGCAAACACTCACTTTGGGCTCAAGAGGCAATCGAGTAGTATCGCCCTCTCTCGAAGAACTAAACTAACATTATATAAGACCTTAATCATGCGATTCCTGAAAAAAACACATAATCAGCTCGAGAGCATGGGACAGTCCACGGACAGACACGTCCTACCTCTGCTTAGATTAGGTTGCAGTGGCTGCTGTGCGAGAGGACTGAGCTGTGTGTTCAGATCCTTAGAATAGACCCCAGCACCCACAACTGCGTGTCTTCTTTGTCAGCGTTCTATGCTCGTGCTAGACGACTGCATTCCTCCTCTCACCAGAATTCATGACGAATTCACACGCCTAGCCAGGACTGCCCATCACCCTTAAGCCTGCTTTCGGACGCACAATTCAAATTAGAGACTCGTTTTTCAGCCACTCTACGCGAATATTTAATCTTCCCAGGCCAACATTTACCGGAATCCGCAGATATATATATCAGAATGTACAAGTACCTTCTCTTCCTCTATACATTCGGCTAGTGCCATGTGCTTGCCCTGGACAATTAAGGGTGCACGCGGATATTATACAAAAAAATATCTTTGATCCATTTGTAAAAAGTTCGCAGTGTGCCCTTGAGCGTCTGATGTTCAGACTCCCAGAAGGATCTGAGGGGATGCTGCTTCAAAAATTCTTCTCGAAGAGGAGTTCAGGTGTCATACGGTCAGTCTACAGGTAGAGGGTTATACCTTCTTGGGATCGTAGAGTGTCCATTAGAGATGGGCTAACTCGAAACTTCCTTAACTCGAATTGAGATGAAACAAGGAGAGAAGAGCAGGTAGACTGGTAGACAACGTGCCATATCCGTCCATACGCGTCTCTGAGGAAACAGAAGTTAGTACAACTCGATCTCTTTCTCTTAACGAACCGAAGCACATTGTGTGTTCAACAAGTTAAAGTTTGCGGTTATGAGAGATGGCCCACTTGACTCAACCGAGTTGCGTATTCACACCATGTGCAACTGTGCACAGATTTGATGTTAAATGTTCATTTATTCGTTTGATTGTTGTTTCAGCAACTCGGTCTGGACGTAACTCGGGTTGACCCATCTATAGACTAGACCGAAGTTCTTTGCCAGGATGTAGTGATCTGCTTGCTCTCTACCGACTTTGTCTATCGATGCGAGCTTGATGAAACTAAGCAGCGGCGGGAGTGATCCGTAGTGCTCCGCTAATGGATACACAATCCCCTGTACCCTTTCGAGTGGCTTGAGCTTGTTCTTATCGTGTGCGGTCAACCAAATAGCACACCATACAGCAGCACGGGTCTGACTACCGATACAAATAGACCTATACTGCTGTATGGTGCTGAGGGAACTATCTATTAAGAGTAAGCCTAGACAGCAAAGGCATGTCTTCGTAGTACAAAAGCTATAAGTTGTAGAACTGTTGTATTGGAGAGGCTTTTATACCCAGATTCCCTTGCCTCTAGTGGTTGCAGAATGTGCTAACAAAAGATCATAAGAAGGACATAGGAAAAGCTATGAAAAGATAAGTACATTACATCGAGACCATTCAATTCACTAGTGCTCCACACAGCTACTTTCCTATTCTTCTTTGATTGGCGCAACAGTTCGGGGTGGACCATTCCTCCGAGACATCCATGTTGTACGTCCTTCAGTGATGACAGAATATGAGTCGATGCCGACTAGGAGCAGCCGAAAAAACAATAAAAAAGGCTCAGGTAAGGTTCGACGTCCAGCGGCAGCAAGCGGATCAAGGACGAGCCAGCCGCAACAGGCGAGACGCGGAAGGTGGAGAGGAGGTTTCGGGGCCCACATCTTCGCATCAGTCGGGATAAATCACTGGAGCATTCGAACGATGGACTGGACAAGGACAGCAGCGAGGGATTCGATTTCGATCTCTAGGGCAAGATCGGTGTTAGGATAGCCGAGCTGTAGCATCAGTTGCACGCGCGTATAAAAACCCAAGCAGCAAACGTTTAAATTTTTAAAAAAATAGTTTTTAAATTATGTAATAATAGGGGTGGCGCTACAGCCCGTAGAGGGCCAGAGCCTAGCTTCTCAGCGACCACTCTTGTTTTGCGTGATATTCTCTCACGATTGGAAGGGCCCGGCAGTCTTATACCAGCAAGTTTGAGAAGTTTTCTTTATGGACAGGAATACTCTTTGAGCCTCGTCAGTGACTCGAAATAAATAGTCAGATCTTACTGCCAGGCATATTTAAGCCGCTTCAGTGTCAACGAACGTCTCATACGCGTAGGCAGTTGAACGGACTATTGGAAGGACCTGCCTCTAGTGAGTGAGTGAGGTGAGTTTAACACAATTTTCTCAAGAATGATGTTGAAGAAATGACAGCAACAAAGCAACCACTCTTAGCCATTCCGCATGAGATCAGTGGAACAAGAGAAGTCTACCATTCAGCTCAGCACCAAGAAGGAGTGGAGCAATGAATATACAGCACAGACGGCACAGCTATGCGGAAATGCATACTGGGGTACAGATGAATCAAGAACTGATGAAGGAACTAGGGCAGGGGTATTTAGACTACACTTACTTACTTACTTACTTATCAGGCAGACGAACCATGAAGGGTCTGAGCCTGAGCAATTGCTGCCTTCCATCGGTGACGGTCCTGGGCACGCTGCTTCCAGTCATCAAGGCCAAACTGTCATGCATCCGCGATGATTTGGTCTTTGTACCGGAGGTTCGGTCTTCCTCTCCTTCTCGAAGCAGGAGGCTCGGATTCGAAGACCCTCTTTGCTGGAGCGTTGTTGTCCATTCGCTCGATGTGGCCGAGCCAATGTAGTCGACGGATTTTTGCCTTCCGGACTACTTCCACATCCTTGTACAGCTCGTAGAGTTCACGGTTGTATCTTCTCCTCCATTCGTCTTCCTCGCAGACGGGACCATATATCCGACGCAGAATGTTTCCTTCGAAGGCACCAAGAATCAGCTCTGCAGTCTTACTTAATGTCCAGCTTTCGGCTCCATAAAGTAGGACTGGCAGGATAAGGGTTTTGTAGAGCATGACTTTGGTCCTTCGAGTCAGGAGTTTCGAGCCCAGTTGTTTTGACAAACCGAAGTAGCATCGGTTGCCAAGGGAGATTCCACTACGATGTCATTCGTGGAGTTTGCGTTTGCCCCGAGGTAGACACACTCCTTTACTACCTCGAAATTGTTGCTGTCGATTGTGACGTTTTGGCCTAGGTGGTGTGCGGCGGATCGTTGTTTGCTCGACAGCATATATTTGGATTTGTCCTCCTTCACCTTTAGATTAAGTCGTGTCGCCTGTTCCGCAATTGCCGTGAAAGCTTCCATTATGGCACGTTGGGACCGCGCGACAATGTCGATGTCATCAGCGTATCCCAACAGCTGGACTGACTTGTAGAAGATAGTGCCTTCCGTGTTGACTTTTGCCCGCCGCACTATCTTCTCCAGTACCAGATTGAAGAAATCACGACAGCGCATCTGCCTTGGAGTGAAGATTTGGTCTAGTCGGTTTGCTGGGCCGGAAGTCGCACTGGTACGTGCCGACTAGTGCGAAAATTGGAGCTAACACTCTTAAAGTTGCGGTCACCGACTCCAAATTTCGGTAGAAAATGTGTATAATTTGCAGACGTTGCTCGTTCGTTTACTTGATGAATGATGAGTGAGGCGGAGTTTATTGAATAAATCGACAGTGACAGTTTCATGATTAGCGTTCACACATTATCTAATTCAAGGTCAAGTTCATATTGGGAAAACCCTTAAAAGACGCTGGTTTTACCAGAAGGTTCCAGCAAGACTCATCAACGCGTGTATGACAGAACATGGTGGAAAACTGCTCGGGCCTACAAGAGGTGTAATACGGAAAACCAGGCCGAGCATTCATAGTAAACTGCACCAAGGCTCGATAGTGGAACATTCCTCTCCCAGGGGTCATCTTAGCCCGCTTCCACAAACTGTTGTGAAGAAAAGTGAAACTCTTAAAATATCACTGTCCCCACTCCTGACCAGGTTTGTCAACAAATTCAGTGTACTGACTGGTGTATTGCTGAGGTCACGTAGGCTGTCACATAAGTAAGAGCCTGTAGTGGATTTCCTAGTTTAGACGAGACAAGGACAATCGCAGAGAGAGAGAGAGGTTCTCGATACTTTCCTCCTCGATCTAGTTTCGGCAGCTTCTACAGAAGTTATTCGACTAAATGTCTTGTCTTTTTGAGCTAGGGTCTATCCTGGAAGACCAGGACAGTCGGAGAAGAGGTGCTAAATGCTTTCCTCTACATCTTCGTCTAGACAGCTTCTACAGATGTCGTTAAAGAAGAGGCTTTACCTTTATGCGCGAAGGTCTAATGGGCAGTGTGCGGTGATAGGGCTTAAGGGAAATCAGACATCTTGATCTTTTTGAATTTTGACAAGAGCTGTAACAATTGCGACATAGGATTAATGTTGGGCATTCGAGCCGCTATCATAGCCTTTGATTACTTCTTCATCAAATCTAAGCTTGTGTGGAACAGAAGCTTAAGGAACAGAGATTAAAACCGTACTGGTTATGAAATCAATGAGATGACAGAATCCCCGATAATTTGCACCCAATCGCCTTTTTGCAGCAATAGTTAGCAGTGGAGGCCTGGAGTGTCAGCTTACAGTTCAATTACGTGTGTAGTGTAAGGCGCTGCTATTTGGGGGTGTCCCACATAGTGGGGGATAGTCAGAGTCAGGAATTGTGTACTTCCTAGTGAAAAGGACTAGATCCTTTTATGGTGGGTCTGATTCTTCTTGCAAAGGCGACGCCGGACGTCAGAGAATCCCTTTCCTTCTTCATTGAATATCACTACACATCGCCCATCACAACACCGAAAAAATATAACACTTGGTAGTTCCCAACCCCAATCCAGTCCACATTTATTTGTACCCATTCCGCGGCGCCACAAGCTCATGCCAATGCCAATTGTTGAACGTAATCAAATCCGTATCGTCGATCTTCTCGTTGGATCTCTGAAAAGGCACCACCGCGATGATCTCCTGCCCGAATCGTTTCTGCTGGCGGGCCTCGGCCAGTCGCTTCCGCTTGATGGCGCTCACTTCGTTGCTCTTCGGCGTCTGAAACACCTTGACGTTCTCGACCGTTCCGCGCCCCGTGAGCAGCCTCTCCCGCGGCGCCATCGGATCCTCTCCATACAGCGCCTTGTACTTCTGCGAGTTGATCAGCTCGATGATCTGATACATGGCAACCGCCCCGGCCCAGCTGTACCCGATGAACACTGCAAAGAAACGAGTGGTGTCACTTGCTCTGCACTCCGCCAGAGCACACCTACGAATGTAAAAGCCTCCAGCTAGGGTGATCCCGATCAGGAGACCCAGACTGACTACCCGCTTGAGGATGATCATGTAGATGACGTGCTGGATGAGATTCGCGAGGAATATCACGAACTTCGTCGCCATGTACGGCGTCAGGAACACTTTCCGCAACTGAAACGGACGCCCGTAAGACCACACGAATGCAGGGCGCTTGAGACATACCTTAAAGGCTCCGTAGACAGCCGACACGCACGCCGCTATGTGGACCACCAGGGCTGTGGACACAACAATCGTGTACTCCAGGGTGCCTGAAAGAGAAGGAGGTCCATCAAAGAAGATGACAAAGAGATGCTTCCTTACGCATGGACAGCACTTCCACCGTCCTCCGGATCAGCGGGTCGATGGCATTCTGCTCGTCCCGCTCGATGAGCTGCTTCAGCACCCCGACCAGCGGCACTCCCCACACGACAATCATGACGATGAACAACCCAGCGTGGAGCTTATTAATTTTGCGTGTTAATTGCAATTCCATGCACTCGGCGAAGGAGATCTCTTACCAGGGAGTAGACAGCGGACACGATGACACCCAGGCGCACGGAGCAGTAGAAACAGAACGTCTTCATCCAAAGCATTTCGACAGAATGCCGCTTGTGGACCCAGGTGGCACGGTGTTCCGGTGAAGGACAGCACACACAATACCTTGATCGACCGTGAGATAAAGTTCGAACAGAATAAATCCATTAGATGTTGGCTCTGATTTGTGCCGGCGATTGACTGTGGTTGCAGTCGGTGACGGCAATTAGGGTGGATTATTCATGGCCATCGATTAGCTCACAAGCAGGTCGATGACATGGTAGATTTCACATTTGTTTTGTTTGCGTTGTCACATATTGTTAGGCGTGTCGGATGGAGTTTCGGAAAGGTTGACCAAACACGTTCCCTGGAGTTCGGCGACAGACTTCTACGCTTCTTCCAGTAATCAAAACCAAGCTGTCTTACATCGGCGGAGTCCTGGTCCCTCTATACGGGACCAGGCCAGGCTCGGATCTGACGACCCTTGTAGCTGTAGTGTTGCTTTCCATGCGCTCGATGTGGCCGAGGCCAAGTCCCCCTTAAAGAAGACTGAAACTAGGTGGCCTTCAACAAAGCAACAGCCTTTGCCTTAGCTGAATCCTTCTGAACTTTAAAACCTGGCTTTGCCTTCTTGGACTTCAAGGCCTTTGCTGAGGCCATCATCGATTATGGTCTTTCGGCTTTCTTCTTGGCCTTGCCATTTTTAGCCTTTGGCTTAGCAGCACTATTAACTCACACCTTCTTGGCTGGTGCAGCCTTTTTCCCCTACAACCAGCAGGGTCTTGGGCTAGACGACTCCATTTTCATATTCCGATTGAGGTCTTTTCGAACTAAAAACGCCATGGGAGGCAAGGTTTTGCTCTACCACCTTGTTCCTCAGAGTTGAACTCGAAATCTTTCCGAAACGGAGTGTTGGTTGGATCTATTCTCTGCTTGACCTAGTTATCCGTGTCGGTTTGACGAGGTTCATGGCTTTGGGGATTTCTAAAGCGCCCAATAATCCGTTCTTCCGCATTTGATATTGTCAATGCTTCTGTATAGAGTCTTGTATAGAGATTACTTGGTTCTCGAGAGAGATTTTTTTCTTCAATCGCAGTCTAAGCCCGAAAACACAGCTATTGCCCACAGTTACCTTTCAGTATCTCAACCCTGCGGAGCCTTGGTGAAGAAGATCCTTTCCTACATTTTGTGTGGTATTGTATCCAAAACGTCGGTGGTGATTTGTGATTCATATTTTTAGCTTAGCTTAGAACTCGTCGCCAATGTCGTCGACCTGAAGAGTCTTAAACATCATTATTCTGTAAAGACGCATGAGTTTTGCAGGAATATCAAAACTAGATAATGCACTACACAACTCTTCTTCTTCTTTGTATGGCGCTACAGACCGGGGTGGACCTGGTCCTCAACCAACATGTCTCTCCAACTAGCGCGACCTCTGGCCAGCTGTCTCCGGTTTCGCACTCCAAGTTGGTTGAGGTCCTTTTCCACTTGGGTGCGCCACCTTAAATGCGGGCGTCCTCTGTTGCGTTGCCCGACATGTTCGGATTCGAAGATTCTTCGGGCCGGAGCTGTGGTGTCCATACGCTCTACATGACCTAGCCACCGTAGGCGTTGGATCCGTAGACGCCTAACTGGGCTCATGTCGCTGTACAGCCCGTACAGCTCATGTCCATAAAAAATTGTCATCCGCTTAAAATGTATGAATAGGTGTTGAGTATCGATCTGGAACTCTTGGGTAATATATAATAATCTCTTGCCATTGGCGTCCAGTCAGACCATGTTTGTCAAGGTCTCAATCTAGCTAGTTTTTCCTACTCGATCATTGGCTCGAAGTAAGCGAAACGTCGGAATGAAGCTAAAGAATCGAACAAAATTAAAGTAGCTAAAATCTGTCTCTTCTGTCTGAAGACTTCAACACGATAATGAAACTGTATATTTCCTAACAAAACACAGACTACTGCAGAATGCACACTGTTCGTAATTGAAATGTTTTATCCATTCCTCTATTTAACCTTCTAACTAGACTAAGCCTCCCATCTCGCTCCACAGTCAGACAGTGCAGCAAAATCTGCTTCTAGTCATCTTTGTCCAGCCTTAGACTGCGCACAGTAAGAATAAATGAGGCCTCAGTGCGAGTAAACAGGGTACTCATGCCATATTCGGCTTGATTTCGACGAGTTGACGGTATGAACTATTGACGATAAAATAATGACAACAAGACAGTACTCTTAACTCTTTTTCTTCGAAAGACTCTGCAGTAATATGCCTTGTCTCAAATCGCTTCAAAATGTGTTACGTCTTTTTTGCTAAGCCTTCTAGGTGGCATCAATTTCTAATAGCTACCCAAACCCACTCGTAATCGGTTGTAACTCACTCTGTTTAATAATAATATAGGTGGCGCTACAAACCGTAAAGGGCCAGGGCCTAGCTTCTCACTCACCAACCACTCGTGTTGAATGTGCTATTAGGCTATCAGGAGTGGAAGGGACCTACAGTTTTATGCCGAGTCCGAAAGGCAAAGTTTGAGAAGCCTTGAGAAGAAGGAAAAAGATAGGGCCGTGAAACTTTTTTTGTCGTACAGAGCAGGAATCGAACCATCGACGTCGAAGTTGGGGTCGACGCACATACCCACAACCCCACGAGGCACCTCAACTCACTCTGTATGCTTACGTTAATAAAAATCACAAACATAAGCAACTACCGAGTCCCATTTTATTTTAATCCCTTTCCCACACCCACCACCTCGTTCAAGTACCAATTCTTGAAGTTGACACCGTTGAAGTCGTCCGATTTGTCCACGGGCTCAACTGGTATCACCTCTCGTCCTTCGCGCTGCTTCCTGATCATTTCCGTGACACAATCTGTCCTCGTGTTGGGGAGGAAGAATATTACCACATCCTTGTCCACACCTAGAGGACTCTCTGAACTCCTTCTGGGTGCAAAGGGGTCGTCTCCATACAAGGCCTTGTACTCCTCCGAGTTGATGAGAATGATGATTTGGAACATAGACACAGCTGCCGTGACGCTGTACGCGAGAAAAACTGCGAAAGAAACAGTCGCATTAGTTCAGGAAGGATGGTGTGAGCTCCTCGTACGCATGAAGAACGCTCCAACTAAAGTGTATCCGATCATCAGTTCCAGATTCACGATGTTCTTTATAATCATCATGGTAAATACGTGCTGCGACATCCCTGCTACGGCTATGAAACTTTGAGACACCGCGTACGGGACAAGGAACCATTTCCGAAGCTGTAACATGCAAACAGTGAAAGACGACCAAACTGTGTCAACCATGTACCTTTACAGCGCCATAGACAGCCATCAGCGAGTCGATTATGTGAACAACGATCACCGACTGGAAGATTGCCATGTAAGTGTGTGGATCTAAAGGAAACCCGAATCAGGACATGAAATGATCGAATAAAAATGGCATACCTTCTGTAAAAGCATCGAGCATCTTCCACAGGACCTGGTCCTTGTTGTACTGCTCATCCCGTTTGACGAAATATTTTGCCGAGTTCAATATCGGCAATCCACTTATTAAGAGAACAATGCATGTGGTGAACGACTGGATCTGAAAGAGGGAAGATTTTCAAGGCTTCCTCGAAAGGGCTTTGGTCTCACGATTGAAATGGTGGCGCACACAATCACGCCCGAGCGGACGGAACAGCAGAAGCAGAACATTTTCATGATAACCATCCTCGGCGGAATATTCCAATCAACTGGTTGTTGGCGGATGTTTGACTAGCCGGTGGATCTCTGGTGGAATCAGATAATTCTTGACTCATCACGCCGATTGGCTGACAATGCGGGGTATTGTTGTGATTTTAGTGATTGCAGGCATTTACCACGCATTTGTCGCTTTGTTTCGAGGTGTTTATTGTTGTCCGGAGGAAGAATCGAACACGAATTGGGAGTGACGTGAACGTGAGCGCATACACAAACAAACGCGCCACCATTTCAGACTCGTATTGTAGTTCGGCAAGTGCCTGTCGTGTGACGATAAATTCATGAAAATTGCAGGAAAAGCAGATGCCACCGAGGAAGGCACTGGCCACGCGAATGGTATGGACATAGTCGCATACTGGAAGAAACAATGAAATGAGGCACCTCCATTAAACACCGCCTTAGCCTAAGAATCTGCAGCAAATTTGAACTGATCTCTGGAAAGAAAAGCATAAGTGCTTAATAAACAAGTAGAAGGAAGGTAAAAATCAGCATCAGCGAGTCTTACAATCCCAACCATCTGATTTGAGAAGAAAACACCTACTTTAGAAAATGAAAGGAGAATTAGAACTGAATCAACCGCAAACAATAAGGCGCATAACCTATGCAAATGGAAGGATGCCTTTAATGAATACGAGCCGGATATCGTTCAGTTTCTGCTCCGTGAAAGGTCGTCGCAAGCATGGTCACCCTGACTTGAACTGAATTCGATGTAAGTTGTCTACTTAGAGTACCTGTACTGTGCCTCCTTCGTTGATCTACGAGCTGACTGCTATTTTTGTAAGTTTGTACGTGACTTGTCCGCCCACGACTTCGAGGGTCCTTTTGACATCTAAGCACGATTGATTCATTTGGTCGAAGACAACCAGACCCAATCTCAGTCCCAGTTGACGATGTCTTTCTTAGAGCAACACCGACGATAGCACCCTTCTCTTGCACCCTCCTCTAGTGTCATTTTATTTAATTTGTTTAAATCTTTTACAAGAAGTTACAAAGCGTATACAAATTTATAAAATGTCATCCCGCCCATTCTGCAACATCAGCCTCATCAGCCCCGAAGCTCAGAGAACAGGTTAATACAAACAAATTGGACAGCAATGCAGAACATCAGACAAACAGACCACCATCAGTATGAGCCTCGGGAAAGATCTTCAATCAGCGCTTTAAGAAGCGGAAACAATGACAGGACCAAAAGGAGGACCACACAGGACCACACACGCTGACGGCTCAAAGGCGATCGCGGGATCAGGAGCGGCTGTCTTCTGTGACAAAATTGAGAAATTGTTGACAATAACAGACGACTACAGTGCTTGTCTCGGCTCAAGTGACTGCGATAGATGAGGTGGCACTCCTGTTGAGAAACCAGAACGTAACCGATAAATCGTTCACCATTCTGCTAGCCAAGTGGCAATAAATGCCGTAGAATCAAGCATTCGGACAACGTCAGTGATAAGCTGGGTCCGGAGCATATTGGAAACCACAGGAAAGAAAAGACGGACAGCATCGTAAAAAGGGATCGGAGTTGGGAGTGTATCTAGCAATCTCCAGCTGTTCAGCTAGAAGAAAAAGCTGTAGAACCAAAACCCGACGGGGCAACGTCAAGAACGACGCTGAGCTTACTTACTTAAGGTGGCGCTACAGTCCGGGCTGTAACTGGGCCTCAACCAACAAGCGTCTCCAGCCGGCTCGATCTTTAGATAGCTGTCTCCAGTTTCGCACGCATAGTTGGTTGAGGTCCCTTTCCACTTGCGCGCGACACCTGAGTCGCGGTCTTCCTCTACTGCGCCGTCCCTCAGGGGTGGAGCATTGGTTTCCATCCGCTCTACATGACGTTGGATCTTCACACTTCTGGCTGAGTCGTATAGTTCGTCATTATATCTCCTCCTCCACTCACCATCTATGCAGACGGAACCGAAAACACGAAGAATTTTCCTCTCGAAGCAACCAAGAGCAGCTTCATCCTCTTTTGACAAAGTCCATGCCACCGCGCCGTATAGCAGGACTGGGACGATCAAGGTCTTGTAAAGCGTTACCTTGGTTGTTCGAGAGAGGGCTTTGTTCACCAATTGCTTTCTTAGCCCAAAGAAGCACCGATTGGCAAGAGTTAATCTTCGTTTGATTTCAGTGCTGGTGTCGTTGTCTGAGTTGATAGCGGTTCCTAGGTAGACCTTCCTCAAAGTTATATCTGTCTGCCGTGACGTTCTGACCGAGACGTCGGTGTTGGGTGTCCTTTCTTGTTGACAGCATATACTAGGTCTTACCCTCGTTTACCTCTAAACCCATCTTCGCGGCCTCCGTTGCAATACCCACAAAAGCGCCATTGACATCACGTTGCATTCTTTCGATAGTGTCAATATCGTCGGCACATGGGAGTAGTTGGACGGACTTCTGAAAGATTATTCCTCTGGTGTTGGCGTTCGACTTTTGAACAATTCTTTCAAGAACGATGTTGAAAAAGTCGCATGACAGCGCGTCGCCTTGTCTGAATCCTTTTTTGACATCAAAGGTCTCGGTTAGGTCTTTACCGACCTTGATGGAGCAGCGTGCATTCTCCATCGTCATCCTACACAAACGGACGAGTTTGGTAGGGATGCCAAAACTAGACATTGCTCTGTACAGCTCATCTCTATAGATGCCATCATACGCGGCCTTAAAATCGATGAAAAGGTAGTGGGTATCGATTTGGTGCTTCTGGGTTTTCTCCAATATCTGCCGAAGTGTGAATATTTGGTCGATGGTGGATTTTCCTGGCCTAAAGCAATATGGTATGGACCGACGAGGTTGTTGACGAATGGATTTAGGCGTTCACACAGTATGGCAGATAAGATTTTGTATGCGATACTTAGGAGACTGATGCGTCTGTAGTTGGCGCAGTTTAAAGGGTCTCCTCTTTTATCGATCGGGCAAATAATGCTGAGGTTCCATTCATCGGGCATGTTTTCCACCGACGACGGTGAACAAAACTAGATTACCGTCTTAAGTCGGCTGTACCAAGAAGGACTTGAGAAGGCTTGTATGAGTCCTTACTAGGCACAATGCCATAAGCACTGGATGCAACAAACATCATTCAGCATCTGCTCTGGGACCGCCCACCCCCTTGCAACACAAAAGCAAGCACTTACGCGGAAATCAGTTCTTCGCAAAGCAGGAAGACGTAAGCGGTGATCAACTGAAAAATCTCCAACCATTTATAGGGGAATCTGGATGGGCTTTGGAGATAAATTATGTTTCAGCCGTTGCTCGAAGGCCTTATGTCAGCAAGTACCCATTTGCTTGACATGACTACTTGATATTCAGTCGTTGCTTTAGTCGTTGCAGAGAGAGACACAATATCTAAACGATAATTGGCAGCATCTCCCACTAGGTGGAGGTCCTTTGCTGTGCGTGATGACACGGTCCATGAGTCTAAGATGTGTTTGTCAATGCCGTTGTCTGTTGATCTCCATACGCGCTGGTGAGTGCGTGGCTTAATTCCACCCCCACTCCGTGGGGAGTTTGACAGGCCTGTCACCAGACGCTCGCATACTGCCACCATTCAGGCCAGGCTTCAAATGGGGCCTGTCTTGTTCTCCATTGTCATACGGGGCTTGCACTTCGTTAGACAGGTTTGGTTCCGACTGGAGTTGAATTCATAAGTTCTTAAAGTCTGCCAAAACTGCGTTGGCTCTCAAAACAATGCTGTCGAAACGCTGCGAAGAATCGCCGTAGAACGGCAAGAGAGGCTTCGGTTGACATGCCACTTGGTAGATCCAGATGAACAGCTCGCAAACTCATGCAAATAAACAGCACCACATGGTCCTTATCGGCAAAGGAAACGTTTTCACAGTAAAAAGTAGAAAGGAGAAGGAGAAGGAGAAGGAGAAGGAGAAGGAGAAGGAGAAGGAGAAGGAGAAGGAGAAGGAGAAGGAGAAGGAGAAGGAGAAGGAGAAGGAGAAGGAGAAGGAGAAGGAGAAGGAGAAGGAGAAGGAGAAGGAGAAGGAGAAGGAGAAGGAGAAGGAGAAGGAGAAGGAGAAGGAGAGACAGAATGAGACAATTGGCAGATATTGTGAAACTGTTGTACCCCGAAATTCCATGCTATTCAACCTACATTAGAACAATCGACCATGAACTGCCCTGATTCTTGGTCAAAATTGAATTAAGCTGTTGAAATGACATCTATTTGTAAGGCATGCACAACCCTGAACTCATTATCCATTTCCTGGTAATCGGACATAGTCCACTCAGAAACCATTTCCATTTTGCTTGTGTTTCTTATCTAAACAAGCTGTAACTCAATTAAAATGTTCCCCTGAAGTATGTAGGGAACATCAATAACAGCACCTCTGTTTATTTTAAACCCCTTCCCACGCCCACCACCTCGTTCAAGTGCCAGTTGTTGAAGTTGACATCGTTGAAGTCGTCCGATTTGCCCACGGGCTGAACTGGTATCACCTCACGTCCCAGCCGCTGTTTCCTGATCATTTCCTTGACACAATCAGACCCCTTCGCGTTGGGAATGAAGAATATTTGCAAATCCTTGTCCACACGTCGACTACTCTCCGAACACCTTCTGGGCGCAAAGGGATCGTCTCCATACAGAGCATTGTACTCATCCGAGTTGATGAGAATGATGATTTGGAACAATGACACCGCTGCCGTGACGCTGTACCCAAGAAAAACTGAAAGAAACAGTCGCATTAGTTGAAGAAGGACTGTCTGAGCGCCCCGTACGCATGAAGAACGCCCCAACGAGAGTGTAGCCAATCAACATTTCCAGATTCACGATTTTCTTCAAAATCATCATCGATATAACGTGCTGCGACATCCCTGCCACAGCTATAAACGTTTGCGTGACCACGTACGGGACAAGGAACCATTTCCGAAGCTGGAACATGCAAAGAGTGAAAGACGACCAAACTGTGACAAACACGTACCTTTACAGCACCATACACAGCCATCAGCGAATCGATTATGTGAACAACGATCACCGACTGGAAGATTGCCATGTAAGTGTCTGGATCTAAAGGAAGCCCAAATCAAGACAAGAAGTTATCAATAAAAGTGCGTGGCATACCTTTTGAAAAAGCATCGAGCATCCTCCAGAGAAACAGGTCATTGCTTAGCTGCTCACCTCGTATGACGAAATATTTTGCCGAGTTCAATATCGACAATCCGCTTATTATGAGGATGATAGACACAATGAGTGCGTGCATCTGTAAAGGGAAAGCTATTTAACTGCCTCGAAAGTAAGTGCTTCAGCCTCACGATTGAAACGACGGCGCACACAATCACGCCCAAGCGCACGGAACAGCAGAAGCAGAACGTTTTCATCCAAACCATGGTCGTGAGAGTGTTCCAGTGAACTGGTGGCAGGCGGTGTTTGACCAGCCCGTGAATCTCCATCAGATAATTCCTGATTTATCACTGCAATCAACTGACAACGGGAGGTATTGTTGTTTGAGTGATTGCAGCCATTTGACAAGCATTTGTCAAATTTTTGTTTCGGAGTATTGATTGTCGAGTTGTTGGGCTCTCCTACTCCTGGTTGAATCGATTTTGGGGATGAATCGATGAAGCAATCAGCAACAAACGCAGAGACAAACAACATGTTCCTTATGCAGCAAGAACAGATCATCATCGTCATCGACACGACAACCGGGATTCAGTCATGGCCTCCATCAATAATTCTCTCCCACTATCCTGATCTCGAGACGACGCCATCTAGCATCGCATTTCAAGGCTTCGAGTGTCCTGGTCCTCGGCATTTCTCCAGCTCAAGCATGGTTCACAGTGAAAAGGGCTGCAAGGAATTTTCTGAGCCGGTTCGCCTTCGCTCATGCGAGCTAGGTGTCCTGAAATTCTGGCTAAATTTTTGTCGCTATATCAGCGTCGAGGAAGATCCCATACCGTTCGTTATTGTAGCGTCTCCGGAATCGTCCTTCCTCACATACGGGGCCACCAATTCTCGGTAAGACTTTTCTCTCGCACGCGGGTAAGAGACCGGCGTGCCTTCTCTACTAAGAACCCAAGATTTGGATCCGTACGTAAGTACTGGTTGGACAATGGTCATGTTCATCACCAACTTACAGCTCATGGGAGATCTCTGGACTTGAAAAGCCTTAACAGACCACAGTGCTCTCCGTTGGGTTTGAGCAGCCTGCCACGTATTTGTTCTTCCTTATTATCATCGGCTGCCACTGATATTGCAAGGATGGCTCTGCTTCGAATTCAAGCTAGACTGTCCTGATCGTCTGAGCAAGTGTTCTTTTTCTCCCAGACGCCGGCACCATGAACTTTGTCTTTCCCTCACTAATGTGCAGCGCCGAATTTTGTGCCTACCAATCGATCTAGGTGAAAGATTCATGTGCAGCATGTTCAATGTTCATTTCTTACGACGATGTCGATGTCGTTTGCGTAAGCTAATATCAGACTGAACCTTGTGATGCTGGTCCCTCTTGCTGGCGTGTCAAAGTCACGGATAGCTTTCTCCAACACCAGGATGCATGCTAGACCATCCCCCTGTCGAAGTCCATTACAGCTGTTGATTGGTATGGATAGCATGGCAACTGTTAAATCAGTCAAGGTCAACCTAAATAATCGTATCAATTTATCCAGGATGCTGAATTCTCTCCTGGAGTATTCTACCCTAGCTATGATTTCACCCCTCTGATTTGGCTTTAATATATAAGTCGTATATTCGCCCTACGCTTGAGTACAAAGCTCATATCTGGTCTGGTGCTCCCAAGACCACCTTGCACCTACTAGATAGAATCCAAAAGCGAGCGATAAAACCTATAGGAGACAACGATATCGCGGTTCATTAGACTCGCTCGAACATCGACGTACCGTGTCTTCTTTGTCCGTGTTTTATCGTTATTTCAACAAACGATGCAACTAGACAACTGCAGAATCGCCAGGAGTGCCCATCAGCTCACATGCTTTCGGACGCTATGTCAAATTTAGGGAGACTCGTTTTCCAGCAGCACTACACGAATATGGAAACATCTTCCCAGGCCAATATTTCCCATCGACTACAATTCGCAGGATATTTTAAATCAATGTCCTCTGTCCTTCCACTCTATACCATCGACCAGTGCTGTACCCCGGACACTTAAGGGTGTTTGCACGCTCGAAATAAAGGAAAGAAAAAGGTCTGAGATCGCACACAGAAAGCCACTTTTGACAACCTCTCCAAAGGCTTGATTCATTGTATCAATGTTCCCAGCCTTCTTCGTTGTCTTCGGCGCCTCGTTCTGGAATTTCGGTTGTTTGAACGTTGAGTTAATTTTAAGCAACTGCCTTATGCCACCTCATTCATTCTTGCTCGCCAGTTCTCCAGTCGTCCTGTCACCAGTACGTCGTCTTACCAATCATGAAGGATGGAGGGAAGTATTTTGTAGGCGCTTCTTCTTCTTCTTGTGGCGCTACAGTCCGGAGTCAATCTGGGCCTCGCTCAACAAACCTCTCCAGCTGGCACGTTATTTAGCCAGCTGTCTCCAATTTCGCACTCCAACTTGGTTGAGGTCCTTCTCCACTTGAGTGCGCCATCGGGTTCATGGTCGTCCTCTATTGCGTTGTCCCACTGGTTCGGAGTCGAGGACTCTTCGGGCTGGAGCAGTGTTGTCCATGCGCTCTACATGGCCTAGCCATCTTTATGCGTTGAATCCGTAGACGCCTGACTAGACTCATGTCGCTGTACAGTTCGTGGTTGAATCTCCTTCTCCGGAAACCTTCAACGCAGACAGGACCAAAGATTGAACGCAGAACTTTTCTCTCGAAGAGACCAAGTGCGTCTTCATCCGCTCTTGAGATGGTCCAGGCTTCCGCGTGTTAGAGCAGGGCAGGGATGTCAAGATCTTAGATTGGTCCTTCGAGAGATGGCTCTGTTACTCAATTGCCTCTTAGCCCAAAGAAACAGCGATTGGCAAGAGTAATTCTGCGCTTGATCTCGGTACTGGTGTTGTTGTCCCTATTTACTCCGGAGCCTAGGTAGACGAAGTCCTTGACTACCTCAAAGTTTCTGCTGCCCAATATGACGCTCTGTCCGAGACGACGATGTTGTGCGTCCTTCCGTGATGACAGCATGTACTTTGTTTTGCCCTCATTCACCGCTATACCCATTTTTGCCGCCTCCGTCTCAATATAAGCAAACGCTTCATTGACGGCTCGCTGAGTTCGCCCAATCACGTCAATATCGTTCGCGTATGCTAGCAGTTGAACGGACTTCTGGAAGATCGTGGCTCTAGTGTTGGCGTGTGAGTTTCGCACGATCTTCTCCAGGAGGATGTTGAAGAAATCACATAACAGCGCGTCGCCTTGCCTAAAACCTTTTTTGACATTGAAGGTCTCGGTGAGTTCGTTACCGACCTTGATGGAGCAGCGAGAGTTCTCCATCGTCATCCTGCACAATCTGACGAGTTAGGCTGATGTTGCCGTTGTTGCCTTGATGCGGATTGCTGTGAGGCACTCGCTCATGTATCTAAAACTTAAGACTTCTTGCCTAAGTCTGCCTCGAACAACAAAACCGCATCCGAACAAGCGCTGCTTTCGCTCTGTGTAGCAATCGACGTAGCATATGTCGCAGTTTTTCATCCTCCTCTTGGCCGGCCAATCCCATCGCATCTCCTGGATGGCGGTGATGTCAGCCTTATAGGCTTCTAGGGCCTCCGCAAGTTTATCAACTGCACGTGGTCTGTTGAGTGACCTCACATTCCACGTGCAGAACCGAAAATCGTTGTCCTTGTTTCGTTGTTCATGGTCGTCAACAGTAGAGTCATCCGTACCCGAGGCTTGTTGCCGTCTCTGAACTAATGTGTGTTTTACACGGTGGGGAATTGGCCCCACGCGAGATCCCCGAACATGGAGGACCGGGTCCTGGTTTAAACCCCCGGACAAGGGGTCGCTGCATACATTGGTTCACCTCTAAGCGGTTGCAGTAGTGGCTTTCCAGAGGGCGTCGCGAGGAGGCTGTATGTCAACTTGACCTGTGTATTCACAGGGATCGTTGCTGGCATCTCGCCAAGTTGAGAGCAATCAACAACTTTGCCCTGGATGCACAGGCCCATTTTGTAGGCGCTACTCAACTATAATTCCAACACGTTGTGATATCTCCCTTCTTGTGTATATGGCATTTAAAACTTTTTCGCCAGTCTTCTGGCATTTCTTAATGCTCCCACACGTGCACTATAACTTTATGAATTGCCCGCCATGTTTTATAAGGTCGGCTGGTATGCCATTGGGTCTCGAGGCTTTGCTGGATTTCAGCCGATATATAGCCCCTCTTCTATGCCTGGTGATGGTGGCATTGGGTCTTCTTTTATAAGCGATAGATTCGCAACTTCTTCAGTGGCCGTTTGGCAGCTCTACTCTCTTGTCTCCAGTAGATATCGCTATACTGAACCGAGGGAGATCGTCGTGACTGCGAGCGACATCTCCTTCAAATTGATTCACAGTCGCCTGTCCACTGTTGGGATCCTGTATTAGGTCATATGTGTCGAGTTAGAGAGCACTTCGACCTTCAGATCTGTTATGTACGCCATTAAATCGTCCGCATACGCAATCAAGTGCGGCGTGCAACATTTAAGTCCTACGGTGAATATTGTTCGTGGAACAACTTGCCAGCTTGACCAGCTTGAGGAAGAAGCCCTCCGACCAAACAGTGTCAAAAGGTTACTCCACGTCAATCAGGCTAGGACACCAGTTTAGATGGGCCATGTATAGTTTCACGCACCGCCCTGAATCCGAACTGGTTGTCCGGTGTACGAATTACGTCATTATTGCATGACCATGAAGGCGAGCAAGACTTGTTACATCACAGTAGAAATCTCTGTGAACATCACTATTCCTCATATACCATGGGGGTTTCACAATTGCTCTTAGTGATTTGTTTTGGGATGTCTGTAGCAAGTCATCTTGCTTGGCTTGGTACAACTGCAAAGATGTATACCGTATGTCCAAGATCTTGCTTATACAGAAGCAGTTTGTTGATAGCGCTTAGTTTCGACAATCTCCCGAGTAGCCGGTATATTTCTCTGATTTCGAGCTCGTCGCGTTTCTTTTGAGTCTTGTGTCATTCCTAGATATTTTGTCTCGATTTTGTACTGTATTTGGAGCTCCTGCAGAAGTCGAGTAGATAAGTTCGTTAGCTTCTTGTTTCTAAAATTGACATGCGTCTACTTAAGGACGATTCTCTAGATGTTTGCTTTGCAGTCGCGTCGCCTAAGAAAGTTGCTCTGACAATCCCGTCATCTTGTGTAGAGCAGGAACAGGATTGGGGCAAAAATGCCTCCTTGTGGAACACTCGCATGGTTTTCTTTGAATTCGGAATATTCTGTCCACTGTTTAACATGAAAGGTACGATTCTAATATTTTGCAAAACTAATCTGGTAAGACTATCCTTAGATCATTTCTCATGCCTCGCCCTGAGTCCGAACTGGTTGGCCGGTATGGTCTTACTTTCCTTAACCCATTGTTTCAGAACTCGACTGACTATCTTTTCGAATACTTTGCTTGTGCAAGGAAGTAGACTCGACTGTTAAAGAGCACCTCTCATAGCTTCAGGATCGCCGATCAGTTTACCCTCACCGTCTTTGCAGTATGTGCAGCGTGGTGTATACCGCGTCATTTTCTGGGGATTGGTAGCATTTCCGCGACTGGTGCGTACCTAGCTCTAGGCTTCATCCCACGCCATATGTCAGGTGTTTCTCCCAGGCTTCTTCTTCTGTCTGAGCTTCATTATGAAATGAAGAATGTGTAATCCATGCTTGCCCGCGTTCTGTGTGATTGTTGCACTGCGCAGAATGCAAAATTCTTACCTTCAGTCGCTTGTTCGCATTCATCATCAAACCAGTTGGTCAGATTTCTGTGTCTGCAGTTTGCACCCGTAGTTCTCTGCAAATGAGAAAACTCCATATGAATGAATGAATGAAATATCAGAGTTTGCTAAGTTCGCAATTCGTGGAGATATCATAAAAGGGGCGTAAGCAGATGGAGTTACCATTACTGACAATGCTTCTAAGGCGTGCTCATTTCCATCTATGTTCATCATACTAGTTGTGTTCTTCTGATAAAAGTGCAGCGTGCTAAAATGTTTTCATTGCCTAAACTCACATATAACCGGCTGGATGGTTGTCCCGGTTCGAATCCCAGTGAAACCGAAGTCTATACGCTTTTATCCGGTTACGAATACAGTTCAGTTACCATTTGCCGTTGGGGTAAACGTAAACGTTAACGGTACTGTCAATGATGTTGTCTATCGACTGTCAGTGGTAGAAGTCTGACAATGGGTATCACAATGAACCAGCAATGGTCTAAGTGTGCTGACAATTTCGCTTGCAGTCCAATAACCAGTGTTACAATAGGTTAAATTATTTTTGAGTCCCAGAGGCTTAAAAAACGAGTAATTTGGAAAAAAATAAGTCCCAACAAGGGCTTTTGATAACGCAATCCCTCCTTATGTAAAAAATGGAACTAATATGATTTTTTTGAGGTTTTGATACTACACTGGAGCACTCATACTAAAGACTGGTCCATTGTACTACCAGGCAACAACCTACAATTCCTTCGGAAGACCAGCAGAGGCTTCTGTGATGAATTAGAATCTGCTCTCACTACATTAGCGCCGAAGACCTGATCCGAGCAAAGGCGGGACAGCGACAGAAGAAGTGCTGTTCACAGGCTTCGCAGAGGGCATCTACGCTTAAACCTAGTACATTGAAGTGTTGTGATCCGTTGCAGTATTTTCTGTTAAAGGACAATAAGCATGCCGCGGATATCTTACAAACGTTTGGGAGCAAACGCTTGGTCTGTCTACATATACGTCGCAGAATCAGGTCCTGAGAAAGTTTCCTCTGATCCTTGTAGCTCATCAAGCTCATTGGCGATTTCAGTTTCAGCGATTCCTTGGTGTCCTGGGACCCAGATGAGTTTCAGTGACTCTCAGTTGACTGCCAATTAAATTCAAACATGATTTGCATTCCTGAACTGTCTTGGAAGCAGTTTAAGGTTGAGACACAGATACCTCTGCCTGTCCTTTACAATATAGTTTGTTGCCATTAGGCAACCACTTGGAAGACCGATGCAAATTTACCTAAAGAGGTGCACAATCTAATTGTCACCCTCCACGAAAACACCAGTGCCGGATATTTCACTGGTTTTGGAGCCATACATGGGGATACGACTACATTCCTTTCCTTTCGAAGTCTTGCCAGAGGCATTTCTGGGTGCACTAGTAGTATGTGTTTAGGTAATTTTGTACACTGCCAATAACCTACCCACATATACCAGGTGTACCGGTATGAAATGAATGTCTTTTTTCTAAACAAAACACTAATTATTAACGGGAAAGTAAAAACATTTTATTCAAAGTATTGGCCATTGTTTTCTTCACATTTAGACCACCTTTCTGGCAATTTGTGAATACCACGCCAATAAAATTGTTCGTCTCTTAAAGCAAACCAATCAGACACCCAATTTTGGACTCCTTCGTAGGAATCGAAATGCTGCTCAGCCAATGCGTGTCCCATCGATGAAAACAAATGGTAGTCGGAAGGAGCCAAGTCTGGTGAATACGGCGGGTGGGCTAGCTGCTCCCAGCCAAGTGTTTTGATTGTATCCTGAACCGGGTTTGCTTTGTGTGCAGGTGGAGGTGCATTGTCATGGAGCATAATTACCTTGCCGTGTCTTCTGGCCAATTCTGGTCGTTTCTCGATCAATGCATGGTTCAAATTGATCATTTGCTGTCGGTAGCGATCAGTATTAACGGTTTCACCAGCTTTTAGGAGCTCGTGGTACACCACACCTTTCTGGTCCCACCAAACACACAGCATTGTCATTCTTGCCGAATCGATCTGGCTTTGCAGTCGATGTTGATGGTTGTCCCGGATTAAACCATGATTTTTTCCGTTTAGGATTCTTAAAATAAATCCATTTTTCATCGCCAGTAACAATCCGATGCAAAACCGATTTTCTTACGTGTCTTTGAAGCAACATTTCACAAGTGTTTTTTCGGTTTTCCATCTGTCTTTCATTCAATTCATGTGGCACCCATTTTCCACACTTTTGGATCTCTCCCATAGCTTTTAAACGGTCAGAAATTGTTTGTTGTGCAACATTTAACATTGCTGCCATTTGCTTTTGACTCAAAGTGCCATCTCCATCCAATATCGTTTGCAATTCGGCGTCTTCAAGCTTTTTTGGTGGTCTTCCACGTTCTTCATTTCTCACATCAAAATCATTATTTCTGAACCGTTGAATCGTTAATCTCCATATGCCTCGACAAGCATTCGATGCGACTCTGCGGCACTTTTCTTCAAATGAAAACAAAAAATGAATGCTTTCCGCAAATCATCACATTTCACGAGGAACTCGTTTGCAACGAGCGTAAAATCGCTTATATCGTCGTTATCGGAATTTCGTCGCCATCGCATATCATTATTGCCTTTGCTTATCTCACATTGCGATAGTTTACACGAAAGATTATCAACTGCCCCAACTGTCTGGCCACGGCAAGGGAATTACAATTTATCGTCGATCTCAATCGGAATTGCACCACGCGACGAAAGTGGATGTCACGTAAACACAATCGCGAAATCGATTAACATCTCGCAGATAATTGTTTTAGCATTTAGCACTGGAACTTTTACTTATTGCACCGCGCGCTCACATGGGGCACCGGAGCCGGGCTCCTAGATCCGAGTATGTAGGTTGCCTGGCATGTGGGGACTCTCGGCCGGCCATAACGGTCATACTCGTATGCGGCGCGGCGTGCACGCGGCGAGCGCGGGAAATCCACGAAATATTTCCGCGGTGACCAGGAAGAAAGTGGCTGAGCCGGCCGATTCAATTCGATTCAATTCGAATCGATTCGAACTGAGATCGTTTGTTTCCGTCGCCTTGGCATGGCAGCCTTTTGTGTTTTGATTCATAGCCGAGAGAGCGGCGGATTTGTTGGAAAGTGAAGGAGAGCTGCGCAGAGAATGGCCGCAGCGAGGACAGCTGCAGAGGAAGTGATACACTTTGGGAGTCACCACATTTTGGAGCCACGTCTAGGAATCACTGACGGCACTGCCTATGGGCCTACTGCTTGCAATTATCTTGTCAGGTCTTGATCTCTTCTTCTCAAAATAGATGGCAAAGAATTTGATGAGCATCCCAAAAATATTAAATAACCGATATCCCGGTCAAAAATGTGATGATTGTCAACACACTCATGCATTGCGTCGACTTCAGCGCTGGTGTGTGTCACCTGCCATAGGAACGCATTTATTTGATGTATCGCTGACGCATGTAAACTATTTTATGTGCCGGAGGCTCTAGGGTGGTTGAGGTAAGCCCTGGATTGGGTATCATTGTGAACTATTGAATCTAACCACCAAGAGAAACAATAACATAATAGGGATGGTGATTGAAAACAAGCTCTACCAGCAGAAGGGAAGAGAAGAGAATCGGATTTTTAGAAGAAAAAAGGAAGACCATGAGTGGCGCGCGGTCGAGGAGATGGAGAGGTGCTATGGCACCAATGACGTCCGAAAGTTTTACGAAATGGTGAAACAATTGTCCAATGGATATAAAACTCGGACAGAAGACTGTCCGGATGAAAACGGACAACTGGTAGTAGAGTCGCAGTCGATGCTTAGAATTTGGAAAGATCACTTCCGGGGACTGTTCCACTCAATCTGGACGATGACAGGCGAGAATTTCGTCCCCCAGACTTAGACGAGGTCAAGGTAGCAATATCAAGACTGAAGTCTAACAAAGCTGCTGAAGTGGACGGTCTGTCGCTGTCCGCAGATGGAGATATTCTGGTAGGGCGAATGGACCAGCTCATCTGTAAGATATGCTCTAAAGGAAAGCATGCCATACGAGTGCAATCTCAGTATCGTTTGCCCGATCCACAAGAGGGATCAGTCTCCTTAACATCGCGTATAAGATCTTCTCTGCGTCACTTGATTTGCTACTCAGACGAGTTGTGTGCAGAAACATGATAAAGACATCAGGGGAAGCAACAGACCGAATGTTTGCATCGACTGCTGGTCCACCGTCAGCAGCACCAACATCTGTGCTCAATGCAGGATGGAGGCTTGCGTTGAATGATGTTGCACCGATCCTTATTAACTAAAGCCTTGTGGACCTTGGCGGCTCACTTTTATTAGCAGTTTGTACCGACGGTGCAACATCAGTCAAGGTGAGTGTCGGTCCTGCATTGAACTCTGCTAACTGTGCCCCAGTTTCTTTTCGTTTGTCAGCAGTAGAGTATCACGTTTTCTCTTTCTCTCTCTATTCTGTCGGTCCCGGAAATGCCACCGTCCGTCTGGACGAAACGCCAGATCCACTTGTAAATCAACTCACAGACCCTGGATCCAAACGAGCGCCACCAGGTGCTCACAAAAAAACCCCACGATAGCTTCACTTAACTTAAGGATAAGATATCCCCTCGTTCTTCTACTTTATTGAACAGTAATACTTCACCTCTATGTACACAAAGAATCTATACATCCATTTCTAAAGTAAGACTGAAGACTAAGAGCTAGAAAGAGGTACTTCGTCAGACGACAGACCAATTTGTAGTGAAGGTACCCGTTGCCGGGTCGCTTTAAGTTAAGTGCCAATAAGTGTGATTCACATGTCTGGGGGATGTGTTGGGGGCCTCAGGCGGCAGAGTGTGCATTCAAGTCGTCCTATCGCGTCGTCATCATCGTCGGATCTCGTCGGGGGCATGTACATTTGAAATAAATTAGCTAAACCTAGATGAGTGGACGTCACAGCGGGGTCTTGCTGTCGGCCTGTTGGGCGGGAGCGACTGACGCCGCAACGGCGACGGGCAGCACTTTACTCAGCGATGCACCGGGTGTGGACAGGAAGCCTCCTTTGGGTGTGACTTCGAGGGGAACTTCGGCACCGGCGGCGGTTGAAAGGAGCGCCTCGTTTGTGGATTTTTCCGCGAAAATCCAGCGTTTCTTGTTGACCAGGAACAGCACCATCAGCAGGGGCAGGTGCAGCAACGAGAAGCGGAACAGCTTCCGCGAGCTGTTGCTGTCAGATTTTTGATGGAACTGCCAGGCTGCAAGTGGAATTGTTGAAAAAAATCCATCAAAACGGAGTAAGTGCGTCCTTACCGAGGTAGCAGAAGTACGCATTGAGCGGCAACGTTTCCAGAGCGAACCACGGGTTTGTGACTTCAAGGAGGGGTGCGGCAAGGGACAGCGCCGAGATGGCCACCGTGTACCTGAGCGCCGTGCGTCGGCAGAGGCCGGGATTTGTGACCGACATCATGCGGTAACCGGCTCGCGAATAGTCCGGCCGAAGGTTCCACGAGAGGGCGTTGAAGTGAGGGAACTGCCAGGCGTACAGCAGTCCGGCTAGCACCCAGGCACCGGTGTCCAAAGTGCCGGCACATCCGGCCCAGCCCATCAGCGGGGGAATGGCTCCGACGAACGACCCTATCCAGGTGTTCAGGATGCTGACACGCTTCATTGGAGTGTAAATCGAGGTGTACAGGAAAAGGTTGCCAGCTCCCAGGGCCGCCGTCAGTCCGTTCACGCCGAAGTACAGCATCCCCAGGCCGGTGGTGGCCGAGGCTATCGCGAAGCCGATCGCGTGGGCCGGGCTGAGTTGGCCAGTGACTAGCACACGGTTCTTGGTCCTTGACATTTGCGAGTCAAACGGAACCTCGTGGTACTGGTTGATGGAGTTCGCCGCAGCCGACATCAGGCCCGTCCCCACGGAGCACAGGACGAAGGTGGTCGGATCGAAGGCAGCCGGAGCCATGGCGTAGCCAGCCATCGACGTTATCACAACTAGAGCTGCAGACGAGACAAAACACTCAGTTGAACAACGAAATCGAAATCGTCTCGTTTTCTCTTGTCTTACATGTCAATCGGAACTTCGACAATTTCTTATAATTGCTCAGCAGTTTCCCCGTCTCGGCTGTCGGCGACGGAGTCCATGCCATCCGCTCGACCTTTTCCTTCACGGAGCTCGTTTCGGCTGCACCCGCAACAACCCCCACGCTGCGTCTGGATGCGTCAATCGTTGCTGCATTCTCGAAGGGAATTGCAACCGCTTCCACAACGTCCACCGGAGACGTTGTCACTTCAGCATCGGTCTTAGCCTGAGCCTTCGGTGGAACCCTGCTAACGCACTGAAATCGAAATATTTACCAATCTCAACCGTTTACATAACACAAAAGCTGATGATTATGATTTACTCTCAGGTGACAGTTCCAATGACGTCCGAGTTCTTGAGGAATTTTCCTCGTTCGCAATACCAGCTGAAGCATTACTAGGCAACGTTGGCAGCTTACATCGACATGGTCAGCGGGATGAATTAAATTTTCTCAACTTGAATTCACACTCGATTGTGGTAAACAAACACTTTATTGACGGGAATTTTCTTTGATTTCTCGTCTGCACTGTTGTTGCTCTGCGGGAGTGAGGAAAAAAAAGGTACGTGATGTTCTGTCTAGTGGTTGTCAGAAGTGTCAGTGCCGCATCTCGTGGGGTGTTTTGCACGATTGAGGGAGACCGAGATAGGTGTGTGGGGAATGTAGTAGAATTGCGGGAATGTGATGCACTGCGTTATCGACGGTGAATGACATGATGGTTGGTGGGAAATGAGTTGAATCATTTTAAACAGAATTTCGTAGGATTTTTACAAAATGTTGTCATGTTCAATTAGGAGCGATCTAATGAGAGCAGGGATTGTTGGGTGGTGTCAGCAGTGACGTGCTTGCAGCATCGGAGTGAAGGATAATGTAAACAAAGCTGGTGAAAATTCAATCTGTTGTGACGTAAGACTCGGTATCAGTGGAAGCACTATTTACCACCTCAAGGTCGTTCATGGAACAGAAGAATTCTTCTTAGGAGGTTCCTCTTTAGCCCCTGTGGACTCTGAATGGTCGTAAATCCCGCAAGAGCACAGATTGTCGTTCGTAGAAGGGGCACATGTCAAAGGGACGTCCCTGTCGCCCTCAAATCAACCTTGTCCACCAAAGACTCAGCACATCTCATCGATTTCATTGCAACGACAGACAAAGCTTGTGAACACGCGCTTTCAGTTCAGAACTCTCCCCTGCGTCTGCCTGCTAACCAAACAATGAAAGCCATTTAAAGAGATTCAATTTAGTAATAATTTATTAAGCATCCGATTAGAAAACCAAAAAAATGAGCATGAGCCTCCCCCAGCGAATGGAATGGATGAATGATGGCGTTCCCTGTTCACTCCTAGATATCAGACTTGAGCAGATTCCCGCCAAGTTGAACCTTCTCGCCGGGCTTAAAGGCTGGCATTCCCAGGTAGGGACATGTCGAGCACCGGAACGCATCCCCAAGATAGCACTACAAGCAGAGAGACCCCCCGATTAGCCACACAACGGACACAGTTGTATCCCCACAAGCAAACTTACACTTCCACAGCTCGACTTGGCATTTTGTGTTTCCACCACCGTGTTCTTCTTCTCCGCCTCCAGCTCCTCGGCCAGGCCACACGAGCAGTCCTTGCAAGCCTTTCTCTTCCCGGTCGTGCCACAAACTAAAACCACAGACAATCTAAATCCGAACTTCACCACACCTCGACTCTTACCTCTTAACGATTCCGGGTTAGGTTTCACCTTATCCTCCTCATCCAACAAATCGTCTTCGTTGATGGTCTCCTCCTCTTCGCCGTCGTCAGCGTCGATTTTCCACACAGCCGATACGTCTTTCTTCGCAAACGATAACTTCATCGACGAGCCGACCTCATATCGGGGCTTCTGACACGTTATCGCCTCGGCTGATGCTTGCACATCAACGAAACCGGACAGTTTTAGCTCTTTCGAAACACTATCAGCAGTACCTTCGAACTGTTGTAGATAAAGTTTCCCAGAGGGCTTAAGTAGGCTTAAGAGTTTTGCGAATGCGTCAGATGACCTAGCACCTTCGACGACGATAAGATCGAACGAGGAACTTGGATGTGAAGCTGCAAATTCAACAGAAGTCAAATGAATTTGCCTTTCAAGTGTCAAGAGCTACACAAGTACCAAGGGTTAGTCTGTCGATGTTTTCCACAAGAACCTCTCCTCCGGTGGCTGCTTTGATGTCGCTGATGCTCTTCTCCATACTTTCCGGTGACGCAGTGGACCACACGAAGAGAGCGTTTCGCAATCCCTTGAACGCTTCCATTGTTGTACTGGTGTAGTTTATTTCTAGATTACTGCTTTAATTGATTTATAGCTGATTGCGATTACGATTGGACAATGTAAATCTGATTGCTGCTACTCCAGAAATCAATCACAAAAAGATATATTCAGACTCATGCTACAAAAAAAAACTCGAATGTACCTGGTCAGATTTGACAGTTGATTCGTAGAATATGACAGAAAGGTCTATGACAAGTGCTTTCTGGAAATAGATTTCATTCGAATCAGTGATGCCAAATTCGTCGGATGAGAGTGTAAAGAATTTTACTTATAAGGGGAATAATAAGGGCGTTCTTGTTTAGAGGCGAGCAGCTATTAGCACATAAATTCAAAACATACAATCTAGGTAGTTGAATAGCATTGATACTGATTCACATTGCATAAGCGATGAATAAAGCGTCTATTCGTGTGCCAAACACGGCAGTACGCTAGGAACACAATGTCGAGCACCTACTTCTCCGAACGGAGGGAAGCTACGCTTCGTCTCCCAAGGCGTGCCTCAAATGCTGCTTTATCAAGAAGGCTATCCTTTGGCAGACCCAGGACGAGGTGGTTGGACCAAGTCAAAAAAAACTGGCTTGGTTGCACCTTGGCTAAAGTCCCGATGAGTTAGAGTCGATGGCGGAGGATCGAGTGGCCTGGAGATCTCTTCTTCTTCTTCTTCTTCTTTGTGTGGCGCTACAGTCCGGGGTGGACCTGGGCCTCAACCAACAGGCCTCTCCAACTACCGCGATCTCTGGCTAGCTGTCTCCAGTTTCGCAACACCATGTTGGTTGAGGTCCTTCTCCACTTGGGTGCGCCACCTTAAACGCGGGCGTCCTCTGTTGCGTTGCCCGACAGGTTCGGATTCGAAGATTCTTCGGGCCGGAGCTGTGGTGTCCATACGCTCTACATGACCTAGCCACCGTATGCGTTGGATCCGCCTGGAGATCTCTAGTGTGTGCTTAACCTCATCGACCCCTTTAGTGGATCATGCGAGCCGGAAAATGATGATGAAGACGATGCGGTAGACCCAATTCGATCGTATCATCCACTTTCGTTTAGACATCCGCTTGAGGTGGTTTGATACGTAGAAATGCCTAAGATGGGTCGGTTTTGGCCATTCCCTGACGATGGCTCACTCACTAGACATCTTCGCATGCAGTTCATGCCTACGGCTATACCTTACCTCCATCCGTATACGTAGATGGGCGAATTGTTGGTTGGTTCATTTGTATTCCACTCCAGCCTTGTTGGGACGTATTGCCTTATTGGCATTTCGTGGTCAAGGAATGGGCGCGTGTAGTTGTTTTCGAATTGGTCAACTAGCTCTGGCAATACGCCTAAACGTGCGATTGGAGAAGTGGTCATTTCTCCTGTGATGTCAAGGCAGGTTTCTGTTTACTTGAGTGAAAGAAGACCTTGATCATCGCATCTAAAGCCTGGACAACCTCAGGAGCGAATGAAGAATCTCTTGGACTTTTCGTGTCCACTCCTTTTGCGTTGATGGTTTCTAGAAAAGAAGATTAATCCTCGCTGTACGAGCTACTCAGCGATCTTAGTCTAACCAAGCGTCCATGGGTTGAACGCCTAAGACTAACTCGCATGAAAAAAGCTGCTCCTGAAACCAGTTGGACAACGCAATAGATGACGCCCCCGAATACGAAGGCATACACAACTGGAGCTGGGGAAGGACCTGAACCAAATTGGTGTGTGAAATTGGAAACCCTTACTCACTTACTTAAGGTGGCGCTACAGTCCGGGGTGGACCTGGGCCTCAACCAACAAGCGTCTCTAGCCAGCTCGATCTTTAGCTAGCTGTCTCCAATTTCGCACGCATAGTTGGTTGAGGTCCCTTTCCACTTGCGTGCGCCACCTGAGTCGCGGTCTTTCACTACTGCGCCGTCCCTCAGGGGTGGATTCGAAGACTTTTCGGGCCGGAGCATTGGGTTCCATCCGCTCTACATGACCTAGCCATCTCAATCGTTGGATCTCCACTCTTCTGGCTAAGTCGATGTCGCTGAACAGCCCGTATCTCCTCCTCCACTCACCATCTATGCAGACGGGACCGAAAATCACCCGAAAAATTTTCCTCTCGAAGCAACCAAGGTGAAGGTTTTTGTCTGTCCCTGTTCGATTCGATATCGTTGAGCAGTGAGGTTGTACGAGACTTTTTCTTCAGATATTCAACCTTCTTCTCCTTCCGTCTTCTAGCTCGCTTTCCTTGACTGTGGTTAGTAGGACATTTCTGAATCCATCTTTCGACTGCCACAGAGGCGGTATTATGCCAACAAACGACCTCTGTTCCCCTGATTCCATGTTTTTCAAAACATCTCTTTAATGTATGCTGCAGCTGTCTGTTCACTCATCCAGGATATGTGACGCCAATTAACACATGATCGATATGCTTGGCGGTTCGATAGTCCGCAGCTCGCCAACTTGCTGCTGACCAAAATTACTTACTTACTTGGCAGGCCGGCGACCCATGCAGGGTCTGAAGCCTCAGCAATCGTTGCTTCCTTGGTCTTACTGTCTTACATTCGCGATGACTTGATTTCTCTACCGGAGGTTCGATCTCCATATCCTTCTCGAACCAGGATCAGATTTGAAGACGCTCCTTTCTAGAGCGTTGGTGTACATTCGTTGCTGGTAGCCAAGCCAGTGCAGTCGACGGATTTTTGCCTTCCGAGTTCGCAGACCGAAGTAGCATCGGTTGCCAAGGGCGATTCCACTACGATGTCATTCGTGGAGTTTACGTTTTCCCCGAGGTAGACAAACTCCTTTACTACCTCGAAATTGTAGCTGTCGTTTGAAGCGTTTTGGCCTAGCTGGTGTGCGGTGGATCGTTTCTTGCTTGTCCTCGTTGACCTTAAGACCTCTCTGAAACTCGCCGGTCTTCTCCAGGATCTGCCTTAGTCTATAGTCAATTTGCCGGACCGGAAGCCGCACTGGTATGTGCCGATTAGTGCGGTGCAAAACGGCTTTAGTCGATAGGACCTTGTAAGCGACGTTGAGCAGGGATATACCTCTGTAGTTCTTGCAGGAGGTAGGATCGCCTTTTTTGTGGATGGGGGATATGGAGCTGATATTCCAGTCTTCGGGCATGCTTTCGTCTTCCCGAATTCGGAAAATGATCTGGTGCATGCTCTCTACCATCGCATTGCCCCAGCTTTGAAAAGCTCCGATGGTAAGCCATCTGAGCCTGCGGCTTTGTGGTTCTTCTTTGTGCTGTGGCTTAAAAGCTAGGTGGAAGGACTACTTCGTCGACTGGAAGTTGGGATTTCCTGAGTCCCCATTAATCTCAACTGTTCAGTCTCGCTAAGCAGCTGTTGAAAGTGCTGCTTAAACACATCCACTATTCCCTGCGGGTCTGTAACTAGATTATTCTCGCAATTTCGAAGAGCCTGGTACATGGGAAGGTACCCTAAAGCCGGTGGCCAGGCTTTTGGCTTTTCTGTAGAAGGCCCGAATTTTTTGATTGTCCCTGGACTCTTTGACGTCCTTGAGCTGGCCGGTTGCGAGAGACCTTTTCTTCAGGCGTAGAAGCTTTTTCTCCTACCGTCTTCTAGCCCTCCTGCGCCGCTGTTGCTTTCCGTTGCAGCACTTTTTGGTATGCCTAGTTAGTTGCACTTTTATTTTTTGCTCATACTCGCCGTCAATCCACGGGTTTCTTATCGGGGGTGGTATGTAGCCTGAGGGTGATTTCTGCCACCTCTTTGATGCCAGAGCGGTAATGCAACCGCATATCGTTGGCACTTGACGTGGCCATACTGGTGAGTCTCTCGCTTAATAGGCTCTGGCGATCTCCGGTGTGCTTAGACGCCCAATGTCAAAAATTCTCTTTGTTGGCTAGTGCAGCTTTCTGACATTGGACAGTCGGGCTCTGAATCTTGCTGCGACGAGAAAATTGTCAACGCCCCCCTGAATGTTAGCACATGTAGGATATTTGCGCGTGTCTGTCTCTCGTCAGTGAGTAGATGGTAGATGGTTTGCTTGGCGGTTCGGACGTCCGTAGATCGGCAAGTTGCTGTGTGGGTTTTCTAGCAAGGAAATCTTGTGCTACTTATGACAACTTTACGGCCTGTCGCTAAGTCATTGAGTCGGAAGTCTTTGTCTGTTGTCGTATAGTGGAGGCTGTGCTATCCGATCACTCCGCCAAACATGTTTTCCTACCGATTCTGGTGTCTCCGAGTCAGATTCTGACATCACAATCCGCACAGGCTCCGTAGGCACCGTCCAAGAGGTTGTAAGAATCCTCTTTGACAGAGTCTTCAGCTTCGTCGGTGGGGGCGTGTGAGGCTGTAGGTGTGATGTTGTAGAATCTGCCTTGGATGCGGATCACAGCCAGGCGATCGATTATCGGTTTGAGTCGATGACCCTCGACCTTAGCCGTTTTTCCACCACGAATCCGCATCCAAATATGTGCAACCTTTTGTGACAGCTGTAATATATGTCGATTATGAACCCTTGTCCTATCCAGCGTATTTCATGGAGCGCAGTAATATCCGCTTTATACTGCGTGGGGATATTATCCAGTTTTTGGGGGGCCCCTGGAGTGTAGAGTGGTCTTATAGTACATTCCAGGAGCACACTCGCAAATCGTTGTTGAGATTCCATCCGTTCTCCCAAGGCTGCTTGCTCTTCCGTAACAGTCTGTGGGTGGGTTGTTAACCCTCCGCACAACCACTGGGGAAACATTGTGAGAGTGAGAGGTGTTGTGAGCGCTATCCAGAGGGCGCCGCTTGGGGGCTGCATGTCAACTTGATTTATACATCGACAAGGATCGTTGCTAGCATCCCGCCAAGTTGAGAGCGATCAGCAACTTTGCCCTGTGAGCATGGACCCTGCCTCCCGATTGTGAAGCCTCCGAGTACGATTTGGACTTCGTACTCCACACAGACCAAAGTCAGCCCATCCAAAAACCAAGTAAATACACATCCTTCAAATTAATACAAAATAATTGCTTTATTTTCCTTTTTTCTATAAGATTGTATAATTATTTAATAACTTTCACTACAAATTTGATTATTCATATTCAACCCCAACGAAAGTGTAAATAAATCCAAAATCAAACGAAATACTCGTACACTCCAGCAGGCGCTGGCGGCGTTCGCTAACTTACTGTGTCACACACTTCTACATACTCTAACCGAACATTGAAAACCGTGAGAGACCTCCGACAGGCTGGTCCCCCACCATTTGTGATGTTCCTTCTCTTGCGAAAAACAGCCAGTCAAATAATACACACTTGAGAATTAAATCGATTTAAACTGAGTACATAAATAAAATACATTGCGTCTTAAATCAGAGAGGACCTAACGCTAAACTAAAACTAGTGGTCATTCCATTTTGCTCATGTTCTTCCTAAATACTTGTACAATGCATTTTCTGTTTGTTTAGAGTACGCAGGGGTTTGTTTAATTTTATACACAAATTAAAGTAAACAAATGAAAAAAGAAGACTCTAGAGAAGAGAAAGCAAAGCTCTTGGAAAACATGAATTAAATTTGATATATTGCTCGATTTATTGCATCGTAGTGTTTCATTTTTTTGCTATGTTCTAGAGGTGAAATCAAAAAACCCCGGGCATTCGTGTCGATTTGCCTGAAGCGACGGTGAATGCGGGGCCGGAACCGTTGCGAGTCACACTGGGTGGTGGTGCTCGCAACTGTTCGGAAGTGTTTCCTAGTTAAACTACGTTTCGTTGTCTTTCTATGTCGCATTTATCATCGTCTAATAGTTCAGTTAGTCATCTAGTTTGTGGTTGTGTGTCTATTCTTAAGTGCGGAGGGGAATTGTGTGATGGGGAAGTTGTTTAACATGGGAGATCACTTAGCTTTCGGCATCAGTTTTCAGGGAGAGTTTGTGGAATTGGGTGTCGGAAGTGGTTACTCTAAAATGGAAACTTTTTTAAGTTCGCCAACTACAGAGGCATCAGTCTCCTTAGTATCGCATACAAGATCTTATCTGCCGTACTGTGTGAACGCCTAAAGCTATTTGTCAACAACCTGGTCCGTCCAGTGTGGCTTTAGGCCAGGATAATCCACCATCGCTCAAATATTCACACACAGCGGATGGAAACCAATTCTCCGGCCCGAAAAGTCTTCGAATTCACCCTCGAGGAACGGAGCAGTAGAGGAAGACCGCGACTCAGGTGGCGCACGCACGTAGAAAAGGACCTCGACCAACTATGCGTGCAGGTCCACCCGGGACTGCAGCGCCACCTTGAGTAAGTAAGTAAGTAAGTGGTTATCCTTTGGCTAAGCAGACACCTTCTCCTGGTGGTTGAGTTGCTGTTCCACAGGTTGGCTACGAAAGGTGGCTTTACAGATCGTAGAGAGCTTCTCAGCAAGCACTCGTGTTGTGCGTGCTTCTCACGAGTGAAAGGGACCTACAGTTTTGTGCCGACTCCGAACGGTCAAGTTTGAGAAGCTTTTTCTGGACAGGAACACTCTTTGAGCATGGTCAGTAACTCGGCCGTGAACATTTTTGTCGCTCAGACCAGGCATCGAACCTACGACATCGAGATTCAAGTTCGTTGGGTTAGACGCACATACCCACAAAGCCACGGGCCACCACGGTTGGCTACGAACTGAAGTATTAAACGGTGTTACACACTAATTCTCACACTGTGTCCACTAGGACCTAAACGAGACGTGGCCTTCACGCATGACTGGAAATGGACCAGTACATGCTACCTGAACTGAAACGATCATTAGGAAACGGATCTAGCTCACTAGTTGGGCAAATCTTGAAGAGAAGGCCAAGCTGAACTCAAATGACATCGACAGACTATGTAAAGGGTTTTCCAATAGGTACTTGACAACTTTGAATTTAATTTGTGAACGCACTCTTCCACTAATCATCATACTGCCGCTGTCAATTTATGCAGTAAACTCACATAAATCACATTAACGAGCAACTTCTGCAAATTATGACGAGTTTCTACCGAATTTCGGAGTCGATGACCGCGACTTTAACGGCCCGTTCATATGAGTGGCGAACTGCGAACGCGATTTTTCGGAAGCAAACATTTTCCAGCAAATACAACCAATAAGTTATATTTCTTGCAAAAAGATTGTAACTGAATTATCGAGTTTTTTCAGCGAAAAAAATCTCAACAGAGGTTAGTTTAAGTTTCCTACTTAATATAATTCTCTTTGCGCACTGCCAAGCTGAGTTCGTAGTACACAAAGAGGCCAACGCAATCCATAACCTCCATGACCTAAAAATTCGCAGTGAAGTGTCAGTTTGTTCCAGTAGTTCTCTTCGAATTAGAAAACTCTAGATGAATGAATTGTCAAAGTTTGCAAAGTTCGCAATTCGTGGCGACATCTTATGAACAGGCCTTAACTCTCGCTCTAGTAGACAGGCAATAACAAGTTTTGTGCAAAATTTTGAGTCTACATATTCGTTGCGTGGAGTTGTGTCGTGTCAGTAAGGCATCGGGTTGGTCAATAATATGGCTGCCGTTCAGGCGTATGTAACAAACGATCCATATCAGTCAATTCCACGGCGATGTCAAGAATTGGGTACCGCTCAGACCACATTATGGCGCACCCATACAAGGTCCGGCTGACTCAAGAATTGTTGCGACGTACGTTCTCCGATTGGGTTCTGGAGAAGATGGGCCAAGATGTTGAATTTTATCGCAAACTCATCTTCAGTAACTAAAGCACATTTTTGGCTTAAGGCACATGTTTTTCATGAATCACCACCTCATCCACAAAAAACAACTGTTTAGTGCGGCTTGCAAGCCGTGACCATATTTTTTCGCCGACGATAATCGATCGTCACGTTACTCTGAATAGTCAACTTAAACGCGACATGATTACCGAATGTGAACTTGGACGACATGTGGTTACAACAGGATGGTGCCACAAGCCACACAGAACAAGCTACAATCGAGTTTTTTAAAAGTATGCATGGTGAGCGTGTTATCTCAAGAAATGCGCCATCGATTGGCCGTCTCGTTTGTGCGTTTCAACGCCGCTTGACTATTTTCTGTGGGGCTACGTTAAGCCAATGGGCTTATGCCAATAAGCTGACGAGCTCAGAGGCAATATTGAACAAGATTGCGTCCGCTTTGTGTCACTGTTTCTTTAAAAATTGGATCCAACGAATTGACTGCTGCAAAGTGCCCGTGAAGAACACAACGAGCTGTTAGTGGGGCGTTTGTGAGTATCGATAAGGAAGCTGTTAAGATGGGGTTTGTGGTTAATTAGGGTAAGACAAAGTATATGCTGCCGACGTCTTGAACAAAACGTCACTATAGACGAGCAATGACAATACCGCGGGGATAAAACGGAGGATCACGTTGGCCAATCGCTGCATTTTCGCACTTGGAAGGCCTCTGAGGAATAAAGCCACCTCTCGAAGAACCAAGATCTATATAAGACCTTGATAATCCCAGTCCTGCTGTATAGCGCAGAAGCATGAACACTTTCAAAAGCGGACGAGGATATTCTTGGTCGAAAAGTGAGCGAAAAGTCCTTCGAATTATCTTCGGTCACATATGTACGAATGGTATTTGGAGGAGACTGAAGGAGGAACCGTACGGGCTGTACAACAACATCCATCTGGTCAAACGAGTTCGAATTTCTCGTTTCAGATGGCTCACTTGGAGCGAATGGACGCCAATGCTCCGGTCGGACAAGTCTTACACTCCAACCTCTAGGGACAACGCGGTAAAGGAAAACCACGCCTACGGTGGCGCACGCAGCAGAAGGGGACCGTGCGTGGCTGAAAGCAACTAGCACAAAACCGGGCTAGATGGAGAGGCATGTTGGCTGAGGCCCAGGTCCACCTCGGACTGTAGCGCCAGCCAAAGATGAAGACGTGCCCGTGATGGCAATGTGACTAGATTGTACTTCAAGCCGATAGTACCATTTTTGACATATCTCAAATGGTTTGCGTTTTATTTAAAAAAGAAAGTTGTCAAGTCCTAATTGGAACACACTTTGTAAGCAATATGGGTCATAGTGCCAGATTCGTTGCCTCTAGGCGAAGTAAAACCTAGGTTATGACAGAACCAAACGATAAGCTACCAGGTGCCTGTTAAATGTCAAACCGTCCATAACATGTTCTGAGGAAAATTCAGCTGTCCAATTTCCTTCAGCTGTCTTTCCAATTTGACCATTTACGTGGAGAAGCCCAAGATCGTGTTTTTCTCAGCCAACACACCACCCATCCTTAAACTTCAACCACTGACCAAACAAATACCAAATGCATCGATTTCTTTTCGACAAACTAGCTCAGAGACATGCCCATCCACAACGATGATCAACCATCCGGTTTTAAGCATATTCACTCTTCTCACTCTCGCTCCAGGCCAAGGTAATCCGATGGAAACTTGTTAAATAAAACGCAACCGTTGAGATCGAAAGTTGTTGCAGTCATCATGCACTCTCACACGGAAATTCTGATGACTAGCGTGGCCAATCAAAGTTGGACTCTCCAAGGCAAAGCAAAATAATCGATTAGTTCTGGTTGAATGTTCTCGAAGAAAAGTGAAAGCGAACTTATGCAAGCAAGAAGACGGGTTGCTCATGAGAATACATTTTCCTAGACTTTGATTTTCTTGAAATGAGGAATGCTTTTGTGAAATGGTGACTCTTGGATCGGATATGAGGGACCAGTGCCACATCACAGAGTGGTGGTTAAATGGGTGCAAAATGAAGTTGAAGGGTGTCCACTTGTCTGAAAGGTCTTGTGCCGTATACAATAAAGGCAGAGAAAGAAGCACTCGCCAAGGGTTATGTTTCTCAGATAGACGGAGGTAAAGTCAAAGCTAAGGGCTGGGACACAGAAATTGTAGGTGTTCCTTTTCATTATCGAAGCTCAGAAAAAAATTCTTCCCCGCCGAAAGGTGGACGATAAATAGAACACCACTGCACAGCACAAAGGACCACTTCGAAATTCGCCAGAAATTTATGTCAAATGACAACCAACTTTACGAGTTGTACGACGACGAGTGGGTCCTCGGGTGGGATGGGAATGGACAAGTCGTTCGAACAAATTACATCGGAACCTACACTCTAGCAAAGAGAGTCTTTGAATATAAGCCACTTGGCTCAAAAAAACCAGGGCTGTTGCAATAAAGAGCAAAGCCAGGGTGGTCGATTGTCAACTTGGTCTTGATGAATGGAGCCCCAGAGATTGCCACACGAACTGATCTTGAGTAGGAAGCGATCTTGAGTAGGACTACAAGATTTTGGCAACAAAGTGGATGCCCTCGGTCTTTTTTGGAGGCACCTTGGGGCATTTTAGAATAGAAGGTTGCATAGCTGATGGTCAGACACTTTTGTAAGAAGCGCAATACCACATTTGTTCTTCATAAGCAGATCACGAGTAAAATCCAGTGGAAAGTTGTTTGGTTACCTATTCAGCTTTGGACAGGGTTTTTTATGAGAATCACAAAGAAGGATGGAAGGAGAAACAAGTTGGTTGGACATCTTAGAAATGATATGGGGTTCTAGAGGCATGTCCGACTTGACAACTGACTGCCTCCATGTCCAATGTTTAAAACAGAAATCGTATACATCGAGGTATTCAATTAGAGTCCTTCTCAGGCCTCACTCTCCAAAGTCATGCCTTCTACTTTATTTTCTTGCACACTTCCTAAGGCTTCGGAGTAGCTCATGTTACTTGTATTCACAAAGACCTGTCCGTGAAAAAGTTATAAAATCCGCTGTCAAATGAAATTAGCGGTGGAAGAGAGGTGGAATCTCTTGTCGAGAGGCTACTGGTTTATTTGCAATGAAGCAGCGAAAGAAGCACTCGCTCAGGGTTCTGTTAATCAGATGACATATGTAGTCGGAGTCAAAGACAGAGGCAGGTCCTCTTCATCTTTCTCCATCAAAAGCTGAACGATAAGCAGAACCCCAGACAAGGTCCCTTCGCAATTCGTTGGAAATTTGTGCGAGCAATTTGAATGGAAGCGAAGAACCATAACCACCATCGAATTGAGTTGTACAGAGGCTTGTGGGTCCACTAGTCGGGAATGAGCAAATCGGTCGAACAAATTACATCGGCATCGAGTGGGTCACCTTCCTCGAGGAGAGCAGGATTGTCACGATAAGAGTTGCCCCTTTTATTTAGAGTGGAAGTAGGTAAACTTGGTCTTGATGGATGGATCGTTAGGGAGGGCTCAAGAACTGATCCTTGATCCACGTGGAACAAGATTTTGGTAACAATCAAAGTGAGACCCTTGGTCTTCTTTCGCGGGACCGCTGGGCATTGTAGAATGAATGAAAGCATTAGGTGAGGCTCAGATAATTCTGCAAGAAACACAATAATGCGTTGGGTTGTTGCTTAAGTTCTCCAAATGGTAACCACTTCGTGAAAGGTCGTTTAAATAAAAGTTGTTCAGTTGCTCATTCGACTTCGCACCGGGTACCTTTTTCCATGAGAATCAAAAGGAAGGGCTGAGGGAGAGAACATTTGATTGATTAATGAATTGAGATCCCCATCAAATATGAGGTTTTGGAGGGACTTGACATTGGATGACTTGATAGCTGACTGTCACGTTGTTTAGTGTCCCAAGCCGAAATAGTATTCAAGGAGGTATTCAACAAAAGTCATTGCCCTACTCAGATCTTGCTCTGAAGTCATGCCTTCTACTTCATTTTCAAGCACACTTCTTTAGGCTTGCGATCAGTCCATGTTGCTTTTACTCAAAAGGACCTGTTTGTGAAAAAGTTACAGAAACGCTGTCAAATGAAATCAAGGGAGAAGGGAGATGGAGGTTCTTGTAGAAAGGCTAGTTTAATTGCAGTGAAGGCCGAGGAAAAAGCACTCGCCCATGGTTCTGTTAATCAGATGACATATGTAGACGGAGGCAAAGACAGAGGCATGGCTGGAGCAGGGAAAGATGCATGTTTCCTCTTCATCTCCGTCAAAAGCTGAGTGATAAGCAGAGCTGCAGACACGAACTCTTCGAAATTCGTCAGAAATGTATGCGTACTTGGATCATCTTTGTTCTGCTCTATGGCGCAGAGACATGGACGCTATTGAGAGCGGATGAAGAAGCTCTTGGTCTTGGTTTGAGAGAAAAGTTTTGCGTGCGATCTTTGGTCGTGTTTGCGTTGATGGCGTCTGGAGGAGAAGATTCAACCGCGGGCTATACAGCGGCAGGCACCTAGTTAAGCGTCTTCGGATGCAACGCTTAAGATGGCTACGTCATGTAGAGCGGATGGACACAACAGCTCCGACTCGAAGAGTCTTCGATTCTGAGCCATTGGGACAAAGAAACAACGGACGTCCTCGATCGAGATGGCGCATTCGAGTGGAGAAGGACCTCAACCAACTTAGTGTGCGCAGCTAGCGAAAGATCTTGCTGGCTATAGAGGCTTGTTGGTTGAGGCCCAGGTCCACCCCGGACAGCGCAACAGACCACGTCCTGGAACGAGATGGAGCACTCAAGTGGAGGAGGACCTCAACCAACTTGATGTGCGCAGCTGGCGAAAGATCTTGCTGGCTATAGAGGCTTGTTAGTTGAGACGCAGGTCCACCCCGGACAGCGCAACAGACCACGTCCTGGAACGAGATGGCGCACTCAAGTGGAGAAGGACCTCAAACAACTTGGAGTGCGTAAATGGAGGCAGCTGGCGAAAGATCTTGCTGGCTATAAAGGCTTTTTGGTTGAGGCCCAGGTCCATTCCGGTCTGCAGCGCAAATCATAGAACAAGAGGAATTTGAATGGAAGCTTGAGACTTTAGAAGAAGACAAAAACAAGCGGAGATAGAACCACCATCAAAACCAGTTGAATGCCGCATTACAACTTTATTTCTGGTCCAAGGACGATCACACATTTTCGGACCGTTTCTTCGAAGCTCTTGGCCGTGAATCACAATCCATCGAGCGTTGTTTTAAGTTCACGCTAAAGTTGTGCGAAGCTCGAGAAGTCTGTTCGCGATGAAAATGTAAGGTCGTCTGTGGTGGAAAAAGGTGTGTCAGAGGAGAAGGAATGCATGAGATAAATGGGCGCGATAAAGAAGCTTCTGATTCAAACAAGGAAGGAATGAACCCCAACGTCGGCACTAAAGGCCTAACTAATCCCCGAAAACTGATCAATCGATTACCAGACCTTAGCCAAGACGCTCCCGGCATGCATTTGCCGCGCTCAAAAACCCTAGACACTTCCCCGCGTCACACAAAACCCGACTTAGCCTACGAAACGATGGATCGAAGTCCCGATTGATCTACACTAAATGCGCAGCAATGTTTGCTTGCTTTCTTGTCTGCATTGTTTGTATTGTAGTGGTAGTTATTCTCATTTAGTTTAATTTAATTTGTTTTCTCTTTTTTTTCTTAGGCACGTGCATTGGTTGATATATGTCATATTTAAAATTTAATAAAATCTATTCATTTGTTTAATTACTTTTTCGCCTATACTACATGCAGTTGCTTAATAATAAGAATTAACAAACGTCCTTCTGTTTAAATAACGATGCTTAAGTGTCTAGATTGTTTGCTTAGAAATTACATAATAATAATCTTACGTTTGATTTTTTCTTTTTTTTTTAAACTACATCCTCGTAGTAGTTTGTATCCTTATCTCATTAAGAGAGAGAGTATATTTTTCTTGTTCATTTTTTGAATAAAAACAAATTTAGCGTATATTGTGTGTGTTTACGTGTCGCATTGTGAATTGAGTTGGATTTCTTGTTTTATTGACTTGATTGCTTGCTTTTCTATTTAATTGTCTCCTCTATCTGTGTGTCTAGATATATTTCGAGTAAATATTCCCGCCTATAGGTGTGGTTCTTAAAAAATAATAATTGCTTGGTAAACGCGCGCGACGCAATTACAAATAACAATGCTTTCCTCTGCTTTCTCGTCGTCTCCTTTCTTGCTGTTACTGTTGTTCTCTTGTTGTGTTCTTTGAATCACCTGGAATATCACAAAATGAAAGCCGAGCGTGAACGCCTCACGAAAACGGTGCGGGAAGTATGAGTGGATCGAAGGTTTTTGTGAACTCCACATACGTGTCCACCTTGCGGTAGCCCCACAGATCCATGGCCTTTGTGCAGACATTTTGTATGTTGTCAATCTGAAAGAGGAACACACAATTCATTTCATTCAGTTCTTGGGCGCAATCCATCATCATCCGGTTACCTCTTCAATTGACAGGTCATTCTTCCAATGGAATGGCGCTGACTTCGAGTCTCTGAATGTGGAACTTACACCGCCGATGTTGAGCTTCGTGTGTGTGTCTAAGAACTCCTCCACCATCGAGTCGAATGGCAGTCCGAAGTACTGTAGGATCTCCTGTGTCATCTCGTAGGGATTTACCGATAAATCCTCGTACCTAAGAGTTCTGCAAGAACGAAATGAAAATAAGTAAAAAAGAAGCACTCCACTCCGCATGACTTACCTAAACCGGGACGGATATTTTTTGATGAGAACCTCCGCTGCATTGTAGTCAGCTATCAGGTCACTGCACAAGTTCGACGCCTGGTCACAGTCGGGGTTGCCGGGACACCAGAGGCGGTGCTTTCGCGACTGCATTGTGCCGCGTGGATCACGTACCAGCAGAAGCAATCGCACATTGAGGCTGCAACGAGAAGACCAAGAAACGAATGAAAACAAAGCCAAAAAAACGACACACACTCAACAAAGGTCTGTGAAATGAGAAAAGAATGAAGATTGACCGGCGCTTTCTTTTCGTGGAAGGTGTGTGCTTTGCCGTCGAACGAGCTGCGTACTTCTTAATCTCTTGACAGCTCGGTTAATTAAAATGCATCTTGCAAACGAGAAAGGGCCGAGAGGTACTTGTCCCAGATTTACAAAGTTTCTGGCTTTTACTTGTGCTCTCCGGCGTTTCTCCCCCTCGGCTGCTGTGCATAAAAATAAAATAAATGTGCTGACGCCCTCGGTGTGTGGCGAGGAAAATAGAAATTCGCTTTAAAAGTGTTTCTTGCCGCCATGCCATGCCATGCCCCCTCATTCAGTCAGTGAGTCGTTCATTAGGCTGACCACACAGTCCGCTTGGTAATCATATGCATGTTCTGATGGCTACTGTGGGAATGTGGAGGCATTGTGTCGCTTGTGCAATTCGACGTTAATTACATGCAGGCGTGTTCTTCTGTGACTTTTTTCCTATTTTTCAATTTATTGTAAATAAACGTCAATTGAATGTGTGTGCGGGTTTTTTTCTTGCTCCTCAAACGGATGATGCATGGAACCTCGATTGGATGACATTAACCTCGATGTTTACCAAGCGAAAACCCGTCGTCAATTCGTGAGTGGCGCAATGCAACGTCGGATTGAATGGGAGATACCAGAAGATGATGTGTTTGCTTGTGGGATGGTTGCAATGGATGCGTTGGCTTGAGTTATTCTTGCTACACCTAACACCTGGGTTGGAAGGCAGCTTTTACTGAGTGTGTTCACAAGACTTGTGCTGATGCTAACTGGCTGCAGTAACTGTGTACACTTTGATGGATAGTATTTTGCTACTTTCAGCAAGTGACTGATTTGTTTGCAGCTTAGAAGGCAGACCAAAAAATGTGTGCACAAGATTGTTCCGATTTGAGGGGAACGCGACTAGACTCATTGCATGGAATTTACTCACTCTGTTTCTCTTCGTCTCTCTCTGATATGGTGGGATTCAATTATCATATGCGGTTCCTAATAGCTTGGACCCCAGTCCTGCTATACGGCGTGGAGGCATGGACAATCTCGAAAGCGGATGAAGAAGTCCTTGGTCTATGAGAGAAAAGTTCTACGTGCGATCTTTGGTCCTGTTTGTGTTGACGGGTTCTGGAGGAAAAGATTCAATCACGAACTGTACGGGCTGTACAGCGACATGAGCCTAGTTAGGCGTCTTCGGATCTAACACCTACTGTGGCTAGGTCACCACAGCTCCGGCCCGAAGAATCTTCGAATACGAACCTGTCAGGCAACGCAACAGAGGACGCCCGCGTTTAAGGTGGCGCACCCAAGTTAAGAAGGACCTCAACCAACTTGGTGTGCGAAACTGGAGACAGCTGGCCAGAGATCGTGCTAGTTGGAGAGGCTTGTTAGTTGAGGCCCAAGTCCACCCCGGACCAGAAGAAGAAGAAGAAGAAAGTTCCTAATGGCTTTGTACAGGTCACTGACTGAATTGCTCATCAATTGGAAAATCAAAGAAACCTAGATTTAAAGAGATCAAGGAAGGATTTCGCGTTGTCTCCTCTAGCACTTTGCCTCTATTCAACTTGGCATCGACGACGCTTGTCAGCAGTCTGTTAGACGCTTCAACACGCTAAACTCGAGTGGTCTGTACAGGACACTGGTCAGTACTAGGTTCCAAAACTCACACTGTCGCAGGTGCAACAACACTGGTGAGAGGGAGACCTTAGGTTAGGTTAGGTTAGGTTAGGTTATTGGGGTATCAGTGAAATTGGCTGCAGACCATTGGTCCATTGTGATACCCAGTGACTTTAATTCGATCCATGGATGGACTAAGCCAGAAGACGATATAAGCAACTCATTCGACCAGCAAAGAGTATGGGTTCCCTATATGGTATACCATCTCGAAGACCAGCGCGGAAAGGCTTTCGATCTTCGCGAGGAAGAAACTCTGAGAGTGCATCAGTCTCACCTCTAACAGAGACCGTCAGAAGTGCCCCAACAACAGGAGACGTTACGAAGAAGCCAGCATCGTCCACGTCGTAAACATACGTGAGACAGAGCATACGTGAGCAGAGGCATGTGTGTGAAAAGGAAACAATCAGGAAAAATTGCAATCGTTGGGATTGTAGAATCCGTGAGCGGCTTGGGATCACAAAGGAGACCCCGATGCGACTTGCTGTCAAAATGAGCGTGTGTAAGAACAGCCAAAGTAATCCATGCTGTGCAATGGAACCCGACCGAATGACGAATGATTGCGCAAACGTTCGTGGTCACTTTAAGGCCCCTATGGCCAAAGTCCAAAAGAAGAGAAGAAGAGAGTCCCCACAGAGAGAGGATGAAACAGAGGCTTTCCCCTCTCAAAATGTTTGCTTCTGCGAATCAGGCCTTTCACGAAGAACATGTCGCCACAATTCCCTGATTTCAACCAAAGCCATCCCACATTTATGCAGATTCTTCTCCTGACTGATGGAAGGACACAACTAAACTGAATTTCGCTTCACAGCAATAATGAATTGCTTCAGTCACTGACCCATCCCATGCCAGCACTAATTTATTCTCCCCACATCTGCGCTGCGAGCCCCTGAGCGACCGCTCCCCTGGACATTGCAAACAGTCTCCGGTTTCTGTAAAAAGCAATGAAACCATCTAAAGTGGTTCAAAACACACACCGAATGGCTTCTGATCTACGCAACTTTTCGACTCCTCGACTCCTCGCCATCCAACATCCATCGGAGCGTGCAAAGAACCAGCAAAAACGAAAAAACGAATCAAAAGTATGCATGTCCATTCCCCAAAGTTCCCGCCAACCATCGGGGCTCACGTTACCATTGCGGACATCCATTGCATTACATTCCGCTCATGTATCTCATATGGTGACAACAAACCCATAAACGAAGAGAAATCCGAAAAGTCACGTCCCGGCAAGCGGCATCGGCAACAGCCGGCCCCTGTGAGCCGTGCGCTCACGTCGCCGATGTCCGCACATTTGTCTGTGCAGAGGCTTGATGGAGCGCCATAAAACTAGAATCGTTTGCAGTTTTTTCGTACATTTTGCACTACCCCACCGACCGAGAGAGAGTGAGAGATGTACGCAGTTTAGTGCGTGTCTTGCAACTTCCCCCGTGCGTCACACGCACTGTCACACGGCCGCCATGACCGCGAATGAACCAGAAACCCACCGGAGTGTGGCGAGAGCGCATTCGAATGAAAACACCGCATTGCTTAGATGCATCCGAACTCCATCAACTGGCATCCATACAACCGGCAGGACTGACCCACTTGGCGCACGGAGAACATGATACACTGCCGCAGTCGAAGACAAACTCTGCGCCGGACTGAGGCCGTGGCACACGCCACTTTTTATGCGCTGTGCTGTGACTCCTTATTTATTTTCACATTAGCGCTGTCCCAGTGAGATTATAATCCGAGACAGAGCAACACCCAGCGCAGCGGACCACGGGGCGAGACCATTACGGAAACGCATTATCGTGTCTGGATGACCGGTTTACGGTTTACGGTTTACGGAGCCAAATACGAGTACTTTCGATTAAATGAAGTCGAAAGGATTTGCGGTGCTTGCTAATCGAGTGTTTTGCGAGTGTGCACTGGGTGAGGAGTCGCTCCGTGGGAACATTTGTGGGCTGTGGTCGAGTGGGAAAATGTCGTGCTGATGTGTGTGCGTTTCTTATGGTCCCAGTCGTTGTTTGTTTCAGATGTCTTTTGAAGGGGAAGCTATTTCGAAATTCATATTTAATCGATGGAATACTTGATCTTTAGCGCTTTTCTTATGGAATATGGTGTCGGTCAAGAGGGTGCCTTTGGCTGTACCACAGCAAGCAGCAAGAAGCGAGCTCTGTTGAGCACAAATTTGGCAGACTTTTCGTGTTATGTCAGCAAATGGTGTCCGTTGCTGGTGTCCAGGTTTGTCTTTGAGTTCCACGATAGATGTAGAAATAGGCAATCGTTAGCGTAAGCCGGTGTAGTCACAGTTTGTGTCATTGCATCGTCTTGTTGAATCCTCATGTGCGTTAAGGCCTGCTGATTTGGTTGCAGCACAAGAAGGCCTCTGAGCAAGTCCCCGCTCACGACGAACTGTCGCAATACTGGCATACAAAGCAAGTGAAGCTCAGTAGCCGGCCCAAAAGTTGCAGAATGAGGGTGCCTCTACACTCCTTCAGAAGTCCATCTTTGGTATATAAATTCAGGGTCCCTCTCAGGCCTCAGGCTATTCTGTTAATTAACTCAGTCAACTGGAAAAGCTTTCAAGCCAACAAAATTCTTCCCGCGCTTGGCCAACAGTGACTTCTAGAGGCCCAGTCAGCAGGAGCAACCTGGTTCGAACCTCGTTTAGAGATACTTTCACATATTCCGAGCTCAGAAGTAAAAGGTTTCTTCTAAAAATAGGTCGGGACATTGTTGGGACAATGTTTCGGCCGAATGAGTGCTATTCTCTTAGAATTAATGGCGCCCTGTGGAGTATTTGACCCCAAAACTTGGCATACGCTATGTTCTGAATAAAAACAGGTATGCAGATTTCAAATGTCGTAGCTATCAGAAAAACAAAATATTGAGTCAATCTGTCAAATCAATTGTCCACAGTGACAGTGACAGTTTTGCGTGGTTCGTGTGTTTTTGAAAGCTAATCGGACCGGCTTTGAAATGGAATCTATTTCTGAAGGTTATGTGCAGTTTTATTATGTTTTGACTAACAGGAGTTGTTACACCTCTCCAGTAGCTCTGTTGCTAGTTAACCCCAAAATAAAATTGACGATTTATTTATGCTCCGCACATTTCCCAGACATATATTTTTTTTTTTTGGTTCGGACCCTAAAATGTCTTCTTCTTCTTCTTCGTGTGGCGCTACAGCGCGGGGTGAACCTGGGCCTCGGTCAACATTCCTCTCCAGCTGGTGCGATCCTTAGCCAGCTGCCTCCAATTTCGCACTCCAAGTTGGTTGAGGTCCTTCTCCACTTGAGTGCGCCATCGGGTTCCTGGTCGTCCTCTATTGCGTTGTCCCACTGGTTCGGAGTCGAAGACTCTTCGGGCTGGAGCAGTGTTGTCCATGCGCTCAACATGGCCTAGCCATCTTAGGCGTTGAATCCGTAGACGCCTGACTAGACTCATGTCGCTGTACAGCCCGTACAGTTCGTGATTGAATCTTCTCCTCCAGAACCCGTCAACACAAACAGGACCAAAGATCGTGCGTAGAACTTTTCTCTCAAAGAGACCAAGGACTTCTTCATCCGCTTTCGAGATTGTCCATGCCTCCGCGCCGTACAGCAGGACTGGGATGATCAGAGTCTTATATAGAGTCAACTTGGTTCTTCGAGAGAGGGCTCTATAACTCAATTGCCTCTTGAGCCCGAAGAAACAGCGGTTGGCAAGAGTTATCCTACGCTTGATCTCGGTACTGATGTTATTTGTACAATTTACTCCGGAGCCGAGGTAAGTGAAGTCCTTGACTACCTCGAAGTTATTGCTGCCCATTGTGACGCTCTGTCCAAGACGTCGATGTTGTATTGTCGTCTGCGGCCTTAAAGTCGACAAATAGGTGGTGGGTGTCGATCTGCATCTCTTGGGTTTTTTCGATGATCTGCCGTAATGTGAAAATTTGATCGATGGTGGACTTCCCAGGCCTGAAACCGCACTGATAGGGACCTATCAGGTTGTTGACGAATGGTTTCAGGCGCTCACACAGAACGGCAGAGAAGATTTTATATGACCGATAGTAGGCGCAGTCAAAGGGGTCTCCTTTCTTGTGGATCGGGCAAACGATACTAAGATTCCACTCGTCGGGCATGCTTTCCTCCGACCATATCCTACAGATGAGCTGGTGCATGCGCCCAACCAGATCATCCCCAGCTGCTTTAAACAATTCCGCGGAGAATTCATCCGCTCCAGCAGCTTTGTTCGACGTCAGTCTCGATATCGCTATCTTGACTTCGTCTAGATCGGGGGGACGGAATTCTCTTCTATCGTCGTCCATTGCGTTGAGTGGAACATTCTGCCTGACAGCGGTATTGATGTCCTCATCGCCGTTTAACAGTCTGCAGAAGTGATCCTTCCAGATTCTCAGTATCGACTGCGAGTTGTCCCTCTTCGTTCCGACAGGCTTCTGTCCGATGTTTGTACCCTTTGGATAGTTGTTTCACCCGCTGGTAAAACTTTCGGACATTATTTCTGCCGTACCACCTCTCCATTTCCTCGATCGCGCGCTTCTCATGCTCCTTCTTTTTCTTTTTGAGAAGTCGGCGCTCTTCCCTTCTTTTAAGTTCGTAGAGCTCACGAACCGCTCTCGTCCTTCTATCCAGCGTCGCCTTATATGCTGCTAGCTTCGCTGAATGCGCCTGCCGACACTCATTGTCAAAACATGGGTTTTTTCTTGGTGGCATTTTAAAACCCAACACATCAGAGGCAGCTTCTCTGATGGCGTTTGACAACGGTTCCACTGTTCGTCGATTGTTTCGCCTGGCAGGGTTGGACTCTCTGAGAGCTTAAGGGAGACTCGATCGGAAAAGTTCCCAGCGGTCGATTGCGATTGTAGCTTTCCAAACTGTTTTGGTCTTGCTCCACTCCGTTGTACATTCGATATCCGAGTTCTGACCTTGGCTACAACAAGGTAATGGTCCTTGTCGATGTTAGCACCTCGGAACGTTCGGACATCGAGGACACTGGAGGAGTGTCTGACGTCGATCGCAATGTGATCCCTTTGTGAATGTTGAGGTGAGGGAAACGCGTGCTGGCTACAGTGAGGTTTCGCCCTGTCACGAAGTCCAACAGCTTGAGTCCATTGTCGGACGTGTTGTCGTGTAGGCTGTGTTTTCCGACAACTCTAGCTAAGATTTCTTCCTTGCCCAGCTTTGCATTAAAATCTCCTAGAACGATCTTGGTGTCGTAGCTGGGGCATTGATCGTATGTTCTTTCTAGGAGATCATAAAAGTCATCCTTGCTATCATCGTCTCTGTCCTCCGTTGAGGCGTGGGCGCACATTAGGCTGATGTTGCGGATTGTTGTGAGGTGTTCGCTTATATATCTAAAGCTTAAGCTAAAATGTCTTCTAGTCGAAAAATATAGTGTCCGCGCCTTTTTGCGCCTGTCGGAGTTATTTCAATTTAGTGCAACTAAGTTAGTTGTCCACTGAATCTTAGACTTTTTCAATTAAATTTCAAGTTCGGATGTGGAAATCAATTCCATCAGTCAATAAAAGCCCGTTCATATGAGGTCGCCACGAATTGCGAACTGCGCACACTCTGACAATTCATTCATATGTAGTTTTTTCATTCGTAGAGGTGCAAACTTGGTCGTAGATGTTGTGAATTGAGTTTGACACTGACCAATCCCTGGAAGTCCACTGACCATATCATAGAGGCAGTGGTCAATAAATGATATTCTCTAACCACATCGGGTGCTTTAACAGTGCAGAAACCAATAGGCTTCTTGCATTCGACAAAAATGGGAACACTGATGGTAGCTGAAGCACTTTACACCACATTCATGGGACGTGTTAATAGTGACACATGCAGAGGCTGTAGAGGAAATAAAGACCACTCTTTACTACCATCTGTGGGATGTTCATTGATGAATGACATTTTCTAAATCCAATAGCAGTTCTGAGGTTGTTTTACAGCAGCCAACTTGATACCAGGGTGAAGGTAATCTGCTACATGGCCCTCATCCGGCCAATTATGGCGTACGGTTGTCCACTGTGGTTCAACGTGAGTCCTTCCCAGATGAAAAAGATGAGGTTGTTCGAGAGGCAATGTCTTCGGACTTGTCTCCGTTTGTATCGTACACCCGAGTCTGAATACAAGAAGTACTATCCCAATGAGGTCCTGTACAACGAGGCAAACCTCAACAGAATAGATAATTTTATTATCAAGCTGACCAGAAGGCATATTGCACGAGCTATGACTTCGTCCAACAGTCTGATCCATGAGATGTACCAACGTTATGTACCATGAGGGAGCGCGCTTTACCGGCTTTATTCCTCCCGAGGCGTTCCTCTATCTCGACACAATTGGCCTAATACAGGATCCACACGGATGTCCTGTAATCTTCCACGTCGTACGCCGAACAGTGGACAGGCGACTTCAATATGAACGGGACGTTCGCTCGCAGTCACGAGGATCTCCTCCGGTTCAGTAGAGCGATCTCTGCTCGAGACAGGAGAGCGTCTGCCAAAGAACGGCAATTTTATTGGTGGTTACACCAAAACTAGTTCCCGCCACCGCTAGCTTCTTAACATAAAGAGATACAGATAGTTGACCATAGTGGCCAACTTACATAGGTTTTAAGTTAGTTCGTAAGAAAAAAAAAAATAGCAGCTCTGAATACAAGCATGCAACAGCACGAATATTTGTATTCGCTGGCTCAGCGTCAGTATTAACTCGAATCAACATCAGATTCAGAATGGACTACAACAAGATGTTCGCTGCTGATACTCTATCCACTAAAAGTGACATGTTTGTTGACACAATTAAGAAACTTGTAGCATAGAAATATAAATATTCCTGTATGATTGGTATCAGTTCAAGATTCACAGCAAGTTAGTCCTAGAGGACTCGTGGGTCACTCTTTTGTCGTGAGCCACTTGCAGACACAAATGCCTTTTCCTTTTCAACCTTTCATCTTTATTGAATGGACAGTTTTTGGTTACCAATAAAGATGAACATCGAACAAAGTGTTGTTTGACGCTGTTCAACTCCTTCACATGGCAACAATCCGAAATCCAACCAAAGTCCCAGAATAAAGTACGCCCTATTGACGATCTTCTCCACCGCTGCTCTGCTTGTCTCAGAGTCGAAAATTCCCCTTTATGGCAGTACGTATACGCCTGAGTAGACACAAGACGTTGAACAACTCTTCAAAACATGGTTGATTTCAATTCGCGTTGTCGAAGACAGACTCGCTTGTTCATGCATCTGTGCCGTAAGTCAATAGTGAGTTATTGTCATTCTTCTAACAATCGACGAATATCTGCCAAATTTGGTATTGGTGAGTTTCAAGGACCATCTTTCTTGTCCCTCTGAGGACTGTTGCCAACTTTTCAAAAAATGGTGCCCAACTACACACTCCATCCACATGGCTGCTCACATGATCCCATTTCAGTCCTCCCCCTCCAAAAAAACATCGCAAATTACAGCCGACCTCGACCGGCATCCCTTAATGATCTCTGCCATGCATCTTCATCCTGAAACTATCCACATTCCAGCACACACCCAGAGCGCTCGTCGTCGTCGCAACACCGACGCAGCACCGTTCCATCTTCGTATCGTTAACGACACAAGCTCGTCGTTAGTTCGTTCATGCGTGAAATTAGTCACATGCTGCACAGGCTCGCGTGTCAGTCCACACCGAGCCAGCAATCAACTCGAATGCAGCCCGCATCCGACAGAGTCGCAAGGCATTCCAAAGCATTCGGAACTGCACTGCAATTCTCTCTGCCAGGCACCTCCTCTCCGGTGCGACATGACTTTTAAATTGAATTTTGTGGTTGCCATTCTTCTGCTGCAGACACATCCAGATCCGCTGCAAGACCACACAACAACCGTCGCGAGTTCACTGCTGCGGTGTCAAGTTCAAAGTGATTTCGGTTTCTTTTCTTTGCCCAGCATGGTCTGTCGCTCTTTTTGTTTCTAAGAAGGTCGACTTGCACACACGCACACGCGAAAGTCCAGCGGAGCTGTACTGCATTTGCATACAAAGCGGATGGGAATGCTTCCCTTCCCGGCCTTTGTCTTAATTCCGGTGATTCCGTGGCGCTCATTAAAAGACCCAAACGACTTCATAAAATAAACAATTGCGGCTTTTTAGTCGTATACTGCTGCGCTTTGTTTTCCTTCACTTTTATGTGTAATTTTAGAGTCTCCTCTTGGACAGCCCGGCCAGTGCAGCATTGAGATGGATTTAATGAGTGCCTTCTTGATGGCGGTGCCAAGGATTCAGAGGGGTTTTATGCGATCGGTAATTGCGTTAACTTAGGCAATTAAGCAATTGCCTTAAAGCGTGGACTGTGAAGGGGGGGAGGGGGCTTTGCAAGAGATTTCACTTCCGTTGGGTTTTTGTTTGGCCACCATTTCAGTTGGGAGAAGGTTTGTGTGTTGGCAATGCACAGTCATGAAGAGGATTCGCTTTTTTATGGCGTGTCTCATCGGCTTGGTGCAGGCTGATCACTCAATTTGGACTATAATGCGACAAAGTGGCTTCTGACACCGCTAGGGGGTACCATTTACTCGTTGCTGTTGTCTATGGACACTCGATACATCAGCTACGCTAATGTCTGGAATTCCAAACGGAGGAATAATTCCATTTGTTCAATGAACAAAATTGGACTTCCAGTGCGCTTAGGAATTAGATAAATTGTCAAATTCATAATCTAAGCTTGCTTAGTCAATGTTGGCTTGTTCCTATCATAGTCTCAACCTCAGGCTTAAATAAACAATGTTTGCATTGCCTTCCGTTGTAGGTCAGACTTGACAAAATGCACATGTCCGCTTGCTCTTGATGAAGTCCTTAGTCAAAGCCTTGCATCCCACTTTGTCTACCACCTCTTAGAGATTGCCCCCGCTTTCTGGGGTGTCACAGTCCGGTGTGGGCCTGACTCTTTACAAACAAGCCTCTTCCGCTACCACAATCTCTGCCTGCCTGGGCGCTAAATTGTGTAATATCCTTCTTTACTTGTATTCGCCATCTTGGGAGCCACCTCTATGGCATCACCCCCTTCTTGACCACAAACTCACTCATCCACATCTGGCCGTTAACCAGGGACAGACTCTCAAATCATTTCATCTTGTCACAACTGAGGAATGACGAGTATTTCTACTTAGGAGTGACTAGGTTTGTCTAGTCTCTTCAAGCTAATAATCGGATGGAAACTCTAGATGCTGCCTTTTGATCTCCATACCCATTGGTGAATGCATGGCGTGTTATTCCCCACAGACCCATAAAGGCTCACGAGGCCATTGACGGGTGGAGGGTAGGTCATCTGGTCTTTGGTTATCCTCACATTCTTCCAGACGGAACCCCAGCGCGCACTCGATAGCTTTTGTGAGCGTTTGTGTACATTCTAGGAACAAGGTGGACAAATCAGAGTATATGGTAATTTACAGAACCCCTGTTCAATGCACTCTACATTTAAGTGGAGTCCCATTGAAGCATGTTTAGAAGCTCAAGTATATAGGGGTCTTTTTCACCAGTTATGTGAGGAGTACGGTGTGGTTTCCTGTAGAATTGGCCAAGCTGGATCATTACTGAAACAGCTTGGAAGATTTGTATTCACTCCACGCCGAGCTTGAGGTCAAAGCCAAATTAGCTTCGCTTTTCAACTCTCGTCCATGCTCATGCAATTTGGATAGTGACCGAAAGAATAAGATTGCGAATACAAGCTGCCGAGATGAGATTTCTTCCTGCTGTTGTGGAAGTACGCAATGCCGAGCAGCTACTTCCCCGAACGGAAAGGGGTATGCTTCTATGGTTTGGACACGTAGAACGAATGTCCCCATCATCACATTCACAGAGGCATGTCTTAAATGCGGCTCCACCAGTAAGACGTTCTCTTGGCAGTGCCAGGACGAATTTGAACAAGTCCAAAAATTCGCATGGTTGCGCCAGGGCTTGAGTCCTGAGGAGTTAGTGTCTATGGCGGAGAATCGAAGGGCCTGGAGATCCCTAGTACGTGCTTTACCCCCGCAACCCATCTAGTAGATCATGCGGGTCAGAAAGTGATGATGATGATGATGGAAGTGTAGACTGTAGCCATGATTCACTGTCGGACCACTCGTATATCTACGTCTTGTTGCTTGCGAGCTTGTGTTTTCGCTTTTGCCATCCTCTAGGCAAAATACATATCTTCTATGAAACCGCTCAGAATCAGTTGTGCTGCGTTAACACTCTTTTCGTTCTTGAATGTTAGATAGAAGGACTGACAAGAGAAGTATTTTACAGAACATGATTTTAAGTTATTTTTTCATACGCCTATTCGAACTGTCTCTTAGGATTTCTCTCGCCATTCAGTCCGAACTAGGTAACACTGCGGTTAATGTCCCAAGCAGCGTTTCTTTGAGATTGGAATGGAAGCTGGACGGTCCTTCTGGTGAGTCTTCACAGTCAAATTACAAAGCGTTTGTTTATCTGCAATGACCTGCTAAAGCTCCGAGGGTACCAAAAAGCCACATGCAATCTTAAGTAACTATCAACTTATTCTAAGCAATCTTAGCACTCAAAAATAATTCTGCAATTGGCAGAATGTCCTCTCACGTACATACACTTAATGTCCTCTTCGCTTGCAGTGCACTCTCATCCCGTAGAAATATACAATCACAACAGACTGAACAAAAACCAGCTATCTAGACAGGAAATACTCTTTGAGCATTGTCAGGGACTCGAAAGAGGTGGGACCGTGAGCATTATTTTTGTCGTACAGACCAGAGATCGAGCTACGGGCCACCACCAATGAGTGGGCATTTAGTCTTATTTTCTCCATTACAAACCGTAGAATTTGGTAAAAGACCTCTACTAGCCCTCTACCACAGCTTCATGAAAGAGGCCCAGCTATTTAATTTTACTTGCTTTCATTACCTCCACTAAGCCTCCTTCGGCTTTACTTAGCTCTACAGTCAGCTGGACCGGACCCCAACCAACCTGGGTGCATCGCCTTAAACGCGAGCGACCTCTGTTGCATTGTGGCACGGGTTCAGAGTCGAAGAGCTAAGTTGTTCGTGCACTCTACATGTTCCATGTCATGTCAGGCTAGGCTCATTCCCTGTACAGCGTGATTGAAACTTTTCCTCCAAGAACTTCTTAACATGCTTTAACGATTGTCTAAGCAACTGCATCGTACAGCAGCGCTGGGATGAACAGTGTCCTATAAAAAGTCAGCTCAGCTCTTCGAGAGACTGCTTTTTGAATCAATTGTCTCTTGGCCCCATTGAAACAGCGGTTGGCGCTGTGTAACCCACATGTAGCCCCACCAAGTCTCTGCCTTTCTCCAAGTACTAGCTATCGTGGTGACACTCTGTACAAGATGTCGATGGTGTGGTGTCTTTTGTTTTTCTCTTCAATTTGTTCAACTTCGTGTCGCTGCAACCAATTATCAGACGCCTCATTAACTTCTCGCTGTCACATAGCTTCATGGACAGCTTGAAGATCGTGCATCTAGCCTTGGCGTGTGAGTTTTGCACGATTTTCTTCAGAGTGACGTTGCAGAGGTCACATGACAGCAGGTCGCCTTGTCTAAATTCTCTTGTGGCATCCAGGGTCTCGGTGAGTTCGCTGCCGACCTTGATGGGGGAGCAAGTATTTTTCATAGCTCCATCAGCCTGAGAGTCAAGCTCTCCATGCCAAACTAGGTGAGTGGACAATTGAAGCAAAATACGCTGAACTGTGAGAGGTGACACTTCGTCGGTTGAAGCCTGGGGAACCAATTAATCTGGCAAGTGCATCAATGACGCAGTGTGTTGTGATTATCAAGGTCTCCTCCTCAATTGTTAATTTCCCCATTGAGTCTCCAGAACCTTGGAGTGACTAAGATCTACGTTGTGGCCGATTCAATCTGGAGGGATGACATAATTGTCTTCTGTTCTCGTCTTCTTTCAGCATTAGATCCACTCCCACTAGGCACAAGTGCATAAAGGGTCAGTGGCAAGTTCCGTCTCTTTGACTAGAGTGAGCCTCCCTAAGCCCACTTCATCGATACCAGTTCCATTGATTTTAAATCTGCAAAGACACCACCTACCACTCGAGTGGATATCGCGTTACAGACCACTTAAGCCATAACAGTGCTCCACGAACTGCCGCAATCCCCGCTAGTATCCGTGACATGTTCATGCTCTGCTAATTCCTCGAGTCGACTTTCCCCGTTTCTGCCGGCAAGAGTACCACTTCCCAACTCTTTCCCGAATTAGAGGTCATTAACCAGATGTAATTGTAAATCACTCCAGCCAATGACATGGTACTCCAAGCCACGAGCTCTGCTCACTGCTCACTGCTCACTGCTCACGTAGCACGTCACTGAACTATAAATACGCCCCCCCCCCTTGGCGACGAAGTGCCTGTTCCGCGACGTCAATGGGTGCTCACCTTATGGCTCTCGTTTCGCCTCGGCGCTGTTGTAAGTTCTCGCGGAAGTCTGTGGAAAAATTTCCAATCCTATTGCCATAAAAGATATCTACTTTCGAGGGGGCTTTGTCTGACGGTTTGCCACGGTCTTCGAGTGGATGGCGAAGGAACGAAACGATGAATGCCCTAGTAATCCGATTAAGTGTTAAATTGCACGACATATGTATCCACCTCGTTGCTGTCTAAACGGAAGCCGTACGCGGTGTGTACCGTCGTGTCGGTGTGTGCCGTCGTTGTGCGGTGGCATATCAATTTAATTGTGGTATTTACTCATTTCCTGACTGTGTCGTTTATCAAGTTCGCAAGTGGGTCAATGCATTGCTGACAGGTGGACGAAGACAGAGTTCGCAAGATTTCCCAAAACGAGAACTCGACGGCGTTTCAAGGGCCATGTTCGCGGTAATGACGCCGAAAGTGGATATGCGTCTGGGGGTCTCACTCGCGTTGAATGGATTGGTTTTGGCGCGAGAAAGTTGCTTGATCTTCACAAACAAAGCGGCTTCGAACACTACACTGGAGGAGTTCTGTGGCAAAGGCGAGGAGAAGGGAGGAGCAGAAGCAACTCTAGGCTACACAGTCCTTGAGCTTAAGGAGAGTGGCTTGCATGACCTTGAACCTCGGTTTTCTGAAATTAGCTTAGCTTAGGCTTCGTCTCCGTTGCAGTCTTTCCGGGATGTGTCGTCTCATTTATCCAGTTCGGCGCTTGTATTTGCTCAGCTGGAGGGTGATCAACTATGGAGGCTCACGTAAGGGACTGCCAACTGTCTCAGCGTGGGAGGTTTCTAGGATGTGCGGTAACATTCAGGCCGTTCGGCGCGTGTTCAGCTGAAGGGTGGCGCAGGTAAGGGACTGCCAACTGCGCTTGTTTGCCGTGTCGGGACACTGAGCGTATGAGGTTCACGCACATAGACCCGCTGAAGTAGATGACTTGTGTGTACGAGTGTTTTTTATAAGAAACGTGATGGCACAAGCCTTCCATCGGCCGCAAGATCACCCATGGATGCTTGTTGCTTCTTTGACACTTTTCCCTCGTCATCTGCGCCGTCTTTGGTTTGCCCATCGCAACTCTGCACTTCTTCAACAGTGTGCGGTTGCGGTGTGCTTTTCCTGTGCAAGATTCTCGTCCTAGTCGTTGTGCAGCAACGGATACATACTTATTTAAGTCCTTTAACCCCTCGGGATGCGTAGGGCGTCAACCACGCCTGTGCCCCATCTCGGTACAATTTCTGCAACGCGTTTGAGCTCCCTCCAACTCATTCCTAAAGAGCTCGATTCCTCTTCAACTGTTCCGTGCCATGTTTGCCGCAGGCAGACGCTGTTCTGCCTGCCTGTGTAAGCCGATTCCACTGCATGGCGTACTTCGCAATGGAATTGTCCTCTCGCCGTAGCGTGTGTCCAATCCACAGCCACTTTCTCCTTCGTATTGTGATGTTCATAGGTTCCTGGCCCGATCTAAGGTACAATTGTTCGTTAGAGATACGGTTCGGCCAAAAAATTCTGAGGATGCTTCTTAAACGTCTGTTTACGAAAGATTGCAGCTTTCGTGCGGTAATGGTGTCCACTTTCCAGGTACTGCATCCATATAGCCGGACCGACTCTACGTTGGAGTTCAAGCGCCGAACTGACCATCAGCAATGTCCAGTCCAACAAGGAACAGTCGCAGCTTGGTTCTTAAGCTGATGACTCGAAGGACCGAGCTAACATGACAATGCAAGACTCTGATCATCACTGTCCTGTTCTATGGCGCCGAAGCTTGGACTAAATTAAGAGTTGATGAAGAGGCCCCTGGTATTTCTGCACAGAAAAGTTCTTCGTGGATAGCATTCCAAACGCAGCTTTAGCCTTTCCGATTCTGTTGCTCGCGTCGAGTTCGGTGCCACAGCAATTAGCCGAGACCACACTTCCTGTTGACTTTCTCGACTTCCTCGCCGGCAATGTTCAGTTGGGCGCGGCTGTCAGAATTACTAAGCGCTTTAGTTTGTTGTCTCATATATTTTGAACCCCACTTTGTTTGCCTCAGCTTCCAGATTATGGGCCATCACATGAAGATCCATTATCCGATGCGAAAGGAGACAAACATCGTCAGCGTAGTCAAGGTGTTTAAGGTAAGATGTCACAGTCCATCGAATGCCATAATTTCCGTCCATCAATGCTGCACGGAGTACATCGCTGAGAACCACCAGAAACCATAGTGGTGACAGTATGCATCCTTGACGGACCTCAAATTCCTTGGACAACTTAGACGTGACACTTACTACCTTCATATGTGGCCTTCATAATAGCAATGAGTTTTTCCGGAATGCCTCTCCTGCGCAAGGCCAACCAGATAGCATCTCGACTCAAGCTATCGAAAGCCTTCTCGAAGTCGATGAACAATAGATGCAACGGAGACCTATACTAGCATTGTTTTAACGCATTGCTCAATAATGATCCGTAAGGTGTGTATGTGGTCGATGCAGGAGGAGTGGAAACCCGCCTGTTCAACATCGAGAGTTGAATTTAAGTGCTCTTTGATCCGTTCCAGAGCTGAATGCAAATACCTCTCCAGTTGCCGCATTCCATAAGCTTTGTCTTCTTCGGAAGCTTGATGATCATCCCCCTTTTCCAAAGCAGCAACGGATAGTTCGTATTTTATTATATACTCGCTATGCCACGACGAGCCCAATGGGTTCATAGAAGGAAGAGTTTCCGGAAACTCGGTTCAAACGAAGCGCTCAAGGTCCCCCAGCTTCTAATTGCCCGTGAAAGTCTACAAGTTTAGTGAGGTACACCCTTAAATCCTCCTCGACCTCGAAGTATGGTCGAACTCCCGCCCACTCTCACTTATCTCCACAATGCACATTTCACAGTCCAAGTGCCCTTCACCTCTTCATGAAGCCGTCTCCATAAACATCGATTGCCCTTGCTCGGTTCCTTGAACTGCATTGCATCCAAATCAAAGGACATTTCGAACATTTGTAGTCAACACCCGATGCGTACATCTCCAAGGTATTCCGATTTGAATTCCAATCAATCATAGCCTCAGCAATGTCCAGTCCAACAGCTCCATCCCTTTATGGTCGCCGTAAACCTGATGGCATACGCTGAACAGAAAACAATTGCTTATGCCTTGACATTTCGAACAACAATAAGCTTTAATTACACTCCAACGAGGCGGCTCATAAATTGTAGTCTTGCCGAAGATTGATGACATGCCGACGTTGACACTAGGCGACAGCTGAGGTGTTCGGAATGGCCATTTAAGACGCGGACTGATTGCAGAGTGGGCACTAATTTAAATCGATCCCATGTCTGTTTGGTTTTGTTTGTTTCTCGACGTATTATGAGTTGGGTAGTCTTGTTGGGTGGGATGCTGCATTTGGAAGGGTGTTGTGATGTGTGGTGAGGCAACGCATGGAAATTGTGGGCGAAATAGAGCATGGCTTAGACAAGTGGCTTATCAAATAAAGCGTTGAGAAATGGCAAGGAAGCTCTAGTTACCTAGAGCGGCTAGGCAAGGAACGCACTGGGTGTGTTATGAATAGCCCAGTTCATATTCACAAAGACAGCTCTGACCCGAAGAGTCTTTCATTTGAAAACTGCGATACAACGCAACGGCGTCTAAGGTGGCACTGGCACCTCCAGCTGGAGACCACCAATCATTGCCAACCATATAGCCAGAGATCGCTTGTAGAGGCTTGTTTGTTGAGACCCACGTTCCGCTCGGACTGTAACACGACACAAAGGAGAAGAGGCCAGCACATGGGAAATGCTCTTCAGCGATGCAGCTCATTCCTAGTTGACTGGGTGTGTTAATGAACATTCCCGCGCTCATTTGCAGTGATATTCCACCGGTCAGCAGCATTTTGCAGCCAGTTCAACATTTCCTGATTCTAATCTGTCTCCACCTGTACTCGAGAGCGTTGGTTTGGGACAAATTCACTTTCGCTCTTTAAAGTTCTCGACGAGCACATATCCACTGGCCGGGATGGTATTCCACCAATACTTCTGCAGAGGTGTTCTTCTTCGCTGGCACAACCACTGCGTAAGCTTTTTCATCTATCCTACTCTTCAGGTCTCTTTTCGAGTAGACGGAAAACAGCATTTGTCCAGCCCGCGAATCTTCATCACCAACCTCGTACCGAGTCATAGCACTTTCGTCGCTTCTTCCTAAGGTCATGGAAATTGGTATCTTATGAAATATCTTGGATCCCGGAAGCCTCTTAATGACTGGCAGTATGGCTTCCGCTGCAACAGACCTACCGGTGATTTGCTAGCTCATCGCACCAAAAAGTGGAACCAATCTTCGCAGAATACAGACGAAAGCAATATAGTTGCTCTTGATACTTCTAAGGCATTTGACAGAGTTTGTCATCAAGCTCGTTTGTCGAAAATTCGTGCTTATGGTGTCGGCGAATCTTTTTTTCTATGGATTAGAAACTACTTTTCGAACCTTTCAATCCAAGTTGTTTGGACAAATTAAGGCTGGCGTTCCTCAGGGCTGTGTTCTGTCTCCGACACTCTTTCTCATTTTTATAAACGATCTCCTGTCTGCTACTTGTAATCCAATTCACTCCTTCGGTGATGACAGCACCCTCAGCTTTTCATACTCGTTCCAGGATTCACGAGTCTGATCTTCAGACGTAGCATGGAACAGTAACGTATGTACGACACATTGAATTCCGATGTTCATAGCATAATTAAATGGGATAAGAATAAAAACTCAATGCTGCCTGCTGTCATCTAAGCGAATCGCTACTAATCAGACGTTCGTTGGAACCAGCAAACTGTTCATGCTTGGTATGTGTATCAGGACAATACTTGGTTGGAACGATCACAATATTCGAGGTCGCCAAAAATGTTGCAAAATGTTTACGTTCCCTTTATCGATGCAAGAAATGTTTCCCTCACTCTGATTAGGCTTTAATTTAGAAGGCATATATTCGCCCTAAGCTTGAGTACAACGCTCATATCTGGTCTGGTGCCAACAAAACTACGCTGCGCCTACTAGACAGGGTTGTCAGATGTCAAACTGTATCGCCAAACTGGCGATTTTAAATTTCGTCATTTTTATTTGGCGACACAAAAATTGGTATATCGCCGCAAACTAAAAATGGGAATAATTCCAGTCGTTGACATTTTTTTGTGTATCAAAATAAGAGCTTATTTATGTTTTTCGTAAAAGAAACTTCATATCTTTCGCATTGTTAGTTGTTGAATCTGAACACACGCCATTTGTAAATATTTGTATAAGTCGTCCAAAAACAAAACAAAATGCAAATTGCAAGGGACCCCAGTGTATGGTTGAAGATTCCTCTGTCAATGGCTAGTAATTAAGCAAAGAGACTGTTTTACAACGGCCAACTACTATAGATGCGAGGATGAAAGAAATCTGTAACACGGCCCTCATGTCATCTATGGCTCTCCCGTGTGGTTCAACGTGAGTGTAAGCTTGATGGGCAAGATTCAGGTTTTTGAAAGTATTTGTCTTAGGGCTTGCATTCGCCTTTACGGAACGGAAGAGTCCCAGTCCAGACAATTCAACTTGAATAAGGTCATATACAAGAAGGCGAAACTGATACGAGGGGACAACTTCCTGGTGAATTTTATTCGAGGTCACATTACCAGAGCGATGATCTCGACCGATAATTTGATCAGACACAGAAGCCAGTAAGTCAGCATTGACTAGTATTTAACTTTTTTATAAAATGTTTCTTGATTATTTATTTTTGACATTAAATATATTTTTCGTTTTTTTTTTTTTTTCAATTTGGCGATTTTGGCGTCGAACAATTGAAAATCTTGCAAGTTTTGACGATTTCTCTAGTTGGAACCTAATAACCCTGCTGACTGGATACAATCCAAAAGCGTGAGACTAAACTTACAAGGAACAACAATATTGCGTGTTCACTGTGTGTTCAGACAACTCGACACGTATCGTGTCCCCTTTGTCCGTTTTTTATCACCACTATAAGGCGACAAGGAACCTAGAGACTGAATGTCGAACTGTACGAGCTGTACAGCTATCTGGTCAAACGTTGGCGAATCTCTCGTCTCAGATGGCTAGGTCCCTTAGAGAGAGAATGGACACCAATGCTCCAGCCCGGAAAGTCGTCGACTCCAACCTCGAGAGAGAACGCAGTAAAGGAAGCCCAGGGCTCCGCTTTCTGACGCAGCTGGGAAGGGACCTTTATCAGATGAACGTGCGTGACTGGAAGCAACTAGCACAATACCGAGCTAGATGCATATTGGCTGAGGCTCAGGTCCATCCCGCACTGTAGCGCCAGCCAAAGAAGAGAGAAGAAGAAGAATACATAACTAAGAAAAAATTAATGAAACTCAAGACTTAAGGAAATTTGAAATCGAGAATGGGGGCTCCCCTTAACAAACTATGCTTAAGTGAGCTAGCCGACTGCATTCCTCCTCTCCAGGAATTCACCCGCAATGCCCATCCTTAAGCCTGCCATCGGGCGCACAGTTTTAAAGCCGCACTAGGCGAACAATGAATGCTCTTCGCAACTCAATATTTCAATGTGCGCAGGTTCCCCCTCTCTAAACCTTGACCGCGAACAATTAAGGCTATTAATAGCCCCTTGAGCACGCGCATATTATAAAGCAAAACTTCCGTATTTGGTCCGATGAACATCCAAAGGAAATACAAGAGCTGCCAATGTACCCGGAGAAAACACAATGTTTAGAACAGTTTATGTTCCGGCGGAATCATTGAACCGTGTTTTAAATGAAAACGACGTTATCGTCGATGGCGCCCGCGATTTGTAACTTCAAGGCGGTGTATGCTTAACAGAGTGTGAGTTGATGAACAAATTGAGAATTGCCTGATTCACCCTTCAGGGAGTCAAAGAAGTTCCCTTCCCTCCTCATACCCCAATGAGATCATTCCGTGAGCCTTATCGGGCGACCAGATTTCAAGAAGGTGTCTGCCCTTGCTGACTTTCAGTATTTTCGGGACAATTCCACTGAATCCCGAACACAGAACACACCACCCATTGAACCGGCCTAAATCAAGGAAGGATCCATCCAAGAAGCCCAGTCATTGGAATTCCTTCGTTCGCTTAATTGGATCCACTCCATCCCTGATTAGTCTCATTACCGTCCCAGACACACACAGTCGCCCACAAAACGAAGACCAACCACACTTGCAAGAAGCATGTCAATCTCCAGAACCCTCCCATTGTTTCGCCAAAAATGTCAAGGCAACACACTCGTGCCTAATCTGAAGAGCTGCAATTCAGTAAGCACATCCTTAGCTGCGCAAACGGCAGAGAGCAGCAGGAAGACGAAACGAGAATAGTCATCTCCTCCATTTCCCCCCCCGTCACGCCGGGAGGGTACATCTAAAGTGCGTTCGCAAATTGACCTCGTTCCGTTGTACCTGTGTGTAAATATCAAAGTGAAAGATGCATTTAACAACGTCACTGAGTCTCTCGGCAGGATCCTCCCGACCGGCGGTGTGTGTGTGTGTGTGGGGGGGACCTGGTGCATGCTCCTTGAGCAAAATAAGGCAACTTAAGGGTCAAACAACACACTTCATTGTCAGGCACACACACCCGACGGCAGAGCGTGCATCTGAGGTCCCTTGCAGAGGAGCAGACACATCCACCGGAGATGACGACGTCCGTGCGTGACGGCGAGGACGGCTGGAGGCGGGCGCAAACATTTGCGAATGCCACTGCCACCAGGCAGCCGACTCATCTGGACACACAGTCCGCGTCCACCCAGTCCGCTTTAATTAGAATAATTGCAAGCGGAGCATTATTTAGTATGTCGTTTGCGAGTTTTAATTAATATTTTGGTTGAGTAGTTAAAGATGTAACGGCCTGCACATGGGCGGGTCTTGCAGTTAAACGGATATTAATTGTCGAGGCAAATGAAATGCTTTGTGTCCTGCGAGGGACTGCGGGTGACATTTAATTTTGGTTGGCAGTTGATTGGCTCGTGACACGATGGAGGGGAAAGGGATTTTTGAGGAGGTGGACGGAACTATGAGTGTCTAGTGGCAGAAGGTCTTCTAGGATGGAGATAGGCTTAGTGGCAATTCAGTGCGCAATGGATTTTTCTTCATTCAGTGTCTCAGCTTGTGTCGGACGCTGATGAAGCACACATTGACGAGGATTGAGGGAGTACCTTGGAGTCGAAAAGTAGACGTCTGCAACACTAAGACAAGATCACCACTAAGTCTTTGAATTTTCCTCGAAAAGCTTGTCAAAATGGGACACTTGCCATGCATGTCTGATGTCTGGCAAATTCAATCTCTATTTGCTTGCTACAATTAGAATCTGTTCAACCTAGAGTTGAAGTGAGATCTAATAGCACACCTCTGAGTTCAAAGTCAGCACACAGCTCGTGACTGCTCGATCTTTGCTCCGAGCATCAAACTAAGTTCACATTGATAACTACTGACAATACGTGCTCAGATGTAATTTCATGTTATGCTGCTAAGCTACGCCTGACCTTGAATGAAAGATCGTTACTAATGTCGCCACTCGAATGAGCTGTTCCACAGCCACGATTCATGTATCACCGAATGAAGGGAGTGCCTTCTTCACGACGTGTCAGTCACAATATCGAGAATTATGTGCACAATGATGTGTTGGTTGGTGTACACCGCTTCCGCAAATGTTCAGTGGTGGTGTTGATGGCGTCGATCGTTTTCTGAGGAAGTAAAGCAAGGCCACAGGAAAAATCTGCTAAAAAATGTCCATTGCATCACGAACAGTATGTGACGTGATATAATATTCTCTTGTGAGAGCAGCATGATCCAACTTCTCGACGCATTCACATGAGTTCCCTCAAAAAAGTCACGTAATTTTGCGTGCTTTCTAGTAATTGAACAAGCATTCAGACAAAATCAAGTAATGCGAAGAATTTCTCTGAAAAAACTGTTATTGAACACTTTGAACGTATGTCAAATGCCAACTGACACATGTCACCAAGCCCGGAATGACGACCTGAAACATAAACAGCACTCCAACCAAGAGAAAGCCATATTTGAAGTCTGATGTGCATTTTTTTTTACTGTCATGTCTGTCAAGCAAGTGGTGGCCCGTGGTGTTGTGGGTACGTGCGTCGACCCCAACCTCGACGTCGTAGGTTCGATTCCAGCTCTGAACGACAAAAATCATTTTCACGACCCCACCTCTTTCGAGTCGCTGACAATGCTTAAAGGGTATTTCCTGTCTAGAAAAAGCTCCTCAAACTGTGCCGTTCGGAGTCGGCATAAAACTGTAGGTCCCTTCCACTCGTGTGAGAACAATAGCACGCACAGCACGAGTAGTTGCTGAGAAGCTAGGCCCTGGTCCTCTATGGGCTCTAGCGCCACCTGTATTTTGTTATTGTCTGTCAAGCAACGGCGTCACGTTAAGAAGGGTTAGCTTGATCAAACGAATTCGGTAGATTTGGTCGTCGAAGACTAAAGCAAGAAGCCATCGTGACAATCACTTTTACGTAATCTTACATCAAGTCCCAACTGACTGATCCCTCGTCTATCGACGAATTTGAGAGAGTTCTTATAGGGTATTCACGAAATAATTTACTGTCTGATTTGAAATCAATTAAAAAAATGCTATCAAAAATGAGTCCTTAGCTGGTTCTTAGCTTGGACCATGTTTTAGAAGGTAAAGTTCCCCTAAGTCTTACACACACAAGGAGCTTGCATTGGGAAGTTCCGGTAAATTACTTAACGCAGCAGGCGACTCGGCGTATGAGTCGGGACTGGGAGTCATCATCTACCAAGTGCATTCTTGTCAAATCAACTAGGCTCAAGGTGAAGGACCAAGATGATGATCTACTCGATTTTAATTTAGTGCCCAAAGTTGGACGATAAGCAAAGCAACAGAACTGGTTCTTGGTGCCTTTCGGAGAGAACTGATTCTAAGTCGGAAATATGGTCCCGTCTTAGAGGAAGTTGAATGGAGGAGAAGACATAACCGCGAACTCTGCCAGCTGTACCAAGGTGTGGACGTAAACTGCACTGGTTTGGCCACATTGTAGCTAAGGGCATCTACCCATCCCTCTAATTCGAAAAGGAGATGAAGATCGAACCTCCCGAGCAAGATGAGGTCAACCAAGTAACAGGATGGAAGACAGCTTGTTCTTGATGGTTGCAATCATTGTGCCCAGGAACATAAACGACTGAAGATACTTAAAACAGAAGTCATTGTCGAAACACCATTCAATTAACAAAACAGTCTCGGTTGGAAGCGAAATGATGACAGTCAAGGGTGAACGGTACAGAGACACGATGTCTAATTTTATCGTGCGATACTTGAACTTTAAGAAATGCAGTCGCATGTACTATGAAGAGCAGGAGAAGTTGTGACGTTAGATTATACGACGCATTCGCCAGCGGCGTTATTCAAACATTTCACCAATTTTCGTGGAAGTTTCAAAGGTCTCTGCTTCTAAAAAAAAACTGCCCCCCTGTCTTTGGGGTAGGTGAGTGGACTTCATACGCTGAGTGTGCGTGGTTTAATCCCCAAAATGAGGATCATGCTCATCCATCATCCATCTAAAGCATATAGTAAGTCACGAGCAAAACCATTTAAAAGAGAGCCCGTATAGTTCACAAGAAGGTACAATGAAGCTGCAGAGTAAGGAACCAAGTCTCACTAGTCAGGCCAAATACTAAGGCGTAATAGTAGCTTAAGCTGGAAACTAAAAGTTGAAGACCGTATTATTAAGGCTCACCCAGCTGTTATACTTGCAGATGGGTTCCTAGGCGCTAATTGGGGACTCACACCGAGAATGACACACTCGATGCATGCAGACCGTCACATCGTCAAACTAAATCTAACATACAGCATCCTTGTTTGCTGGCAAGTATTAACAAACATAGAAAATCAGAAGAAATGTACATACCAGATATACCGGTATGAAGTGAGCGTCAAGATACGAATGTCTCGATACGGAACACGAGCCCTTATTTTTTTTTTTGTTTGTTTGCTATGACATCTGTGAAAAATATTTAGTATGCATCAAGTCATTGAACAGACAAAATCATATTTTTTCATCGTGTTAAAGATGTCGAATTTTGTACCAGAAAGTGAAAGCATTAATTTTTTGTTTCCATTTGAAGAAAAGTGCTGCAGAGTCGCATCGAATGCTTGTCGAGGCATACGGTATGGTGATCATGCTCTATCAGCAACATGCTAAAGATGGTTTCAACGGTTCAGGAATAATGATTTTGATGTGAGAAATGAAGAACGTGGAAGACCACCAAAAAAGCTTGAAGACGCCGAATTGCAAACGACATTGGATGGAGATGACACTTTGAGTCAAAAGCAAATGGCAGCAATGTTAAATGTAGCACAACAAACAATTTCTGACCGTTTAACAGCTATGGGAGAGATCCAAAAGCGTGGAAAATGGGTGCCACATGAATTGAATGAAAGACAGATGGAAAACCGAAAAAACACTTGTGAAATGTTGCTTCAAAGACACGTAAGAAAATCGGTTTTGCATCGGATTGTTACTGGCGATGAAATAGGGATTTGTTTTAAGAATCCTAATTAATCCGGGATAATCATCAACATCGACTGCAAAGCCAGATGGATTCGGCAAGAAGACAATGCTGTGTGTTTGTTGGGACCAGGAAGGTGTGGTGTACCACGAGTTCCTAAAAGCTGGTGAAACCGTTAATACTGATCGCTACCGACAACAAATGATCAATTTGAACCATGCATTGATCGAGAATCGACCAGAAGCAAAACCGGTTCAGGATACAATCAAAACACTTGGCTGGGAGCAGCTACCCCACCCACCGTATTCACCAGACTTGGCTCCTTCCGACTACCATTTGTTTTCATCGATGGGACACGCATTGGCTAAGAAGCACTTCGATTGCTACGAAGAAGTCGAAAATTGGGTGTCTGATTGGTTTGCTTTAAAAGACGAACAATTTTACTGGCGTGGTATTCACAAATTGTTCATTTCATACCGGTATATATGATCCAATTTTTATAAAGTAGCAGCATCACAGGAAAAGTACGTTCCACGCCTTTAGCCGCTACGGAAATAATGCCAAACTCTACAGCTGCTTTCTACTGACATTTACGGACTGACAGCTACCAAGGCATGTTGAGAGATTGCAACCACTGGAACAAAACTAACAGCTTAGGGCACATAATCAAGAATTTGAGAATTCCGAAGCATACAGACTGAGAAGACTAAGCAAAAGATTCGGTCAGGAAACAATCTGAAAGTATACATGGATGGACTGGGAGTAACCATATCCTCGAAGAGAAAGAAGCCGACGAGCAACCCATAACAGGGGTGGATCTGCCACGAGCAAATAACACTGGTCAACACAAGTTTTGTTTCCTTCTGGCCAAATACGAGTGCAGAAAGTTGATTTATATGCTCATGTTGCATACTAGCTCTTGCAAGCTCGGTGGCATGCACTCAACAAGTCCGATATGGTCGTCGGAATTCTTGTTGCCTAAGAAATTACTTATAACCAATGCAAATTAATTCCATGCTTTGGATTCGACTTCAGTCATTGATTTCAGGAAATTTGGGTCATTCGGGAGTTGCTCATTAACACCAGCATTAAATTCTTCTATACCTACTTAGTCCTGGAAACTTGCGTGAAATAAAAATTGAAACATTCGCCACTTTTGTCAAGTGCCATCACAAATCGTTTTATTACGTCGAGTTTTATGTGAAGTGGTGGAGGTATGAAGCGGTCTCGGCCAAGCAAAGCCACGTTTATAACATTTTTTGTACCAACAATAGGAAAATTTTAAGAAAAGAAAAAAAAAGTCGAGAGGTCAAGAGGCTGGTTAGCTATAACTTAAAAACCAGAACTGCTTAGGAGAAACTGATATTTGAATCAATTCGAATCAATTTGAAATAGAAGCAAAAAAACATGCCAGAGGCAACAAACAACTTTTGTTTTTTTTTTGCTGGTCGGTGTAGTGAGAGGATTCCCGCTGGCTTTTCAAGTAATAATTACAATGGCACTTAAAGATGCCATCCATATACCATAAACAAGGGCTTCGAGACAGGAGTTCGGAGTCGAACTCCTTCAGCTCCAGGCTCCTTCCACTTGCGAGAGAACAATAGAATGCACCCCACGGGTGTCTGTTTTAGAAATAAATGCAATTTACAAGCCCTTCCACTTAACCTTAAGTTAACATCTCACAAAACTACCAACTTCACCTCATTGAAGTCATCAGACGTTTAGTGCAGCGATTTCTTGCCACAGACTCAAAGCAATATCCGTCTACGCCATCTGCATAAATTAGCAAACCTCCTCTGAGTCTGCCTCGGATTTCCTCCGGCAGAAGCCGACAGTCTACACAACTTTTACTTGTTTTGTTCCCTTCTCAACTGATGGCATCTCGTTGCCTGGCAACCCAGCCAAAGGGCATATCACACGGCACACCAACACTGGGTTACGGGTACATCGCCTCGAGTCATCAAGTGAATTTCTATTAATCATTAGTGAATCTACAGGTCACACACTCTCGCACAGATGGCAGCTTTGATTTGACACACCAGATCGCGTATCTCGCTTTTTTTCGCCTGTTCATCAAACGACAGAACAAAGAAAACGGAGAAAAAAGAACACAAAGCAATCGCAAATTGTTTTCTCTTTCATCTGGCGCTGCGAGTTTAATGCAAAATCTACGAAAACTGAGGCGTTGTCAGACGGTGAACTGCCTGACATGACTGAGTTTTATTACTTTCACGTGAAGTATTCTGCGAATGGCTGGCTTTTGCAATAAACTGACAAATGAGTGCGGCACGGGTGGATGTCATTCCGTCACATCAAGCACTGAGACGAAGGAATTAGGAGGTGTTTGGGAACGAAGAGCGATCAGACGCAGACTTTCATTTTTGCTCGAGGTTCGACGACATACAACGGAGAAAGAGCTTAACCTTTATGTTTACGAATGTCTTGAAATAGGTCTGGCTGGACCTCATACATTTTTTTTATGATGAATTTCTGTGAAATTTTGTTGTTATTTTGGACAAATTATTATTTTTATATTTAATTCAAAGTCTTTTCTTACAAAGTTCTGATATTACGAAGTATTTACTTGTTTTACATATTTCTGCCAGGCTCTTTGCAGGGACTGCATGAACATTTTTCTTGTCGTATACTCTTCCAATTCTAAACTAGTTCTTCTGTCCTGTTGATGACTGGCTACCGCTGGGCTGTTTAATCATAATTTGCAAAGGTGGCTCAAGATTTATTTATTCGATGACATTTCAAATGGAAAACACTAGAATGATCATTGCACGTTTATTTACCCATCTGATGCAATCCAACTTGTCATAGAAAAAAGGCCAATAGGCATCGCTTCTGATTTATTTTAAACTGATAATTTGAGCCTTTAGGAGATATAACGACGAACTATACGGGCTGTTCAGCGACATCGACTTAGCCAGAAGAGTGAAGATCCAACGATTGAGATGGCTAGGTCATGTAGAGCGGATGGAAACCAATGCTCCGGCCCGAAAAGTCTTCGAATCCACCCCCGAGGGACGGCGCAGTAGAGGAAAACCGCCACTCAGGTGGCGCACGCAAGTGGAAACGGACCTCAACCGACTATGCGTGCGAAACGGGAGACAGCTAGCTAAAGATCGAGCTGGCTGGAGACGCTTGTTGGTTGAGGCCCAGGTCCACCCCGGACTGTAGCGCCACCTTAAGTAAGTAAGTAAGTAATTTGAGCCTTTCTTTATTAGAAGCGCTGGAGAAGAAATACCTCTTAAGACAGATCAAAAGAATACAAAGATCGTCTGGCCTAGGTATAACAGGTTGTCTCAGAACAACCGGCACACGCAACCATCCTATTCCTTCAACCCCTCGACTGATTCTGTAGCAACAGCACAACCTCGGCTCTCGGCTCTGAGGCTCAGAGAGGCCGGTCCTTGGAGAGACAAACCATACTCAGGTGTGGGTCAGACAATAGCCAAAGTGACTACCTGCCCCCAGCACTAGCTTCGAAAAAGACCTTTCACTTTCGTTTAGTAGATTGGAAACAATGGGAAGAGCATTTGGTAGCAACAGATAAAGAACTCTCCCCGTACACTGATGGCTCAAGAACAAGTGAGGGCATGGCAGCAGGGGTCTTCTGTGACTAATTCGAAAAATCACTGGCACTAAGAGACGACTGTAGCGCCTTCCAAGCTAAAGTGGCTGCGATACACGAAGCAGCACTCGCGCTACAAGAACGCAATATGCGAAGTCTAACGCTGTGTTAGGGTTCTCGAAAAGAAATAGCAAGGACTTCCGGGATGTATCTAGTTTAAAGTGCAACTTAAATTCGTACGTTTCACCGTACTTGGAATATTCATCCATCATTTGGGAGTGTCCATGTGGTACATAAGAAGTTGGACTCGAAAAAGTTCAAAAGAATCTTACGTGATATGCATCTCTTCGGGTGAGAAACTAGAGGGCCAGGGCCTAGCTTCTCAGCAACCACTCGTGTTGTGCGTGCTGTTGTTCTATCATGAGGGAATAGGACCGAAAGTTTTGTACCGACTCCGAACGGCTTTGTTTGAGAAGCTTTTTCTAGACAGGAAATACTCTTTGAGCATTGTCAGTGACTCGAAAGAGGTGGGGCGTGGAAATTATTTTTATCGCTCAGAGCTGGAATCGAACCTACGACGTCGAGGTTGGGGTCGACATACCCACAACGCCACGGGCCACCACTGAGAAACTTACTCTTTGATAAAAGCCACAGAGCCAACAGTGGTTGCAATGTTTTGTGTTGCTCTGTGATAGATATAAAAAGAAAAAAATCGTTTTCCATCTTCTCCGACAACCAAGCGACGATAAAAGCCATCCATCGGACATCTTGACTGACCGAAGCTTGCGAGGTTATAGAGACAAAGCAGCATGTCCTTCACGAACACGGGGAACCTGTGCTGGGTATCTGGCCATACTGGCACTCAATGCAACCAAAAAGCAGACTGTCTCGCGAAGAAGGGATCCCAGCTTGGAAAATCCCTAGAAATCCTTTACACGCTCACGCCGCTTAGTCTACGAAAAGAAAACTAGAAGACGAAGCACTAGAGAGAGTAAAATGTCATAGGCTCTGTATGGAAACTGGAGCAATAGGGAGGGCCTTGTAGTCGACTTAAGGTGCGAAGACTTAAGGCCCAAGCCCATAGAGTAAGGTGAAATCTTATTTGCCAGACTGCCAAGAGGCACCTCATTGAAATACGCGCCTTGCGTCCGAAATATTTATACATACATAAAGTGCCACACGACCATGAGAGTGAAATGAGACACACATGTGAGAATGAACTGTCTTACGGAACAAAAGTAAGAACTTCGCCAACTTCATCCATTCGGATGCATTCCACATATTGCCCACACTCGTTGTCTCGCTCCCTCTTATTAGATCTTATGAGTTGTCAATTTTTTGACAAGACGCACTGGATTCTATGGGTTTGGTCTTTAATAGGGTTCTCCACCCGGCAGTGTGCCTTAGGCACGACTGAACGTAACACACAACGACAGAGGCGACAGCAACGACAAGAGCTGTAGAGATAAGGAAGAAATAGAATCTATCCAACATCTCTTCGGCGAGTGCTAAGCCCCAGGAAACATTACTTGACTGAACAGTTCTCTGCAGGACCTGTGCGGTGTAGAGCTGAAAAACCTCATAAGGTTACCAAAAGTAGTGGCATGGTTACAGCAAAACAAAGGCCTCATGGCTGGATGGCGCAGTTGGTTGAATGCCTCCCCTTGGTCATAAGGTTCCCAGGTTCGAATCCCAGTCAAAGCAAAGTTGCCGTTGGGATCAACTTAAGGGCACTGGGTATCACAATTGGCCAACCACGGTCTAAGTGTGCTATCAATTTCACTGGCAGTGATCCTTTGGATGGGCATGGCGGAAGCTTTGGGGGGAAGAGCCTACGCGGGCATATTGGTCAGTTCGGCTTTGGTAGCGTGCTAGTGGAATAGGACTCGCTTCACTTCTGTGTGTCATATCTAAAGAACGATTCCAATTCATGGACATACATCGAAACATGATCATTTTGCGGTTGGAACCAATTATGATTCGTTCACAAGTCTGGAGGCTATCATCAACCTCGCGTTACCACGAGGCTGCCATCAGTTTTATATTGACTGTCGATTCTTACATGTGAAGCTTCTATGATAGCCGGGCGTACACTTCTTCTTTTTCTTCGTATGGCGCTACAGTCCGGGATGGCCCTGGGCCTTAACCAACAAGCCTCTCCAACTAACGCGGTCTATGGGTAGCCGTTTACAGTATCGCACGCCAAGTTGGTTAAGGTCCTTCTCTACTTGGGTGCGCAAGGTAGAGAGCCCAGCGCGGGCGTCCTCTGTTGCCTTGCCCCACAGGTTCAGTTCGTGATTGAATCTTCTGCTCCAGAATCCGTCAACACAAACAGGACCAAATATCGCTCGCAGAACCTTGCTTTCGAAGACTCAATTCGTTCGTCTAAGTGAGCCACTGCAGCAAGGTTGCAAGGGCACCCAATTACCTAAGATCTGGCCACACCTATTTATTGAAAAATGGGTTGAATAAATTTGGTACTTCTGTACGCCGTCCAAACTTTGGGCGGAACTCCAATAAACGTTAGCGCTTCTAATGACGGGCCAATCAAGCATCTTCTAAACTTTGCTTAACCTTCCGACTTCCTCAGAGAACGTGGCTCTCAACTAGCCAGCCTCCTTCGGTCACCAATTTAATGTCACCTGCAAAACACACACCCGCCTCCACCACAAGATGCGATCGAAATAAATCAGAAAGTGCAACGAATGCAATAATTTATGGTTCATGTGTCGCGGACTGTCTCTCCTGCCGCACCGGCATGCCCGCGGTTCAAGGAAGATCGCACATCTTATCTGTCAGCGACGATCGCGCATAGCATTGAATGCACCGCCGACCGCGCTCTGTCATCGGCACGGGCCCAATCATCAACGCATCCTTGGCTTTTCATCGCGCCGCTATCATTATTCTCCGTCGCAGCCATTCGACTGTTTGTCACTCACAGGCCAGCAGGGCCACGGCATCGTTAAGCCGCCACAAATAGCCGGCGTGTCAGTCGCAGAGAGATGCAGAAACCCACTTATGTCCACCGTGCCACAGAGCCACAGCCTTCATTAATCGCCCATGGAAGTTGCGCGCTGATTCTCGACGGGGACACAATGAAAATTCTATTATGACAAGGTGCGGCAAGAGGCGGCCGACTCTGCTGGTGCCCGAGACGGATGCCTGCTTGATTGGCCCGAGTTATGCGTCCCATCGTCGGCGCAAATTGTTGAGAAATCTAATCAAACATTGATACAGCGCCAGTGTGTGTGTGTGTGTGTAGGCCTCCGGCCCTCCAGTGGAAGGACACCCAGCCAGCCTGGGCGGCAGCCAGCTTTATTATTTAAAACATCGAAGGCACGACCGGGGACGATGCCTTGACGTGCCGTATTGACATGGGGCGGGCAAATTGACTTACTCTGCTATTAATGAAGTTTGAAGTGCATGCAGGTGGAAGCGCAGAACACCCTCCAGAGGCGTACGATTTTATTTTTAATGCAATTTCTTGGCTGCCTTCGACGAGGATGGCACGTCGTTGCTGTCGGCCGGCCTCCCTGCCGTGGATTGAGGCAATTTTTATGTCAACACTTGACTCGATTTTATTGAAGGCAAAAATGAATAACAAACAGACCACGGTTTCTAATCAGGCGGTGTGCATCTAGCGTCCTGGTCTCATTGAGGTCTGCGGTGCATTAATCATCGCCGTCAGGATGTGCATGCGCGCCGTCTAAGCGATGTAATCCACTGCAGGAGTGTTGGCTGCGTTGATTGATGACCTTAATGGAGGAATCGATTAAAAGCAGGAAGAAGTTACGTGAACGAAACGCTGAGCGGAAGGGTGAGCTCCGGGCGGGAAGTGAAAAGTTTTTCACGGGATCCATTAACGCTTTAATCTAATTGCAGTCCATGGTGGAGCACTTAAATCCCAACAGAGCCGCCGGGACAGCTGATTGAAGGGCTTAACCAGCGAGAGGGGATGAGGAGAGCCACCAGGCATGTGCTTTCAATTTGGACTAAAAGGTTAATAATCAGGAAGAGGGCGCTGGAGCGCTGTTGGTCGACCAGTGGGGTTGGACAACAGATGGAATTGCGAGATGATGCGACCACAAGGCTGTTCGGTGGACATACTGGAGGAGTACCCTCCTCTTTCACTGCATCGCCACAGTCCTAGTGTGTTGTGTAGCAACTTGTAGGATCCTTATTCTTCTAGTGATGGCTACTCTTCGAGGAGGAAAAAAAGATAACTTCTCAACCAGTCAAGCCAGTTACTGAGATGGAAGCGGGTGTCTATCTAAGGATCTACAAATTGAATTGCCATTCTAACTTTGGTAGTCACTGTAGCGTTCTTGAGGCAGAAACAAAGCAAGTATATCATATTCTGTTCAACTGTGCAACTCTTAGAGGTGCCACTTACCTCGAGGACTTCCCTGAGATAGCCAACAATTTCAGTATCCAATTTATGCGGGTACCGCGAAACTGTGACATTTCAAAGAATTCTTAAGCGGCCATATGTACTATACTCTATACTCTTTCCGGATGGAGACCCATCGTCCCTGCTTCTACTACGCCTATACACACTTCTCATGCATATGTCTCTCCATGCATTGCGATCCCACTCACTCCTCTCACGCAACAGAGCTTCATGTAACCATATCTCGATCTCGACCTAGATCTGACCAATCAGAATCCTGCGCAACAAATTGCATAACGGTGGCTCTTTGACAAGTTTGTGCATATAAGCCTCAATCAGCTAAAGTGCTGAGAGCTCGCACGCTGATTGGCTGGAGGGTTTGAAAGACGTGAGAATGCTTCAGAGATTTTGCTGCTGGCTCGAGGTTTTTGATAGGCGCGTGTCAGATTATGATTGTTTCTGAGAAGAATTTACAATTTGATGCATTTGATTGGTTGTCATATGATGTGCTTACGATCATGTTCCTTGTACATTGTGCTTACGATCATGTTCCTTGTACATTGGGTTGAGGTGACTTATGGTCAGCATGAATGTAAACGGTTAAATTCGTGACTATAGCTAGTGTCCACTAAATGCTTCGGCGGAGGTATTTCTGGACAGCAGCTGGTATCCATTAATTGCTTCGCCGAAGCACTTTCTGGACAGTAGCTAGTGCCAATTAAATACTTCGGCGAAGGACTTTCTGGTCATCAGCAGATGGTCCACCGACACTGTCTGCCTCCTTACAAAATACTATCGATCCTAAATGCTCACGAAGCCTAATCAGAATGAGTTGACAACCATAATCGGCGTCAAAACCGGGCACTGTGCCATTGGATCACATGCCACTAGGGCTCCCCTATTATGATTTCTTCGAAGATAGAGAGAAGGAATAAACTATTGCACATTTTCTAAGTAACGCCAGTGCTCTTTCGTCGCGTAGAAAACGTCACCTTAATGCCTGACAACTTCAACAACCAATGAAACGGAATAGCGTTAGTGGCAGTCAACTCCTGTCTAAGTGTGGCAGACTTGACCAGCAGTCAGTCTCTTCAACCTGATCTAAGGCAGATGGTTGTGACTAGACTAGATATTACTCCAACTACCATCGCCATGCATCTTGTCGCACTGAATGATTTTGTTGCCACTGTAGAACTTCCATCCCTCGGACTTTCTATTCGCGGCTATGGAACAGTACTGAACTGCCTCAAAATATGGCCCTTTCCTAGCAGCATTAGCTGAGATTTCATTGGAGTACCCCTGAAACTGGCAATCCAGCACCTTTTTATCGAGGTACGACTTAGGCAGGCTGAGTCTCATTCTGTTTCTCCTAGTCAGCTCTTTGGGCATCTGTAGGCACTCTCACACAAGCTTTGATTTGATGATGTGGAAGTCCAGAGTCAGGAGAGCGGCACGTCTATCCGACATGTGGCAATTGATTTGGTACAACAGAGGATAGTGCAGCGGCCAGAAATGAACACGGAAGGCACAATCTTCTACAAATCAGTCCAACAACGCAGATGACATCGACTTCGTCCGCATTCACAATGTGGCGTAGTGGAAGCAATTACGGCAGGTGAAGAAGAGGTGAAACGAGCTGCTGGTCTTAAGATCAATGAGGACAAAACAAAAAATATATTCTGTCGACAAAGAAACATTTCGTCACACACCATCAAGGAAATGTCTTAATCGACAGTTACAATTTTGAGGTAGTAAAGGAGTTTGTTTACCCTTGACAACCGGGCTTAGTCCGGGATCCAAATACTCCCGCCCAACTTAAACCTAACTTCCTCAGCGTGGCATTGAACAGGAGTTCCATTTGCCCTGGAGCAGTAAGAAATCATATCTTGGAATTCATTCTCCAAATGAAGGGATTCGACATCCCGAGATATTGCTAGTGTCCCGATGTGGGAGACATGACTTGTCGCTGTGGCAGATGCCAGCGATAAGCATGAATTCGTCATCGCAAACCACAACGAGGGACTTTTCTCACAGAGCTCATTCAATGAATTAACTGGTTCGAAGAGCGATTCCTTCCGAAAACATGTCCAGATCTACAACAGCACACCGAGTCCCTTTGAAGAAACTAAAACAATTGCCTTGTCGTAAAATTCCCTTGGCACTTAAGTACCTAGATAGGGCTTGTTAAGCGCCACTAAATTTATTTTTACGAGGTTTTGCTCGGCGGCCGGTTTGTCTCTTCAATCGTAATTTCTGCGCCACCCATCAATTTCACGCAAACTGTTATTTTACTGCTGGCGATAATAATTTGTTTTCAATCAATTTTGCTCTCAATCAATTGAAATTTTGACGACGCTAAGGGCAGGTGGTTGCATGTGTGGAACCTGTTCGCGGGAATGGCATTTTCTTTGAGTGGCGCTACAGTCCATCGTGGTGTACTTTAACACTCTGTTTGAACGGCTGTGTTTGAATTGTGATTACAGTGGTGTGCTTGGAATTCTTCATCTACTCTGTGAAGAAATAGTCCAGCTCGTCTGGATTTTGTGGCGGGGTTTCTACTCATTTAGAAGATCCATAGCGTTGATTGTGCATTATTCGTCGGACCGTGTTTTTCAGTTTCTACAATGCTTGTCATAATCGGGATAGTTTCAGACGTCTAGTAGCTATTTTCTGAACATCGTCAGTATGTACTTTTGTAGACAGATTCTGCCTGAACGGAATTCTGTTTGCTGTTGCTCTAGCATTTGACTGCTGGAGCCTAAAAAACGATTCAAATTGTTACTATGCTAAGACGTGTAGCTTCGAAGAGGACGGAAACTCGAAGTTCGCTGCCAATAGTCCACAAAAAGCAGCAAAGGCCAACAAAGCTGGAACAGAGGTTACATCTTTCGTCGCTACTCCTGATGGGCCATCGAGGCAAACTCCGATATCAACCTTTGGCAAGCTTACTTCGATCGAAGCGCAGTGTAGTCGTGTGCTAAGTTAGTCCCAGTCACAGCCTCAGTCTCAGTCTCAGTCTCAGTCTCAGTCTCAGTCTCAGTCTCAGTCTCAGTCTCAGTCTCAGTCTCAGTCTCAGTCTCAGTCTCAGTCTCAGTCTCAGTCTCAGTCTCAGTCTCAGTCTCAGTCTCAGTCTCAGTCTCAGTCTCAGTCTCAGTCTCAGTCTCAGTCTCAGTCTCAGTCTCAGTCTCAGTCTCAGTCTCAGTCTCAGTCTCAGTCTCAGTCTCAGTCTCAGTCTCAGTCTCAGTCTCAGTCTCAGTCTCAGTCTCAGTCTCAGTCTCAGTCTCAGTCTCAGTCTCAGTCTCAGTCTCAGTCTCAGTCTCAGTCTCAGTCTCAGTCTCAGTCTCAGTCTCAGTCTCAGTCTCAGTCTCAGTCTCAGTCTCAGTCTCAGTCTCAGTCTCAGTCTCAGTCTCAGTCTCAGTCTCAGTCTCAGTCTCAGTCTCAGTCTCAGTCTCAGTCTCAGTCTCAGTCTCAGTCTCAGTCTCAGTCTCAGTCTCAGTCTCAGTCTCAGTCTCAGTCTCAGTCTCAGTCTCAGTCTCAGTCTCAGTCTCAGTCTCAGTCTCAGTCTCAGTCTCAGTCTCAGTCTCAGTCTCAGTCTCAGTCTCAGTCTCAGTCTCAGTCTCAGTCTCAGTCTCAGTCTCAGTCTCAGTCTCAGTCTCAGTCTCAGTCTCAGTCTCAGTCTCAGTCTCAGTCTCAGTCTCAGTCTCAGTCTCAGTCTCAGTCTCAGTCTCAGTCTCAGTCTCAGTCTCAGTCTCAGTCTCAGTCTCAGTCTCAGTCTCAGTCTCAGTCTCAGTCTCAGTCTCAGTCTCAGTCTCAGTCTCAGTCTCAGTCTCAGTCTCAGTCTCAGTCTCAGTCTCAGTCTCAGTCTCAGTCTCAGTCTCAGTCTCAGTCTCAGTCTCAGTCTCAGTCTCAGTCTCAGTCTCAGTCTCAGTCTCAGTCTCAGTCGAACGTCTCAGTCTCAGTCTCAGTCTCAGTCTCAGTCTCAGTCTCAGTCTCAGTCTCAGTCGAACGTCTCAGTCTCAGTCGAACGTCTCAGTCTCAGTCGAACGTCTCAATCTCAGTCTCAGTCTCAGTCTCAGTCGAACGTCTCAGTCTCAGTCGAACGTCTCAGTCTCAGTCGAACGTCTCAATCTCAGTCGAACGTCTCAGTCTCAGTCGAACGTCTCAGTCTCAGTCGAACGTCTCAGTCTCAGTCGAACGTCTCAGTCTCAGTCGAACGTCTCAGTCTCAGTCGAACGTCTCAGTCTCAGTCGAACGTCTCAGTCTCAGTCGAACGTCTCAGTCTCAGTCGAACGTCTCAGTCTCAGTCGAACGTCTCAGTCTCAGTCGAACGTCTCAGTCTCAGTCGAACGTCTCAGTCGATCGTCTCAGTCGATCGTCTCAGTTTCAGTCTCAGTTTCAGTCTCAGTTTCAGTCTCAGTCTCAGTCTCAGTCTCAGTCTCAGTCGAACGTCTCAGTCGAACGTCTCAGTTGAACGTCTCAGTCGAACGTCTCAGTCGAACGTCTCAGTCGAACGTCTCAGTTGAACGTCTCAGTTGAACGTCTCAGTCGAACGTCTTAGTCGAACGTCTCAGTCGAACGTCACATAGTAAGCGAAATTCCACCACACTTCTTTATTGGCCATCACCGTCTAATAAGACCCTCTTTTCGACGCACTGCACGACGTACTCGTCTCCGCCTGCTGTCACCTGTCAAAAGACGGATAATCCCTCCATAAAGCCGCCACAGACTCCGTCTCGTGTGCCCACAGTATCTATGACTGATGGATCCACGATGGAATTCCGTCTTGCCGCGGGAACATCAAATCGTGCGCCCAACCAATTCACACACATGCCGCCACTTTTTGGCGGAGTGCTGCTATTTTTAGCCGCTCAGCTGTCCGCCCGCCTGTCATGTCTGTTTGTTTTGACTTTTGCTGACGTGATCGCTGCGGAGAACGGCAACGGGCTAGAGCTGGTGAAGAATTTACGCTCAGTCTCTGCGAAAATGGGGTCACAACCGTCGAGCAGTGGTGCTCCGTCGCAACGGACAATTGACTGAGTTATTGCGCTTGGATAAGTTTAATGGAAATGTGATGGCTCAACGGGGTACGAGTGCGAGTACATCTAGACGAAGCGAAAATGTTTCGTAAGGGGACTGGCGGCCGTAGGTCGTTCAAAGGGCGAGGCAGCAATCGCTTTGTTTTCGTCGACACTCGACAAATTTGTGTTCTGTTTTGATCAACAGATGGGCAGAGTGGGTGAGGAAATCGGCGGCAGCGGGAGGAGTCATCGATCTTTTGTGGCGGTTGGATGGTGAAGCAATGCGGTGGGCCTTAGATGATGATGTAGCTCAGTGATGGTGGAGGGCCACAAACGGAAATTGGTTGAGAATCAGCTGTACCCTCATTCTACCAGTAATTTAACCTCCAAGCGCCCCAAATTGAACCTCAGAACAGAACGTACGTTGAAAACCGCCATTATCGCCCCTCTCCGCCTTTCTTTGACTGAATTGAACGTTTCACCTGGGCAATGGTGCCCAATTCACGGCCATAATCAAGCGCAATCATCAGCCGCTATGCTGGCTTCTATCAATTGCTGCCAGAGTGCTCCGCTGAATCTCAATCTAAGGAGTGCCACTTAGCGGCGACATGCTAATGAGGCATTTGAATGAAAATAATGCTTGGCCGCGTCTCATCGGAGACTTTGTCAGTCAATGAACCCATTTTCACTGAAAGCGGTTTTTTTTTTTTTTCTTTTCTCGACGTCGCGTCACTGGGACAAGTCGCCTAGGGACAGTGTCAGTGTCAAGCTTGGATGGGGACTCAAAAGAAAGTGAAACCGTGACGGATGTGCGCAATTGGGTGTGTGATTCGAAATCAGTCATCTTGTTCATCACACGGCCGCTGCCAGAGACCTGCCTGGATTCACTGGACACCGCGTCCTCGTTCCCGGCCCAGGATCCAAAGCCTGACCATGTAATCACTTTAAATCATGCCCCCCATGTGCCCGGGAACTCGCCACTCCGGTCCGGTCCTTTCCAAAGCAGTCTAACCACCATTAGGGGTCAACCACTCTGGAATTAGTTTGACGTGAGGCTACGAACCAGCGATGGGAGGGTGGGTTGTCAGGCTGGCATCAACGGTTGTCGTTGGCGTGTGCCACCACAGTCGTCGCGCACCGCGTACGAGGTTCCGTGCCAGGAAATCATTGGAAATTGTGGCGCAGTAAATGGATAAAGTGCCGCTGCCACCGAAAAAAAAATAACACTCCCAGACAGCCCGGGGGGACACACACAATTCCGTTCACCGTCTGCGCCCGTGCAGCGCCTCGATGACAGACCGGCGAGGGATCAAGTTTCATTGCAGGAGAAAGTATCCACACGTACGCCAGCGACTGAGGGGGTTGGGCGGTGTTTTTCTTTCGCCGTCCACGTCTGCGGAAGAATCTTGTGCAATCGGCACTCGCAAGCGTTCACACACAACGCGAGGAACCCACGAAGGGTGTGGAAATACACAATCGCGCCCCGGGAGCAAAGCGCAGCGCAGCCAAGCGGAATCAATGGATCGGATTTTTTTTTCTCCTTTTTTCGCTGAAATTCACTTCGTAATGCAATCATGCATTCGTACCGTTTGTGCAAATCGAAGACTCTCGACGGAATCATGCGGCTAATGCATTGAAATGGATCGGCTGCTGCAGCTGGCAGGTACGGAGGGAAATGAGCTTTCGCATGAGGAGGTCCTTCCTGTGAATGGTGGTCGTGGGGGGAAGTTAAAACAATTGGCTTTTCACTCCTCTCTCATCTCGGACCATATCGGCTCTTAGAAATTCATTGATTTACCTTGCTGCTTGGAGCAGATTAGGACAATGCCTGGGCGAGTGTTTATGGGGAAAATTCAATGAAATCATGCATGGCATTGTTCTTCGGTCTCGGGCTGTTGAGTGCCTACTCTGGTGTTTGCCGGCGTTGATGACTCTGATTGGCGAAATCTCAAACGTCCCTGAGAGTCAGGGCGTATTCGCTGAATGGTGGATTGGAATCTGTGTTGGAACCCAAAATGTTCAAAGTGTGGTAGATCTCCAAGAAAATGAAAAGTAGATGGTCCAACTGGCTTACCTATTCAATTTCTGAGACATATTATTCCACGTTAACGCTGCAGATCAGAGATGATACGAGCTCCTCAATCTCATTTTTGTTCACATTTTTGCAACACCGCAGTCAATTTTCTATTGAAATTGTGTCGTGAGAAGGATATGACAATAAATGGCATAAGCTGGTGGTCGCTTTGATATTTGGCTAGTATACATGGAATGCCTACCAGGCGCACAATCTGAGAAAACATTTCGCTACTGTCTTGACTGATTACGTCTAGAAGGTCAGGGGAAGACGAAAGCCTACAACTTTACCTGCGTAGCACGGAAGCATCCACTGACGGCGAGTACTTTTCGCTTTGAATACGTCAAAGCACATCTAATATTAATTGAAATGTATGTTGTAGTATGAATATACGATAACAAGCTTCTATTTATATTTTCATGTATGTACATAAACAGCTTCGACAAGGACTAACAATCGGACGTTAATTTAAAATTTAAATTCTACTGAAACGTCACAATGTGACGACTGTCAACTGTCGTTGGTCTAGGTGGGAGTTCCTATAAGAACGTATGTTTTTGTCAAAGTATAGATGACGGTGAACCACGTATAAGCCAGAGCCTTAGGCTGTCTAGACCAAGAAGTACAATTCTCAGGTATTCACAGAATTTTAAGTCGCAAGATACCCACCCGATTCCAAGAGTCCACCGACTTTCTAAGTCACAAGTTGAATCTTGTCCCAAGCGGAGCTGGTCTTCAACTAATATGTCTCCCTTGGGTAGTGCGGTTCTTCTCTAGAACCATATCTGATCTCGGACTCCAAGTTATTGTTGCATCAGGCTAAGCGAGTAGCTTCATTCTCGATGAGGAGGACGGTGGCACGCTTGTGGTTGAACGGCTTAACTCGTCGGACGGTGTGGTTCTTGTCCATTTCCTGGCACACCACTCATTTGCAAACAAAAATTCTCGTGCCTATAGCTAGCTAAGATAGAAGACAGGAATAACCTTAATCGATGGCAGGAATATTTCATTACCTCAGATTTGGGTTTCACTTTACAAGAGAGCCTAATGCCGCCCCGACATACGATCACCCGTTTCCCGGTGGTTACCGACTTTCAGAGTCAGAAGTTCGATATTGTCCGAGGTGGGCAACACTTCCCCTTGGGTAGTGGGACTTTCTCAAATTAGTGTTAAGTGCTTGCAGCAGGTTAAGCAAGTTGTCTTCAGTCTCAATGAGGAGGACGGTGGCACGCTTGTGGTTGAACGGCTTAACCCGTCGTGTGGGATGGCTCTTGTTCACTCCCTCGTGCACCACCCATTTGTAAACAAAAAATAATTCACCCCATCAGATTTGGTTTCACTTTACAAGGCGTATATTCGCCCTAAGCTTGAGTACAACGCTCATATTTGGTCTGGTACTCGCAAAACTACACTGCGCCTCGTAGATAGAATCCGTGCGAATAAACTTATATGAGACAACAATATCGCGGGTCCATTAAACTAGCTCGAACATCGACGAGCCGTGTCCTCTTCCTCATTTTAACTAATAATTCTCAACTGCGCAAGACAACTTCATTCCTTCTCTCCTTGAATTCACCCGCAATACACGTCTCGCCAGGAATGCCCATCAGTTAACACTCAAGCCTGCTTTCGGGTGCACAGTTAAATTTCGAGACTCGACTTTCAGCCGCACTTCACAAATATGCTCTCCGCAGGCCAATATTTTCCACAGACTACAATCCGTAGGTATTTAAGACCAATGTGCACAGGTACATCCTCTCCCTTAGGCCAAGTCCATACCTTAGGCCCTTGCTGTGTCTTGACCCGGACAATTAATGGTATTTGTAACACCTTGCAAGCAAAAAAAAATATCTAACACGGCCCCTCTCTACGCCCTTAATGATCAATGCGGCTACAATCTCAATGTCGAAGTCTCGTCTTGCTCGCAATGAGCTTACACGAGCTCTATCCACAAAGCTGGTCGAAGACAAGTGTTTCTTGACCAATTTTAAAAGTGGAAAAGTCCGAATTACGAAATTCTGTGCACGATGAATGAATAAGCCCGAGGGTCGTCATGAATCTTGTCTCGACCACAAAAATAATAGATTTCTCATCTAAAAACCTTCCAAATGGGCGTTTGCTTAAGGGATGACGGGACAATTTAATCCAATTATCGCTTGGTCTTGATATACGAAAGCCCGTTCAGTCATCTCTTCATCATCATTACCTACATTTATTATAATAAATATTAATACGGGTGGCGGTGCACCCCGTAGATGGCCAGGGCCAATGCCTAGCTTCTCAGCAACCACTCTTGTTGTGTGTGCTATTGTTCCATCATGAGGGGATGGTACCTACAGTTTTATGCTGACTCCGAACGGCAAAGTTTGAGAAGCTTTTTCTACACAGAAGTACTCTTTGAGCATTGTCAGTGACTCGAAGGAGGTCATCATTTCCTACTGACCCACAAAAAGGGGTGGCTAAAGATAGAACTCCAGTAGACTCGGTCCTCGGACTCCAACCAGTTTCTGGACTTGGTTAAAGCAGCTCGTTCAGGGACTGCCAAGCGGTTGCCTACGTGATGGAGTCGGCGAAGTCACATCTTGGAAGAGTCGTGATGAAGGAGAAATTCTTGCCACGTGGCTAAACCAACAAAGCATAGCCCATTCAGTTAGAAGAGTTCCTAGCGCACTGTCGTACTGTCTAAAAGTCGGTCAAACTGTTTACATACACTGATTACATAAATGACATAGTCGCGTCCCAACATGCCGTAGTTTAAGCATTCATGGTACTTGAAGAAGTGGAGAAGCGAGTTGTTAATAAGATCAACGAGGACAATACAAGATGTATGCCGTCACGCTTCATCACAGGCCTAAAACAAGACATCATAATCAGCACGTGCAATTTTGATGCAGTAAAAGACTTTGTCCTCAACCAACTTGGAGTGCGAAACTGGAGACAGCTAGTTGGAGAGGCATGTTGGTTGAGGCCCAGGTCCACCCCGGACTGTAGCGCCACACAAAGAAGAGGAAAAGACTTTGTCTGCCTCATAGCGGATGTGAACTCCGCAATCTAGATCCGACGTAGAATTGTCTTGACAATCGGCGCTTCTTTGGTTTGGCGAAGTAAATGCGTGTAAAGCCCATGATTCGAACAATCAAGATAATCGTCTGCAATCCACTTATTCTGGCAGTCTTGTTATATTCAGCCGAAAGTTGTACGTTGGAAGGCAGCGTTTGCTCAGTCTAAGACCCTCTATGTGTGGCCGGCTGGAAAGATCAGTGGTACACCACCATCTGTTTGACATGTGTAATGTCTGTCCTCATCTCCTGTTCCAATCTGGAAGAAGGTCTTCAGTGGGTGTCAGCTTGTTTACCCGAGGCTTAAAGGATGAAAGGGTTCTGCATTTACTCTTATGCGCTTCTTGACAAGTAGGGTCCTAGAACGGCCTGGCCGGCAGTGGACGACATTGCATCACCAAAATCAGGGCTGTGCCAGTAGATATGCCAAGATGTTCGCTCAGTCAGTCAAACAATGTCAGAAAAACAATGGAAATCTGGTTAATTTCCTGAAGGAAGTCTTGTGCATGGTGCCAGGAAGGCTATGGTTGACGAAAGAAGGATAGTTTTCAGAGCCTGGCCGACGTCTTGGACTGATCAAATAATGAAGGGAATGAGTGCGACGAGGAGACGTTCAGAAATGAACAATGAAAATAATCTATTTGCTTCCTGATTCACCGGCATTCTCATGCTCTCCCCAGTCAGTTCTGTGGCCGCGGTGTTACTCACAGAGATCCCCAAATTCACGGACGGAATAGTGATGAAGGAATAGTCCATTCCGACAGACAAACCCTTGATCTCTCCAAAAACCAATACGACAGAAGCCTTCTTCCCCTAAGGGGATAACGCACGCGGTAACGCGCGTGTTTCCTTTTTCCAAATGTCCGAGATTTTCCGCATGTTGTACAACATTTCCTTTCTGGTCATCTTTCCCGAGCTGCCTTAGGGCCTAGCAATTTGGGCTAAAAAGATGAGACATAGGATTCTCCATCAATGCCCCATTCCCATTCAAAGCAAAGGGTCGTCCCTCTGGTGTGCCAAGCCTGAATCCCGTCGCACCCCACTTGCAAGGACTCGAACTCAGTCCAACACTCAGTGTACGGCTTAAGCAGCGATGAAGGACGGTGAACGACGCCTTTAGAGAGAAGCATAAGCCGGTAAGACCACCGACATTCAGTCCCCCCTCCTCAGTTGTACACACTGAAAGAAGGACTCTTCGCTCGCATAACGCATTGGACCCCTGCCCGTCAAACATGACACACATCCATTCCTTCACCATCTCCTCAGTTCAGTTCAGTCAATCAGCAGCAAACGTCGGATGCAGAGAAATTTCCTGGTGCCCTGCGCTTCAAAGAAAGGCTTACTTCCTGATTAGCCCCTTCACTCCACACGCCCGACCTAATCGATGCAAAATTATGCACTCATGCACTTACGAGGCCCTCGTTGGTCCTTGGTGCAAATCTTCCATTCTTCCCGACCGTCCACCGAACCACTGCAGCAGCAGCAGTCGAAGAAGGAGAAGGATAGCACACAATCTTGGAGTATTGATCGATAAGGAAACGGCTGCAGAGAATGGAAAAGTTCCGACGAAACGTGAAACCAGTCCCGAATTTGTGTGGAGTGTGTGCCGGCAGCGAAATAAGGCCAAAGGAGATTGCGAGCAGAGCAAACAACTTGGCTCGTGGCCAGGTACAGCCAGATCCCCTTCCTGCTCAGGTGGGCGCAAAAAAACTCGCCCTGCCTCGGCTGCATTTTATGTAGTTTTTTGCAGCGAGGCTTGTGTGCTTTGTTTTTGGCGTTAGACTGCCGAGCCACCCACACACGCCCTCACATCGCACGGAAGTCGGGTTGTAACGGTGGGGGGTGGCAGAGTTACGTCTTGTGCTCGAATGCATTAGTCGAACATGCGAGGCGCGGGTGGGGAGCACTCTCAACTTTAAGCCAATTCTGGAGGTTTTCGTTTTTTTTTTTTTTTTTTGGCCTCAAAAGCCGGACTGATTTGTGGGAGAACGAAATGTGGAAAAGTTTGTTGCCGGAATGGCAAGTAGTTTGCACACTTTTCCCAGATGTGCATTTCCATCGGGGCGTCCCGTCATGTGTTGGTTGAGATGTGCTCTCGGTCCTCTCAAGCGAGTTGTTCTGACACATCAATCGATGCAATGCTCTTCTGCCCCGGCATTCGTGACCCACAGCCACACCGCACCACTCGTGGGATTTGTGGGTCCTGCGAGATAGTGTCAATTTCACGAATCCAGGGCACAGGGCATGTGTAGTGAGTTGTGAAACTATTTGTAATGGATACTACAAAATTGGGACAGGAGATGTGGTTGTTTTTTTTTTTTTGTTTCAACTCTTCCCTCAGTCATTGGGGACTGGTGAATTTAAAGACGGAGATATGAGCCGAAATGACGTTAGGAATAAGACTGTTCTCAATGGGCTGAGGGATGGTCAATGGTTTCAGTCAACCTTGTCTGAGTATACTTCAATTGATGGGAGAGGAAGGGAAGCAATGGCATCGTGGAAAGCTCTATCCAAAGCAGGCTTTTTCCTTATGGAACTTATAGACAGGTCTGCATGAGGGATTGCTAGAGATGCCTCCAGTTCTTAAGTTAGGTTAGTTAAACGCGTGGTCTCTGTAGACCTATTGTGATGCCACATATCAGCCACAAAATAACTGACGTCACCACAGTGCCGCACAACCCACTCCTGAATGTGACTAATTGAAGTCAATCGCAGGGGAGTTCGCTCTATCAGCTGTCGGTTCAGACACGAGCGCAGGTGGAGGTACAGACGTCTTGTGTGACCTCTCCGAAAAATTGCTCCCACGAAGAGACGGTTTGTGTGTTTCTCCAGTGATACAAGAGGATGAACTGAAAGATAAGTACTTGCAGTCATAGCTTCGCATATTCTAACATCGCAACATGTCAAATTTGTGTGGACAAAGCGTCGGTAAGGTTAACATTCGCCAGGATACCTTACCGACGCTACTGGGTGCAGGGCACAAGAAAGGCGATCCCCCTGACTGCGCAAACTCTCGAGGGATAAGTCTCCTCAACATCGGCTATAAGATCTTCTCTGCCGTTTTGTGTGAGCGCCTGAAGCCATTCGTCAATCACCTGGTCCTTACCGCCCTGGTTTCCGGCCGGGAAAATCCACCATCGATCAAATCTCCACGGCAGATCCTCGAAACAACCCGAGAAATGCAGATCGACACCCACCACCTAATTGTCGACTTTAAAGCCGCATATGACAGCGTGCGTAAGGACGAGCTATACAACGCCATGACTAGTTTTGGCAATCCTGCCAAACTCGTCGGGTTGTGCAAGATGACGATTGGAAACTCTCGCTGCTCCATCAAGGTCGGTAACGAACTCACCGAGACCTTCAGCGTGAAGGTCTTAGGCAAGTCGACACGCTGTCATGTGATTTATTCAACGTCGTGCTAGAGAAGGTCGTGCAAAACTCACTCGCCAACACAAGAAGCACCCTCTTCCAAAGGCCCTTCAACTGCTTGCTAACGCGATTGTCGTGATTGGACGAACACAGCGAGTCGTCAATGATAATCTGAGCATTACGACTGAGGCGGCTAAAATGAATCTGACGGTGAAACGAAGTATATGCTGTCACCAAGAAAGGACTCACACCATCGACGACTCGGACAGACATCACTATAGGCAGGTACATCTTCGAGGTGCTAAAGGACTTCATCTGCCTTGGCTTCCAAGTAAATAGCACGGACACCATCGAGATTAAACGCGGAATAACTCCTGCCATCCGCTGTTTCTTCGGGCTAAAGAGGCAAGTGAATAGTAGAGCCCTCTCTCGAAGGACAAAGCTAAAATTATATAAGACCCTTATCAGCCCTGTCCTGCTCTATGGCGCGGAAGCTTGGACTATCTTAAAAGCTGATGAAGAAGGCCTTGTAGATCACATGGGCAACACAGCTCCATCCCGAAGACTCTTCAACTCGGAACCAGTGGGACAACGCTATAGAGGACGCCCGGGTTTAAGGTGGCGCACCCAAGAGGAGAAGCAAGTCAACCAACTTGGCGGGCGAAATTCTAGGCAGCTGGCTAAGGATCGTGCCAGCTGAAAAGGCTTGTTGGCTGAGGTCCAGGTTCACCCCGGACTGTAGAGCCATAAGAAGAAGAAGAATGGTGCAGGGAAACAACAAGTAATCTTTCGGAAAAAAAATCACTGAGATACGAATCAAGTCCAGGCACTCAACCAACTGCACATATTTGTCAAACCGAGTTGCTGAAACTTAAATGAAACGACTAAATTAACATCAACAATCCGCGAACCATTCGACACGGTGTGAACGGACAGCTCGGTTGTCTCGGTTTTTCGACTCGGGTTGGCCATGGAAGGAGCAGTGTGTGATGCGGCAGGTTTTTTCTGGTACCTAAATGTGTGAGGCTGTTGTGGTTGTTTTGTCTATAGTCTCTCATACCAATTGTATTGAGTTAATAGTATGGTACAGAAAATGTTTGTATTCACATTTTGTTATAGTAAATGTATTTTACCTAAAGGGCGCATTTGCACCAAGCTAACCAGAATTTGGTGTTCAGTTTGACTGTTACAAAAAGGAATATATTTTGAATTGGGTGAAACCGAGTTAGTAGAGCTTCGAGTTGTAACTCGGTTCACTTCAGTTCGAACCCAGGTAAACTATTTCTCCCTCTCTCTGTTCTCTATTATGTATGGTGAATAGAAATGTGCCCACATCCGGTTTGGATATAGCTCGGGTTGACTCGATAAATCGTCTCGAGTTGACCAATCTCTGTTGATGTTCCACGTAAACCAAGTTAAACCGAGTTGTGCTTGAAGTTTGGCGGTTACAAATAGAACACATTTTGAATTGGCAGTCTAATATACTAGTGTTGTACGTTGTACGTTTTTTTTTGTAAATTTGGTATCATTTTGTGGATATAATTTGAATTACGAAGCAAATAATGACTTGCCGGAAAAAATCTCTTGTTTGGGAATTTTTCAATAAACCAGAATCAATACATTTTGATTCGTGAGTTCATTTATTTTTTTTATGTCTTCTTCTTCTTTGTGTGGCGCTACAGTCCGGGGTGGACCTGGGCCTCAACCAACATGCCTCTCCAACTAGCGCGATCCCTGGCTAGCTGTCTCCAGTTTCGCAAACCAAATTGGTTGAGGTCCTTCTCCACTTGGGTGCGCCACCTTAAACGCGGGCGTCCTCTATTGCATTGCCCGACAGGTTCGGATCCGAAGATTCTTCGGGCCGGAGCTGTGGTGTCCATACGCTCTACATGACCTAGCCACCGTAGGCGTTGGATCCGTAGACGCCTAACTAGGCTCATATCGCTGTACAGCCCGTACAGTTCGTGATTGAATCTTCTCCTCCAGAACCCGTCAACACAAACAGGACCAAAGATCGTGCGTAGAACTTTTCTCTCAAAGAGACCAAGGACTTCTTCATCCGCTTTCGAGATTGTCCATGCCTCCGCGCCGTATAGCAGGACTGGGACTGGGCTCTATTACTCAATTGCCTCTTGAGCCCGAAGAAACAGCGGTTGGCAAGAGGTATCCTACGCTTGATCTCGGTGCTGATGTTATTTGTACAATTTACTCCGGAGCCGAGGTAAGTGAAGTCCTTGACTACCTCGAAGTTATAGCTGCCCATTGTGACGCTCTGTCCAAGACGTCGATGTTGTATGTCCTTTTTTAAGGACAGCATATATTTCGTTTTGCCCTCATTCACCGCCAGACCCATTTTAGCCGCTTCCGTCTCAATGTTAGCAAAAGCCTCACTGACGGCTCGCTGAGTTCTGCCAATCACGTCAATGTCATCGGCGTATGCTAACAATTGCACGGACTTCAGGAAGATCGTGCCTCTAGTGTTGGCGTGTGAGTTTCGCACGATCTTCTGCAGGACGATGTTAAAGAAATCACATGACAGCGCGTCGCCTTGTCTAAAGCCTTTTTTGACTTTGAAGGTCTCGGTGAGTTCGTTACTAACCTTGGTGGAGCAGCGAGAGTTCTCCATCGTCATCCTGCACAGCCTGACGAGTTTGCCAGGAATGTCAACACTAGACATGGCGTTGTATAGCTCGTCTCTATGCACACTGTCATATGCGGCCTGGAAATCGACGAACAGATGGTGAGTGTCGATTTGCATTTCTTGGGTCTTTTACAGGATCTGCCGTAGTGTGAAGATTTGGTCTGTTGTGGACTTTCCTGGCCTGAAGCCACACTGATATGGACCTATCAGATTATTAATGAACGGCTTCAGGCGGGTACACAAAACGGCAGAGAAGATCTTATACGCGATGTTAAGAAGACTGATCCCTCGATAGTTGGCGCAGTTGAAGGGGGCTCCTTTCTTGTGGATCGGGCAAACGATACTGAGATTCCACTCGTCGGTCTTTTTTTTTATGTATTGAATTATATTTAATAAACGTTCTTTTCGTCACTAAATTGTTGCACTTTATTTTTCATATTTCTAAACAAGCACACCATTTATTACACCGAACATTGTTGCAAAAAAAAACCGAGCTAGCCAACTAAAGTTGTAACTCGGTTCGCTTCAATTCCAATTCGAGTTAAGAAAGTTTCTCGTTGGCACCATCCAGCCGTTGGCACTTCTCTAGTTCTTAAATACACATGTGAACATCTGAACATTCTGCAAAGGTACAGAGGTGATTAAGACATACAATCATCGAGACGTTGGTATCTGGGCATCTGGTGTTTTTTTTTTTTAAAAACATACGTAACATACTGACACAGCTGCTCTCCACAAAAAGAGTTTGGTGTGCTAGTGGATATTCACGCTCCTTGTCGTCGTACAGTGGCACAAATGAGAATGTGAACAATGTCTTGGTCAAGGATGGACGTTATAGATCCATTTTAACCGACTTTCCTTTTATTGAAGACATAGACGACCTCTAGTTCATACAGGACGGCGCGCCATGCCACAGAGTCCTTATATCAATCGATTTTTGCCCAGCAAATTCCCGAACAGGGACAATAACACCAGCACGGAGATCAAGCGCTGAATTACTCTTGCCAATCGCTACTTCTTTGGGTTGATGAGGCGATTGAGTTACAGAGCCAACTCTTGAAATCTGACCTGCTCTATGGCGCAGAGATATGGACGCTATAGAACACGGATGGAGAAGCGCTTGTTTGTTTTGAGAGAAAAATTCGGGCGATCTTTGATTAATGGCGTCTAGAGGAGAAGGTTCAACCACGAACTGTACGAGCTGTACAGCGGCATGCACCTAGTTAAGCGTCTTCGGATCCAACGCTTAGGATGGCTAGGTCATGTAGAGTGGATGGACACCGCAGCTGCGGCCCGAAGAGTCTTCGATACAGATCCATTGGGACAGCGCAACAGAGGACGTCCTCGAACGAGATGGCTCACACGAGTGGAGAAGGACTTAAAAAAACTTGGTGTGTGCAGCTGGTGGCAGCTGGCGAAAGATCGTGCTGGCTGGAGATGCATGTTGGTTGAGACCCAGGTCCACCCCGGACTGTAGCGCCAATCAAAGAAGAAGAAGAAATTCCCAAATTGTGTTCAGCCGTCTTGGCGTCGTCAATTGGCTGCCTGGGAGGTGTGATTTGACTGTTTTGGATTTTTTTGTCTGAAGATCCGTGAAGGCCCGATGTTATGCTAGCAATTCGGAAACGATTCAAGCTACAGCCCGAACCATCAACAAGGTCTTGTGAAATTGGGGTGACAGAATATACCATTACGAGGGCAGCTGAGGTAGTCGTTTAATTTTGTCCAAAATATAATAATAATAATATGGGTGGCGCTACAGCCCGTAGGGGGCCAGGGCCTATCTTCTCAGTAACCACTCGGGTTGTGCGTGCTATTGTTCTCTTTCGAGTGGTGACCAAAATATTGTATTTTTATTAAAAATAATCTTGTTTTCGGCCCACCCTGTACTTCTTTTTCCGACACTTTTAAAAATGTTGGTAGAGGCACGGTTGAGGGCGACTGGACACCACAAATCCTAAAACAATTCAAGCACTTGAGGCCACGTTAGAAGCCATCAACAAGGTCTTCGAAAGCAGATGTCTTGAGGTATTCTGTCGCTACTGCGAAGCCAAACGATGCAGCCTCTTAAAGAAGATTGCATTTTTAATTTTATTCAAAACATCGCACATTTAGAAAGAAACTTGTATTCGTCCCAGCCTGTACTTCAGGTCACATTTCCGCCATCTTCCTTCCCACAGGCCGTAGCGGCGTGGTTGAGGGCTCTAAAGACGCGCCAATTCAATTCGAAAAACGAACTGCTGCCTCAAGTGGACCAAGAAGCTTCAAGCCATCCACACGCTCAAGATGTAGGAAGCATGTAGCCGAATAGAACGCCGGAAACATTAGCATATTTTTGTGATTTTTGAAGAGCAACAGCTTGTCTTCCTCATTTGGAAAGACTCTTGTCGATTGAACGCGATTTGATTTCGAACAAAAATCAACTCGAGGCTGTGGCCAAGAGGCCTCTTACCAGAAGAGCGCCTCGTTGAAGCTCAGTCGGTTTGCCAATTGGCAAACTTGTCCTTGCCTTGAATCAGAGGTTTGTGCTAAGAACCAACACACAAGCCACACTGACCATCACCTCAACAGCCACAAGTGCACACACGCCACTCATGCCGACCGTGTTGCCGCGGGTCAACGACCACGGCATTTGCATAAATCTCGATCCGGGGCAGAGATGCAAATCGTCGATAAACAATGCGATAATCACAGCCAAACTAGAACATGCGTGCTGGCTGGCCCACACCGCAATCGCGCGCCCCCGCACACATGTGACATCGAAAAGCGATTCAAGACCAGACACTTGAACCAGAAAAGCCCACCGGCAAGTGCTTCGCTCGTCGAAATCTGGATCAACTTTCCATTTCTGCGTCTGCTGTGTGCGGTGTGTTTTCCTTTTCGAAACGCACTTGAGAGCATCATTCTAAGGCACCTGCGGCGCGCACTCCGCACGGCCCCCGCTGGATGAAATTAAATCCAAAAGAAATCACGGTAATATAATAAAACGGGTTGTCGACTCGAATGGGTCGCCGCCGCCGGCGCTGGCTGTGTGCAAGTGGAACATTTCCCAGCCATTTACACAGCAGATCTGGCGTTCGATTGCCACCAAGCGGACGACACACCGCATTTCACCTTTCCCCGGTGCCGGGGGGCACTCTAGCCTAGCAATCAGTCGCCATCGAGCATTGAAATTTTCTACTTACCGTCGTGTCTCTCTGCGGCCCATTGAAGTCGTTTATGGGATTCACCTAGACCACGGTGAGGCGCAATCAAGAGAGAAAGAGCTTGCTGCTGCCGCCTGCCAAGCATCAATGTTTTATCAAGAGTCCTTGTCTTCCCCGACTCGCCGAGAGATTATTTAATGGTCTTTAGCGGGCGCAATTAGAAAGTGCCGCGCCGCGTCGTCGTGAATGAGTCACAGGCTCTTGAAACGAAAGAGAATCGCAGACGATTATGAGGAGGACTTTTCTGCCACTCGCCCAAGGTGGAGAGTCTGCCGCGCGGATGCATTTGCCGGTGACACGGTGTGACGCGAGGCAAAAGTGAACGTCAAGACCACTTCTGGTGGGCTAGATTCACTTCCATCCGGCTGAGCGGAAGATCTCCGAACGGAGCGGCACTTTCTCTGGAACTCGCTCCGGCTGGTGCGTGGATTGGGTTGAGTTTGCTGACTCATGTGGGCTTCGGTGTCGTGGTGCTGAATCAGAATCTCGGAGGCACTTGGCCTTTGTTTGGTGTCGACAACTAGTTCAAATTCATCACGAACTGGTTGTTGTAAGAGGAGCTGGTGTGCTTTGGTGTGCTTTGGTGTGCTCTTGTGACCTTTCTTTGAAACGTTTCTAGGGCATGCAAGCATATGCGCTCCACTTTAGGCGTGACACGGTTCTGGTTAAGTCAAAGAATGGGTGCAAGTGGATGGTGCTCGAGCTCGTGCAGTTTTCGTGGACTCTGGAGAGGCTTTTTGCCGGATTTCTTGTTTGATTAACTTCCCTAAAAGACGCTGACGCCACGGCAACGTTAATGCTGCTGAAATGCAACCGCTGGACCATGAGATTATACAGCTCGGGGCCTATAGAGATAATCAAAAATGGAGATTACATAGAGCCCACTTTAGACTTCGGGAGCACATATCCCAGACAGAGAAGATTGGGCAAAAGGTTTAGTAAGGAGATCTGGCTACACAGATGGCTCAAAAAAAGAAGAGGGTTCAGGTCTGGGAGTACCCTTCTTTCGGTCATTCCACTGCTTAACCACTTCAGTGTATTCCAGGCAGAAGTAAAAGCTTACCAAGAGGCTGCCCGATTACTGTCAAAGAATCCGAGAGACGGGTTATATATCGTCATTCACATAGAAAGGCCAGGCGGCCATCAAGGCTATGAGTCCAAAATGGTAAAACTTTCCCGTCTATCTCTAAGGAACATAGCAGTTAGATCCAACTAAGCCCTATGCTGAGACAAAAGAAAGAGCCGACGAGTTTGCAAGAGCAGGGGTGGGAGTGTCTTCAGTTGGCCATAATTGGTACAGTTGCGGCAGTCACCTTGACCTAACCTATCCTAGCCTGAATATCATTTCTAGGCACCACCGTGGAACTACGTCGAGCTTGTTAGGTGCATGCTATCGGAATGGTAAGAGCTAGCATTCGACATGAGCTTACAAATTGAATTCCCGCTCTCGCATTTAGCCCGATTCCCACAAAATCTCTGCGATCTTAGTAAGAAGCAGGGTGAATGATTTTTGGATCTACAGACAAGGAAGAGCATCAAGGAATGTGTAATTTGCATATGATGACCGACTACTAGGTCCATATTCAGCCTGAAGTAGGTCGTTTAAGAAATTGTTATATATTTTCATTTTCTTTTATTTATTTTTTTTTTTTTGTCATAATAGAACATAATAATCGCCCAGATTTTTTTGTTAGACCGAGTCATACAAGCATGTTACTAACAACAGAAAAAAAAATGTGTGAACAAAATACGTTGACCAGTGTTGATACATGTCGGTCAATGTTAAAGCTTATCATTCGCCCTGCTTTACGGAGATATGGCCAAACTCAGGATCAGATGAGGAGGTCCACGGTCTATTCGAGGAAAAATTTCTGTGTTCCATCTTGGAAGCCATAGACGCTTCCACGTTTAACACGGTTACCTAGGCAGTGTCAGTGCAAAACTGCTCCAACCTGAACCTGTCTCCGAATCGACAAAAGCCTCTGAAGCCGATAACGCACAGAAGTAGAGAAATAACTCAGACAATTTGACGACCGCATTTGAAGGTAGCCAGTAAAAGACAGTCCCAACCTCAACCGACTTGGAGTGCGAAATTAGAGGCAGCTGGCTAAGGATCGTTTCAGTTGTAGAGGCTTGTTGGCTGAGGCCCAGGTTCAGCACCATAAGAAGATGAAGAGGAAGTTATAGTCCGTCCAGTGTGGTGTGGCTTGTCGGTTGGCTCACCACGGTTTGTAACGAAGACGAAGGACACCTTTAGCGAAGTTGAATATGCGACAGATAAGGCAAAAAGCTTGATAGCAAAAGAGAGACAGATCGCCATTTGATCTGATGCCACAGATCGAGTGGTCGTATATCGACGTATATCAACTTGGAACTTTAATCGAGGTAAGCATTCAGACGGACACTTAAAAAGTCTTTGGGGAAGATCTGGAACACATCACCATGATACCAGTGTATGGGTAGGAGTGTCACACTATTACTCACTGAAAACAACCTTCCCATTTTTTGACTTGTCTATACTACGTCTAAGTTTCCCAATCGACCTTTCCAAGATGAGTGCGTATAGCTTTTTGGTGAAATCCTCTACTTCACACATCGTTAAGTAGGCTTATTATTATTTCGCCAAATCGAACGTTTATGTACAGTACCTCACAAGATTGAGCCAACAAATTGCTCTCTGAACAAACCGAGTGGTATATTTTGCGGAAAATTAAGTCTAGTGCCAAAATTAGTGCTCCAAAGTTAACAGGTGATGTTTCATCTGTTATTAAGAAGCCTATATCCGCAGAAGCCTTTTGTAGGGTCCTTCAGAGAAAATAACCTGAATGGTAGGATAGCCAGGAGAAAGTCGTACATAGCTCCAGCAAATAAAAAAAACAACGATTACCCGTAAAGGTTTTGGAAAGGATGGTAGACAAGTTGTTTGGAGAGACAGCCCTTAAAGCAATCCACATCAAAGCAACCATAAAACACAGCGGAAGTTGTGTGATGTTGTGGGGTTGTATGGCTTCAAGTAGCTGCGGCAACTTTGACAAAATGGATACATGAATGTTTTAAAAAGAGTTCAACAGAGATCCGCAGAAAATAAGCAGAGATCCGCGGAATTAAGCCTACCATCGGATTATTACTTCCAACAGGACAATGCGCCGAAGCACACATCTCATTTGGTAGGCGAATAGTTGTTATATAATGTCCTAAAGCAACTTAAAACACCATCACATCACCCGATCTGAAGCCAATCGAACGCCTACGGCTTGAGATCAAATTGCGGGCTAACGATAAAAGCTGCCATAGCAAACTGGAGCTGACGACACAAACTCGAGCAGCTTGGAATAGCATTCCGTCTTCTTCAGTTTCACAGAAATCCATTCATCGGTGACTACAAGCTGCCATAGATGCTATAGAAGGTTCAATGCGGTACTAAAATCTCACAGTTTTTGTAATCTTTTCTTAGCCTTAAGTTGAATGTAAATTTATGTTTCTTTTAATGCATGCTTGTGAGGTACGTTGGAGTCGCCGAACTAAATTGCTCATGTCCAAAGTATGGACAAGATTTAAGAGCCACAATGTGGGATTTTGTCCGAAGTGTGTGCATTTTCTTCGACGTACTTTAGCAACCCAGGTCTCTTTGTACATCACTGATAACAAGAATCCAGGAAGCCTTCACAATAGTCCGTATAACGTTCTTAAAGGACTGTATAAATCCTCTGTTTCTCGTTTTGGTGCCACCCCGTAGTTGTATACCGCTGCCTACTTGTATAAAAGCAGTTTCATATACATGCTCCACTTCGGCACATTCCTCTGTACCAATTTCCAAGCTCATCACGTTTTTTAAGACACGTAGGCCTTCCACTTTCGCACCGATACCAAGCTATTAAGCTCATTAGCGAAGGCCATCAAGAGGTTTGCACAGAATTAATGAAGACTGGTCGACGTTCCTGTGTCTGTAAGCAAACTTGATATGCGTTGGCTTGGCCTAATTGCGAGTAATGCTTCAACGTTTTGGCCACTTGCATATCTTGGCTAGAGTTCGTTCAAGTTTTTTAGTTGTTCCTATCGATAGGACAGTTGTGTCGTGGGAAAATGTAGTCACAAGGGTGTCCTTAGTTCCTGGTGTAGGTCATAAATAATGTAGGACCAGAAACACTGCCTTGCGGAACCCCTGTACAGATAGGCTTAAAATTCTGTTCGAGCGTGACTCTAAGGAACTGGTTTTCGGGAGAGTCGTATTTAGGTGGTACTTAAGGCTCCCCGTTTCAGACTTTGTCAGAAAAACCTCAAGTAGGGCACTAGAGCGAGAGGGGCTTAATTAACCTCTTTTAAAGCAAGTTCTTGACGATTTGTGTGGATATTGGATCAGGCCTGACAGAAATGCAAAAAACAAATGCATTCGCTGCATGCAAGCTAAGTCAAAAATCGTCCACCCAACTGGGCCTCCTCACCCACCACCCAACCAACTTGAATAAAAGCCTCTCCCACAGCACATAACACGGATTTATAAGCGCCGCCCTTCACATCTCAAAACCGACCGACTGACTGCCTCACATGTCTCGATTATCCCGGTCACCGCAGTATTTTGAAATCAGACACCTATCACAGTAACCCAGTCAACAAAGCGCCCCATCGGCCCAGAGATCCGGCTTTTCAGACAGCCGCAGCCATGTAATGCGAGGAGACGAGCAACATCCCATCTAGTTGACCCAATTCCGTGCTCGGTCGGCTGTCCCTTGTAACTTTTTCCTCAGACTCGGATTCAAATTGACATCTGTCCGTTGTTGTGTGCGGCGAAAGCTATTCAATTCCGCCTGTGGAACCTTCTCTGCTCCCATTGCGAAGGGAACGTTCGCTGAACGAACGAAAGAAAAGAAACCGCACTGAAATGGTAACAATGCCTTCCGGCCGCTTTGTGCCCGACATGTCTTATTCCTCTCCTTCAGTCCGCACTGCTTGGTCCTCCGCCATTGTGTCGCATTCAGGGGATCTGCTCAACTGTTGCCGCAGCATCGTGACAGAGCACCGCAACGTCTACTTGCCAATATGCTCAACGCAACGCAACCTCCATCCACCAGCAGAGGCAGGCGGCCGCGGAGGGGTGCGCATTTATTGAACCAAGACCAGTGTTAGAACTCCAGAATTAATTACCAACACGATATGTGCTTTTCGATTAACAGTTCTTGCCTCATCCAGGGGACGCGAGATGCGGACGGGAGTGTGGAGGCAGCGCACACCGAACCGCCTGGAGGAAGCCTTTTGTTCGGTGTGCGGCAGGCCACAAAACAGCGTCAGCGAAGCAAAGAGCCCGAGCCAGCAAACCGAACCGCAACGGGTGAATAACAATACAATGAACTACAAGTCCCGCTCCGGCTGCTGGATCTAGGTGAACGCATGAGATACTTTCCAGCTAAGAACAGAATGAAAGCCAGCCACCACACCGCTGCGCCCACGCCGTCCTCATCGTCAGCGGCAAAGATTCTGCAGTTCGTTCTGTGCCGTGGTGGGCGATGGGCGATGGGCGATGGGCGGCTGATAGGCGCACCGAATCGACGTTGGCGGCATGAATTCTCAATTCTGCTGCTGCCGCTACTGCTGCTGCCTCTCGGTGCAATTGTTTCGGATTGTCAGCAGGGCTTAGAGCGTAAAATCGGATAGCGTTTTGTGTCGAGCTCAAATTAAAGGGTGGCGGCAGTCAATTTCAATTGTCCGGCTTGGCTTTTAGCTGCGAATCGTTACTCATTTGAGTGGTTTTCCTGGAACGATGACGGGGAGTGCCAGTGGGAGGGGGCAGTTGCCGTGATTCACGGCGATAAGCGCCGCGCCATTTGGATTCGGTAAAATGCACACAATGGCGGGAAAAAGGGCGCTTTTTGTCAGATAAAGCGACGATAAATGGACGGTAAAGTGGAGATATACGAGCCCAGCCTCGGGCGGAGGCTTTGAAAGGCTCCTGCGACCAGGAGGGGTTGTGCTTCGAAAGAGCGTACAATGTTGAGGATTTCGTGGCAGTCCAGTGGTGCAGTGTGATGGGGCGTAAATTTTGCGTTGCCAAACGACAGGGCGAACGAAGAATGGAACAAGTTTCGGAAGATGAGTGAGATTTAGGGAAATGCAGGGAAATGCATTGAACTGAATTCATTCGTCTGGAAATTGGGGATGGCTGTTCGCATTTAGTCCCGACATTTCTTGTATTTTGCGACAGTAAGCCTATGAACATCGGGCTCAATTGGAATCCATCTGATCAGTACAATTTCGAATGTCTCATGCTTGACAACTGCCTACCTATGCCATGTCCATTGCTCGTTATTTTCTTGGGTTATTTCTAAGAGGAGAAACCACTTCAACAATTTTTGAAAATTTAAGAAATCGTTCATCTTTAACTTGTCGTGATGGCACTTACGGTAAGCAGTGGAAACCACGTTAGATTACACATTAGATGCCAAAATAACCACATTGTTCTCCATTTGGACGGGTTGCAAAATAAGGCCCTATTTCCTCGAAAATGCTAACGTCAATGACTACGCCTTCGGCTGACTTTATGCAAGTGTATTATTTGAAGTCATATCGTACCCAGTTTGTACTTTAATTCAAAGCCTTGACGACATTTGTTCCAGCATATGCGGGAAAGTACAATGTAAACCGAACTGGGAATATCTCCAGCAGAGGAGAATGCACACATGCCTGTTTTCCTCATTTCTGATATCCATCAACTTGGCTGATTACCTACTCTCAAGCGGTGTTCACTGTCTCCAACCTGTGAAATGGATCTATCTGTTGCCACGAATTCGATTTGCTGTTAAATGCTCCATCAAGCTAACGTAGTAATTCCTACTCGTATCAGTATAGCTTCCTCACCTACTCACTTCCAAGTAAGGAAAGAATTTTTTTAATTTTCCAAATCGAGAGGATGGCTGAGTGTTCCATAGAAGCCCATTTTCAAAAAATAACGACGGCGAAGTATACTCCACGATCGGGACGAAGTCAGATGCAGTTTTCGTGGACTCTTTAGAGGCTTTTTGCCAGATTTCTTCTTCTTGCTTCTCTAAAATACTTTGATGCCGCTTTTGAGGAATACTCGTTGCAGTGTCTTTCATGCGTGAACAACTTGACTCAAGATTGGAGAGCTTTCGACTCCAACTCAGGAGCGAGCAGGGGACGATCACAATTACGGTTTGATGCACAAGACAGTTTAAAGATCTTGCTAGAAGAGGATGCGGAAGGAAAGCAGCTCGTTTTTGTGTTTAATTTCAAAAACGAACTCGTTTGCGACTTTAGCATTTCTTGAGTAGAACTAGAAAGAGCCTTCTGAGGTCCGTGCAATTGGGCAGCTTGTCGCGGCTGTAGTGGATCAATATCGGTATTAATGTGGACCTACCTTCTCAGTAACCAATCGTGTTGTGCGTGCTGTTGTTCTCCCACGAGTGGAAGGGACCTACAGTTTTTAATGCCGAAGCCGAACGGCTTTGTTTGAGAAGCCTTTGGAGACTATTTATCATTTTTTTGTAACTACCTTTATCCTGCGCGGGCTTATGAGAGGAAGCTGATTACCAAATTTCCACTTAAAGCCCTTTTGAAACCAGACTTCTTTCTAGCGATTTTGGTTTCCCTCTTAGTTTTCTGTTCACTGTAACGACGGGTATTTGGCCTGGTCCGAAAAAAGTGGTGTAATTTGGGGCATCATCAGATTCATCTGAAGCGCTTAATTTCTGCTGGTTCCTGCTGACTACTCATGACTGAAATTGTCCCGACGGAGACATGTGCAAAATTTCCCAACAAATTTGCGTAAAGCGCGCCCAGAGACCGTGACCGATTGAATGTCAAACGCTCAGATGAACGATGCCCCGCCAACTCGAACTTAATGAAGCTAAAAAAAACCACAATTTGTTGTGTTTTTATCCAGATTCACCCAATTCCATATCGAATCACAATCAACTCCAATTTGTGCAGCGACCCGAAAGCCGATTACATTCAGTCGCACTCGACGGGGATTAACACTTGTCCTGGCGTCGCGTCCAAATCCAATCGACAAGGTTTACCCTCAGCCAACAGAGCCCATCGAACGATTCGCTAAGCAAACGAATTAAAAATGCAAACACCAGGCACCACCGTCACTCGCTCCCTCGCACAATGCAGTGCGCAATATTTGCCCAGCGGTGTGTACATTTCAAATGGTCCCTTAAATAGAACCCGGGAGAGCATCGCATGCCCGTTTGAGGTTAAGTTATAAATAAATGTCAACAAGCGATTCCTAGTCCGGATATCTATTGATTTAATCAGACTCCACTCCCGGCCATCGGCGACCGTTGTAATTGACCCACTCCTTGGCCATTGTCGAATCGGAGCACGCAGTCCAATAATTTTCGTATGCACTGTCCAACTGGTAATCAATCAGCGTTTACCTTTGATTATCATTGGAATTCTTCGTCCGTGTCGTTCCTCCCTCCGCGCCATGTTCCGGCGACTTTTGGATACGCCACAACTTGCGGTGCGGCGTGGTGGTGGTGGAGATACAATGGCCATTACTTGGGAATTGTGTAATTTCGGTTGCGGCTAGAGTGCGATTACTGATGCGTCTGCTGACGTGAACGAACCGTTTTCACGTAATTTGGCTTTCATGGGCGGTCATTAGATTAAAAGCCTGTAAATCGAGTTTCGATATGCACGACACAATGGCGCACAGACGCATTTTTGCGGGATGGGGGCATTTTATCTGGGTTCTCTAATTTGACTTTTTGTTTTCTCTGATTTATGACGGCGAGGGTGGATGGAATGAGATTTTAGGACTGAGCGTAGCGGTCTGTGCACGCTGTCGTAGGTGGTGAGTGTCTGTGGGTATTTTTCATGAGCTGTCGCAGTGTGGTCTAGCCTAGACAAAATATTGACAAATGACTCCACGCCATCACACAGATGACTCCACGTCATCACAAAGATCTTGAACGCAATATTAAGGACGTACAGTAGTGAAAAGCCCCTTTGTATTGAATGTCGACCTTGGTTAGGCCAAGTAGACGGAATTCTGGTCTACCTTCCTCCCGTGTCAAGTGGGACATTCTGCCTGACATTTTGCAGAAGTGATTCTTGAAAATCGAAAGCGAGGCACAAGTATTACTGTGTTGTTTTGAAATATTCGGACTGAATACTCACGTCAAGCGAAGGGTATATTGTCGAAGGTGTTGTAAAACCATCATTGGTAGCTTCTTGATGACTTTTTGACAACGCCTCTAATTTTTCTGCAATTCCATGTGAGACGTCGTTGAAACTTAAGAGAGCTTCTGAAACACTCAATTGATGAAGGACTACCAGACCAGGCCAGACCAATTGGATACTTTGTTTTCCCATTTTGGAAGTTATTCAATTACAAATTCTTCATTTTTTCCCGAACCTCTCTTGAGCCGATTTTTTCCCTTGGTAATATAGTTCGTTGTGGTCATGAATAGTTGGCAATCCTTTGATGTCAATGGCGGACTTTGATGTGTTGCTACCAACTAATCTCCCTTCTTTGCCTAGCGAGGCAGCCTAGGCAATGTCCTTATGGAACACGGTTTCGCTACTAGTGCGAAGAACTGATTGCTAAGTCATAAGTCATCCATCTTCTCTAATGGAACATTTAAAATTTCACCCTAAAAATGCAGGCAGTATGGCAACAAATCGAAGTATCATCCAGACCTTTCCTGTTCCGATGACTGGATGGTTTGTCCGACTGATTGTTGGCTAAACGTTTTGTCACCACTGTGAACCGCTCTGTACTGCAGAGGGAACGTCCAAGAGGACATCTCCAAATGAGTTGGGGAAGAATTTTAAAATCCATCTTAAGAAAACTGGCCACAGGAAGCGTCATTAGGACAGTGGCAGTGGAAGAGCTGTGACTGCATGTTCAGCTTACGTCTTCCAGACTAAGGACCTATATTTCCCAGTAAATACATCTCAACTTTCAGCTGGACAAAACTTTTTCGAAGCACTGCCTTTGTCCCTAGATTCATGCACAATCTCGGCTCACAGAGAAAGAAGCAGAGAAGTGGATTCTTGGCCAAGGAGGAACTTAGGTAGTAAGAGATGCGTAGCAAGTTGCACCATTCTCTGTCGAAAAGGGAATCAAGTTATATAACCAATGTCCGTTTCTCGACAAAAAATTATATTAAAGCCAATGGGGAGATTCACTCCGCTTAAAAGTCAGCCAAGGGGTTACGAAAGCCAAATATGTTGCGTAAATACAATTTCGTCCACCGAATGTGTGTACTTTCGATGAGAAAGTAGAAACGATGAGACAGTCGGCGGAAGTTTGTCCAGTTTAGTCACCTTTGTAGGTTACGGGCCGAATCGTACCGAAAAGTAGTCGTTTGTTGATGGGTAGTCCACAGGACTTGGTGATGGAACACTGTGACAGGAGATAATTGTGACTATCTGAATTGTGAAGCAGACGAACTCGTTAGAAAGGGCACTAGTTCTGAATTATTTCCAGATAGAGGCCTACTATCCATGGCCGCACTGATTGTATCTTGTCTACCAACACTCGCGTCCTTCTATTGATTCAAAGCACTAACTTACTCGGATCAGAATGTGTAGACGGAGTCTTAAAACGAAAAAATCAGGCGGTGTTTATTTCAGATATTCAATTTCAGCTCATCTTCCAGCTGCCACAGCGGCCCTGCCACCGACACCTTTTTGCATATTCTGGTGTATGTAGTAATCGATGCTGAAAGTTTGGAGTATATCCGACAACACTGCGATGTTGACCGAAAAATCCAGGCAGTGCTTAGTAAGACTTTTCTAATGGTTTTCAGAGCATGTCTTCCAACTACCACATAATCGGGCACTGTGCCATTGAAACACATGCCCCCAGATTTGGGCTTCTCTATAATGACTTTTGAGGAGGCTACGGCGGTGAGGCGGAGGAAGAAATGATTCTTCTTCTTCTTCCTTGACTGGCGCTACAGTCTGGGGTTGACATGGGCATCAGACATCATGACTCTCCATATATCCCGGTATTGTGCTAGTTGCTTCCAGCCACGCACGTTCAACTTATTCAGGTCCACTTCGTGTGCCAGCGGAGGCGTGGTCTTCCTTTACCGCGCCGGAGCACTGGTGTCCATTCTCTCAACGTGGCCTAGCCAACTCAGACGAGAGATTCGAACTGATGTCGCTGTACAGCCCGTACAGTTCGGCATTCAGTGTCCTCCTCAAAATACCATCCGTATACACGGGGCCGAAGATAATTCGAAGGACAACTCTCTCGAAGCGACCAAGAATATCCTCGTCCGCTTTAGTTAGTGTCAATGCTTCTGCGCCATACAGCAGGACTGGGACTCGAGACTTCCTCAGTGGCCTTCCAAGTGCGAAAATACAGCGATTGGCCAACGTAATCCTCCGTTTTTTCGTTGCGGTGGTGTCATTTCCTCTTGCTCTTTGGCGCAGAGACAAGGACGCTTTTGAAAGCGGATGAAGAAGCTCTTGATTGTTTTGAGAGACAAGTTCTTCGTACGATCTTTGGTACTGTTTGCGTTGATGGCGTATGGAGGAGAAAATTCAACCACGAACTGTACGGGCTGTACAGCGGCATGCACCTAGTTAAACGTCTTCGGATCCAACACTTAAGATGGCGAGGTCATAGATAGAGCAGCCACAGCTCCTACCTGAAGAGTCTTTGATTGTGAACCATTGGGACAGCGCAACAGAGGACGTCCTCGAACGAGATGGCGCATGCAAGTGGAGAAGGACCTCAACCAACTAGGTTTGCGCAGCTGACGAAAGACCGTGCTGGCTAGAGAGGCACGTTGGTTGAGGCCCAGGTCCACCGCGTACTGTAGCGCCAATCAAAGAAGAAGAAGGTGTCATTGCGTGTGTTAACTTCGGATCCTAAGCAAGGCAGGTTCTTGCCATGCTTTTTCGAGCACTTTCGAGACCTTGCAGCCACCAACGTAATTTGGTCAATGGGTTCCTCACGGGAAATGCGTTGAAAACTTCCGACTTGGAGACGGGACTAGAGACACAGCCAACAGTGCCGTGTGGTGTGTACATTTTTATCAATTAATGAAACCGAGAGTGTCTTTCGAGACAATGGATAGACTCACGTTCTGTCACACAGTCGTTGAAATATAAACGTTGCCAGTTTAGTAAATTCGCCTATCTTTCCCATCAAATTCAACCTCTAATTGAACCACATCCTCTAAGCAAACAATTGCCATCATCACCCTACCAGTGGATGGAGCAAAGTCGCAGAAACTAGTTTCCTCCTTTAATCCCGCCCAACACTGAGCGGAACAACATCAACTACTTGAGCCACACTCTCGCTCAACACCAGTTGCGATTGGCCTTCCAAGTGCGAAAATGCGGCGATGGTTTCATTGCGGCCAGTGGTTTCATTGCTTATGTTAACTTCGGAGCCTAGGTAGACAACGCTTTCACTGCTTCGAAGCGGTTTGTCCAAGGCGTCGGTGTAGGTAGCCAGCATATACTTTGTCTTACCCTCATTAACTGCAAGTCCCATCTTGGCCGCTTCCTTCTCGATGCTCACAAACGCCCCACAGACAGCTCGTTGTGATCTTCCAATGATGTCAATGTCATCGGCACACAGAGTGCACAGATTTGTGAAAGATCGTGCCTGTAGCGTTGACGTTTGAGTTCCGCACGATCTTCTCGAGAATGACAGTGCGTCGCCTTATCTAAATGTAAATAAGAGTACACATCTTCTACACAAGTGCAGTCTCCCTCCTCCACTAGATGAATTCACTTTGCCGCCTTCAACAAACGGACGGAGCTCAGTAGGATTAGCGCCAGTAATCTGAACCGCCTGACTCAAAGCGCTAATTGGTTTTCGAAGCACGAACACTCAGATCTTAGGAAAACTCTGACCTAAGTGTGACTTCTACCAACAGACCGCCACTCTAACGCAACGTCCACCTAGCCCTTCGCGACTTTATGCGATGGGTGGTCATGGATGCTTCAACCGAGAACTTCAGACGCAGACAACTGTGAACTGTGAGACTTGCAATCGTCCAGCGAATGTTGGCGCAGTCGTTTGTTCATTCGTCTGGTGGGCCAATTGGTTCACAAAATGAACACTTGACATGATCCATACCCTGGTTGTATGCACTTCGATAGGCAGTGCCAGTAGCTCAATTTCTGATTGAACTGTCTGTCGACTCCTTCTTGAACAAGAGTGCACGCATGGCTGCAGGACAGCCTGATCACTCCATTGGCTGTAATAGCTTCAAGTACACCTCAGCTTATGATGACTTTTGTGGTCCGGTGACATGTGGACTTCCATGGATTACCTCTGCCAACCGGCCGAGCTATTCCCACCCTACTTTGACGAAATTTGACAGACCACAGCTCGCTTGAATACAAATCTGGTGTGCATCTTTCCCAAAGCTCCCTAAATTCACCCATCAACGCTCCCGAATACATTTTGCCTAGAATATGATTCAATTTGAGCTCTTTTTTCGCTTGGCCGCCTCTCCGGCACTCTCTGCATCAGAACACCAGACACGTACACACTTATGTGCCCATGGCATAAACATCTCGTGTGTCCCACCTTCTGGACGAACAAAAGAACTCACAATACCGCTTTGTTGGCTTTTGTTTCACCTTTCGTCACCTTGACTTTGTGGCCGCGCAAGACGCCCTTGTCTCTGCTGGCGAGCGCTTCAAAGTGAAGCACATTTTTGTGGGTTGACAATTTCTTGGAGAAACAGTTGCGCCGGAGGAAGAAGGTCATGCGTGTGAGTTCTTCGGAAGGCCTCCGGCGGGTTGAAAGATCTGTTTGGTAACCGTTTTGTCGCGTTGCATAACTCGGAGGAAATGGTTTGTTTCTGGGAAGAGGTCTGGGTTTTTGATTCTACCAACGCACTAAATACGCTTCAGCCATTGGCTCCAAGCTCTGCCCAGTTTTGGTGTAACCACTCATTTCGTGTGCACTCTGACACACTTCCTGAATATTTCACAGTCTCCCCCTATGAAAAGGGAACCCAGTCACTGTGACAAACAACCGATGACTCGTCACAATTCCCAGCTCATTCCGCTGTCTACTGTCACTCCCCTCCCTCGAAGTCGTAGCAAATTGTTGAGACACTCATCGTTATCGATAAAATATCTACACACACCGCGCCTTAGCTGGCATTGATTTTTCCATAAAACCAAACTTTTCGTCTGCAGCCAGTCTGGCGGCAGCGGCGGCGTGGCGGTCTTGCGTCGGTGTTGACGCGTCACCTCCATCTGTCGCCCCAGGCCAGGGCTGGTCCGAACTAATCGAGCGCCCGGATATCGCAGCTATGTTCACCTAATTTGCTGACTTTGCCAACGTTCATGTCTTGAATTCTTTAGTGTAGACAAAAAATTGAAAATCTGAGTGAGTAAGAACAAGCAAGCGTTTTTCTACAACCTTGAGTCGATGGAATAGGACTGACCCGACCTTGCTGTATGGAGATGTCGTTATTATCAATCAATAGCTATTACTTGAGCGGATTAGAAAGAAATCGCTACTTAGTAAATTCTTATGGCCGACAAAATAAACGCATTCAACTGGAGGAGCATTAGAGAAGAAGAAAGGAAGCAATACGACGAAGTAGAAGAGAGTGGCTCTGAAGTAGAAGATCTTAGTCGCGATGACTATGAAGTCTTTGTCCCGAAGGAGATAAATCTGATGCGGAGCCAAGCTTGGTTGTGATGACCAGCTGTCATAATATTTTTTTGACGTCTTAAGTCAGATAGCCGCTCAGCCGCGGACAAATGAATAGTTGATTTACGTAATCGTCCACCGAAAAAACATCAGATAGTCTCTTACTCGGTAAACCGTGACATCGACGTCGTAGGTTCGATCCCTGATCTGGGCGCCACAAAAAAAAATAATCTTCACGGCCCCATCACCTTCGTGTCTCACAGACTACTTTTGTCTAGAAAAAGCTTCTCAAACTTGGCCGTTCGGATTCTTAAACTTCGCCGTTCGGATAAAACTGTAGGTCCCTTCCACTCGTGGGAGAACAATAGCTCGCACAATACGAGTGGTTGCGGAGAAGCTAGGCCCTAGCCTCCTACGGGCTGTAGCGCCGACCATATTATATTATTTTTCTTATTAAGTCTCTTACTCTTTGGCAAATTTTTCGACACTGTGCCAGAGGTGAGGCCCATCTAACAGCTCTACTACTTTTTGAATCGTAGCACCTGGTTGTTTCATATTTCATTTGCAACTGCACACAGATTTGGATCAATACCTTTAAAGTCTCGGAGTCGCACATGCCCACCACTTCCATAATTCGCAATGGACACGATTAACTGCCAGACATTCAGGTACGACTCAGCCACTGCCCAGGACTTTGGGTTTTAAGCACACACATCCACCACGATACTCCCACTTGGGTACCAACCTCAAGCAAATAGTCTGACACCTATGCGGTCCTCAGGGGGACATTCCTGATCTTCCGCGGAAGCAGACCTTAGCCTCGGGTCAAGATGCCAGTCCTGACCGTTGGAAGCAGAAAGTCGACTGCCATCAGATCTGATAGTCTTGATGCTGACGATGATGTTAAAAGCAGAACACGATAGAGTTCGCCAAGAGCTAGAAGGCCAACTCTTCAAGAAATGCTATTAACAAGGGAAGGCGTCAACAACTCGCAGCAACAGGTCCGCAAAGAGCATACAATGTCATTTGAAAAGTCAGTGGCTGTACAAGGCGAGGAGTGCCTCGTAATCATCTTGGTACCTTTTACTAAGAGAACCACAAAGCAAGATTGTAGTGGCGCTTAGCACAATCCACTAGCTAGATTTACAGATAATGACACAGCTGTGTTTTACGTGCCGAACAAATCTAAGACAACCATTTACTGTCAACACTACGGCACTGAATTGGTTAGAACATACTGGTTTACAGCGACAAACGAAGCGACGACCAGTGGCTTTTTTCTACGACATGTTTGATGTCGCAGCACTAGCATCTTTCAACAACTGGACGTCAGCAATTTTTGAATTTTTTGATTAAGTACACTTAGTGAGCCCTCAGATCGAATTGAGGATGAACAAGGATCAAAGGATAATATGAGTGTTTTCCGTTCGAAGCGGCATCGAAAAATATGATTCCATAGCCCAGCTATAACCAGACATCAACGACGGGCCAGAAAAAGTCGTGCAATTCTGCACAGTAAGCGACAAAATACAAGGAAGCCACAAATCTGAATGCACTGCCTGCGAAGAGCAGGCAGTGTTTAGTAAGGCTTTTCTGATGGATTTCATGGCTCATCTTCCAATTGCCACAGCGGCCCTATTAGGCCTACCAACGAAGTGCGCACACCGTTTTGCATGTGCTGGTGTGTGTATTAATCGATACTGAGAGTTTGGATCCTAGAAGCTCAGAAAGCTCTTCCTTTGTAGCTTCAAGAATTTCTGTACATAAGAATTATGTGACAAAAAATATGCCAAGATCGAAAATATGTGATGCTTTAAGATGCCTTTCTGTAATTGATTTATTAGCTATATCTAATATTTTGAAATAAAAAACGTTTTCAAATTGTTGTTGACACAAAAAATGTTCGAAAGAAAGATTGATCAGTCTTTTTGGCCGGCGGAATCATGATCTTCTGGAAATTAAGGTGGTATGACAAGTGCTGGAAAATAACTCTCAACCTTTTGAAAGGTTTTTAAATTACTCTCTCTTGTTGAGATTTTGGAAAAAAGCCACTTAATATACTTCCTTCGCTCTTGGTCGGAGAGAAACCTTTTTTTATAATAGTTTAAGTTCTGGTCAACCAGTGGGCGATATCAGAGGCGCAGGATCTATGCTCACAGGAGAAAGTTGCTGATCGCTCTCAACTTGGCGGGATGCCAGCAACGATCCTTGTCGATGCATAGATCAAGTCGACATGCAGACTCCAGGCGGCGCCCCCTGAATAGCTCTCACAACACCCGTTGTGAAGTGAACCAATGCATGCAACGCGGTTGTGCGCAGGGCTAACAATCCGCCCCACTGTTCGGGAAGAGCGATATCACTGAGGAAAAAAATCTCATTTAGCCGATTACTGATGAGTCATTTCAATGGTAACTGGAATAAAGCTCAGGAAAGTAAATGCTAGTAAGTATGACAGGCAGAAGGTGAAACACTACTGTTCGAAATCTCTTTCAGTCTAATGAGACCACAGTAAAGTCGAAGAGCAGTGTTTGTGATTTGGTGTTAGGTGGGCACAAATTAAACAAAGCACATCAAGATACCATCCCTTCTACTTCAATTAGCGCAGTTAACGCGACGGCGACACATGGAGATGACTCACTTCTTAGCTTGTGCCTACATAGCATTGAAGAAAATTAACGAGAAGCAAATGGAATCAATGAGACGTACTGATAAGCAGCATATTTTAATTGTAAAATCAAACATTCTATTTTGTGAGATGAATTTTACTGAAACCATTAATTGTTTATTAAAAAAAATTTCACTTTGAATAACTGAGACCGTCCTCGTGAATAGTTCGATCGAGAGTGACGCCAATCCACCAAAGGACCGAGCCAGGATTGTCAGGTGTGGCAATTTATCGCCAAACCGGCGTTTTCAAATTTCATTTGGCGACACAAAAATTGGTACATCGCCACAGCCTACAAATGGCGATTTTTTTGTATCAAAATGGTTGCGGCACTCCAGTCTATGGTTGAAGTTCCCATTGTTAATAACTAGTAGTTAGACAAGGAGACTGTTTAACAACAGCCAACTGGATGCGTTAATGAAGGTAATCTGCGACATGGCTCTCATGCGGCCAGTGATCACCTCTGGCTTTTCCGTCTGAGTCAACGTGAGTGCAAGCCTAATGAACAAGATTTGGGTTTTTGAGAGTGATTGTCTGGACTTGCCTTCGCCTTTATAGAACGCGACAAGTCCCAGTCAAATTATACTCCAACGAGGGGACAACTTCCTGGTGAAGTTGATTCGCGGACATACTGCCAGAGCCATGATCTCCACCGATAACTTGATCACTGAAGCTTTCTACGCCAGCCCACGGGGGCCAGAAAGTTAGCATTGACTTTAATTATTTTTGACATTAAACATTTTTCGTTTTAGTTCTAAAATTTGGCGATTATGGCGTCACCAAATTTGAAAATTTGGCGATTTTCATTTTTGATTTGGCGATTTTTCTATTTGAAGCCTTATAAGGCCGCACCGAGCTATCTTTGAATCCTTTATTTCTTCAATCGGGAAAAAGGATCCTGAACAGAGACGATTTTCTCTCACTTCTCACTATCCATCCGCTTATCGTAGATAAACAAATAAACAAATAATGGCCATGATCCTTTTTTTACGTAGAAACCGCGTTTAACAATATCTTACTTTATCAACAATCGTTTTTGCTTCAGGAACTTCCCCATCAGTTTTCACGTTTCACTCAAAGTCTTGTTGGTCTATTGCTTGAAGATAGTGTATCATACATTTTTTTAGTCTTCACAATATTCCCTTAAGCTTACTGCGCCCTGTGCATTGGAACATCCGGCCCTGGTCGCAGCATTAAGCGTCTTTATAGAAGAGTATATAATCCAACACTCCATGGGGTTTCTTGTGGCTACTGCCTCGAAAACTATGATATCTGTTTTGATCGTACAAAGAACACCGATCTGCGTCGCTCAGCACATTCAATTCCCACCCAATTAGAATTCCTCCTCTACCGCGAGCCCAGAATACAAAATCAAAGCTTCAGACTACAACTTCAAAGCAATCGCCTACAAAGTGTCTATTAAAAAAAAACACCACTAAACAACTAAGCACAATTCACGGGTGACGCTTATCACTGCGACGAGTTACATAGTCACTTTAAGATAGGCTATTACCACTTGCCCCGAGTGACAAGGCAAATACTGAGGAGTGCGCCAGCAGAGGCGTGTCTGGCGGCGTCTCTGGCGCATAACTGATCAGAATGACACAGCATTTCCGCATCTTAATGCGGTGATAATACGTCGCCAGAGCGCGCCTATAAATGCTGACAACACTCAGCGCAGCAGTATCAGTTCCAATCGAGTTTCCTTTTCAATCGCATTTCAATTTCGCTGAAATGATCATCTCTACGACGTCGCTGTGCATATTCGTTGCGCTGGTGTCGCTGGTGGCGTTCTTTTGGAAGCACAACTACTCCTACTGGAAGCGTCGTGGCATACCGCACGCCGAGCCCAGCCTCATCTCGGGCAATGTGCAGGGATACAAGAAGAACCGCGCGCTGCGGGATATTTTCAAGGAGTACTACGACCGCTTCAAGGGCACCGGCCCGTTTGCGGGCTTTTTCTTCTTCCAGCGGCCGGTAGTGCTGCTGCTGGACTTGGACCTGGCCAGGAATATCCTCATTAAGGACTTCCACAACTTCACCGACCGCGGGCTCTTCTACAACGAGCGGGACGACCCGCTGTCGGCGCACATCTTCAACCTGGACGGGCCAAAGTGGAAGGACATGCGCAACAAGCTGACGCCGTCGTTCACGTCCGGCAAGATGAAGCTGATGTTTCCCTCCGTGCTGACGGTGGGCGATCGGTTCATCGACAAGCTCGAGGAAGTCACGGCCGCAGACCCCATCGTTGACATGAAGGACATGCTGGCGCGGTACATCGTGGACGTCATCGGCACCGTGGCCTTTGGCATCGAGTGCAACAGCCTGAAGGACCCCGACTCCCAGTTCAAGGTGCTCGGCGTGAAGGCGCTCTCCGTCACTCGGCACAACAAGATCATCGACGGCCTGATATTCAGTTTCCCCGAGCTGGCCAGGAAGCTGCGCATGCGGCAGATCCACGAGGAGATCCACCAGTTCTTCATGCGCGTGGTCCGCGAAACGGTCAGCTACCGGGAGAGGAACGCGATCGAGCGGAATGACTTCATGAATCTGATGATCGAGGCGAAGAACACCAAGGGAGTCCTGACCACAGACGACATTGCAGCGCAGGCGTTCGCCTTCTACCTGGCCGGCTTCGACTCGACCTCGACCACGCTGGCCTTCGCGGTGTACGAACTGGCGCTCAACCAGGACGTGCAGGAGAAGCTGAGGGCGGAGATCAACCAGCAGTTCGAGAAGGACGGCGGGAAATTCACCTACGACCGCATGGTGGAGATGCAGTACATGGACAAGGTGATGAAAGGTACGTACATGCATGTGACCCACTGGGACGCATTCCATTGAACCGGCTTTTGATTGCCCACAGAGGTCCTGCGGAAGTACCCATTCGCGACGTTTGTCGTGCGTAAGTCGATGAACGCATACCCCACAGCCGATCCGAAGTACACGATCCCGAAGAACACGATGATCTTGGTGCCAGTGGATGCCATCCAGCGGGACGCGGACATTTATCCCGATCCGGAGCGCTTCGATCCGGAACGATTCTGCCCCGAGGAGATGCAGAAGCGTCACCCGATGGCGTGGCTCCCATTCGCCGATGGACCGCGCAACTGCATCGGCCTGCGGTTCGCCAAGATGCAGATGTGCATTGCGCTGTCATTGCTGCTGCGGAGATTCAGGATTCACTTCTCTGAGAGATCGCCGAAGCAACTGCGGTTCGATCCGAACAAGCTTCTGCTCTCGACTCAGGGGGAAATTTACTTAAGACTAGAACGGGTTTAATGGCTGACGAATAAAGGTGGCAAGGGAGATGACGAAGATGCGTGGTTTCTGATCATTTGTGCATTTGATTGAGATATGGGCGTACACTGGGGCCGTAGGTGGAGCAGATTTGTCGGTGACAGGCATGATGAGACACGACATCAGAGTCTAGACGAAGGTGACTTCACACTGGCGAGGGCTTCAACAGGGCCATCAGACGCATCTTCCTTTTCGGTTGTCTTTATTGTTTCTGGTGTGTAGCGACTTTCCGAGCTGGCCTCGTAATTTCTCTGAAGCCCGTCCCAGACCAGCTGATGGGCGTTAAGTTCACCAAATGAGGCTCTATGCTGTGGTCCGTCATACACTACATCAAAAAATTGCACGTACTTACCTATCAGGCAGACGACCCATGACGGGTCCGAGCCTGAGCAATTGCTGCGTTCCATCGGTGACGGTCCTGGGCACGCTGCTTCCAGTCATCAAGGCCAAACTCTCTTGCATCCGCGATGACGTGGTCTCTGTACCGGAGGTTCGGTCTTCCTCTCCTTCTCGAACCAGGAGGCTCGGATTCGAAGACCCTCTTAGGGTGTCCATTCGCTCGATGTGGTCGAGCCAGTGTAGTCGACGGATTTTTGCCTTCCGGACTACATCCACATCCTTGTACAGCTCCTAGAGTTCGCGGTTGTGTCTTCTCCTCCATTCGCCCTCCTCACAGACGGGACCATATATTTCCGAAGGCACCAGGAATCAACTCTGAAGTTTTGCTTAGCGTCCAGTTTTCGGCTCTATAAAGCAGGACCGGCAAGATAAGAGTTTTGTAGAGCATGACTTTGGTCCTTCGAGTCAGTCATTTCGAGCTCAGTTGTTTTAACTGAGAGTAAGCTTAGTCAGTGTAGACGTGTTTTCCTTTTTCATTATCTCGCTCTCTCGCAGTTGGCATATTTTAAAAGTGTAAATTCCCCTCGGGATATTAAAAATCAATTTCTAAGACAGTGACTTTATTAACCAAGCCTTTACAAAATATATAGTGCATTTAAGCCCACATAAGCCCCTTTTTGCTTTTCAAATAAAATTAACGAAATTTCCCACAGTTTAATCTCTCTGCCCCTACCATGGATGTGTGCGGTCATTGCAGTGAGAATATCCACTCCGAAGGTGACTTTGCTGTATGTTCTTGTTGTAAGCGAAAGCTTCACTTCGTGTGCACTACGGTCACGGAGAAATCATGGAGAACCATGGGCGCGAGAAGAGACATGTGGAAGTGCCAGTTATGCAGAATTAGTGGAGATATCCAAACTACGGCTGCAGTTAGCAACACGGTGATATCTGCCCCTTTACCCCAACAGGAACAGCCATCGAAACGGATGAGAGAGTTCAGCAGCCCCGTGAACTCAGCTAACAGCTTCGCAAGTGACAATAACTCCACTCTTCTAGCTGAAATACGTCTAATAAGAGGGGAAATCAAAGAAATTACGAAAAGCTGTGATTTCCTAGCAGCAAAGTACGAGGAACTCAACACACATATGAAAAAAAATAACGATCTCATAGTAAACATAAACAAAGAGTTGAATGATCTCAGAGAAAACAATAAAAAAAAGGATGTCATAATAGAAAACATGCAATCACAGATCAACACATTAGAACAACAACTAATCAAAAACAATGTCGATATAAAAAATATTCCCCCTACCCCACAGGAAAATTTAATAGAAATCGTGAAGGGAATAGGGAAAACGATTAACTACGAGATTAAAGACACTGATATAACAGATATATATAGAACGAAAACAAAAAATCCGCAGAAATCCACAATAATTGCAACATTTGCATCCAGCATAACGAAAGTGCAATTCGTCAAACAAACTCGCTCTATTCGCTCCATAAAACTAAATTCTGTTTTAAAAAAAATCAACAGCTCCACAAACAAGAACGCAGCTCTGACAGATGCTACGGTGTATGTCAACAATCAGCTGACCAGACACAACAAACATTTACTGTGGTTGGCAAAGGAGAAGGCGAGAGCAGAAAGCTGGAGATTTGTTTGGGAGAGTGCGGGTAAAATATTGGCCAGACAAAATGAGAACACCCAGACGATAATAATAAGTTCCGTTGAAGATGTGACCAAAATCACTCGCACACAATAAACATGTTTACAAACAAAAGAAACACAAAAAATAAATGTCAAAATGGAGAGCACAAATGCAAACAATGGTTTACATGTTGACTTGAAATGTAAGGTAACTAATGGTTTTAACGGCATCAACATAAATGAATTTACCAAAAATACATGCTGCTACCTGAGCTTTAATATTAGATCTTTGCGTAAACATTGGAATGATTTTTGTTTAAATATAAACTGCATAATAAATAAATTAAAAATTATTGTATTGGTTGAAACTAACATAGAGGAACAAGAGAAGGGATTTTATAGTCTCCATGGCTTTCAAACTGAGTTTCTGAATAGAGATAAACGAAGAGGTGGAGGAATTTTAATGCTAATTCGAAATGACCTTCAATACACACGAATTACATCTGAAAGCGTATCATACGAAAATATTCAAATTCGAATTGTGGAAAAAAATAAAGACAAATACATAGTTGGAATATATAGACCACCAGGTCATAGTAAAAAAGCATTTATCAAGGAATTCAGAAAAAATATTGAACATTTGGGAACAAAGTATGAGAATGTAATCATGGGCGATGTGAATATCAATGTGAAAGATATGCATTTATACGGTGTAAAAGATTATTTAGAGATGCTAGCATCACTTGGGTTAATGAATGTAGTGACAGAGTTTACCAGGGTAGATCCGAATACGGGATCAAAATCGACAATCGATCACATCCTAACAAATGCAACAGATCAACAAATCAACTCAATGGTAATTGAAACCTCTATCACAGATCATTACCCAATCATATATTTTACAAATTCGCAACAAACAGCTCTACTAGAAAAGCAGGTCAACAAGTCCTTTATATGTAACATACGAGTAAGCGAATTAATCGTAGAAACAGATTGGGAAGAAGTGATTAATGAAAACAATGCAATTTCTCTTTATCAAAAACTTATCAATAAAATGAAGAGCATATATGAGAGGTCAACATCTGTCAGAAATATAAAAAATAAAAGGAAGCACAACCCATGGATGACACATGACTTAGTCGCCAAATGTAGAAAAAGGGATGATTTGTATAAGAGATGGAAAAATAATAGATTGTGCAGGACCTATGAATTAGAATATAAGACTTTTCGCAACAAACTAAACAAAGACATAACAATGCAAAAAGGCATTTTTTACAAAACCAAGTTCAACCAGGTAAAATCAGATCCACGAAAGACATGGAGCCTAATAAACGAGATAATGGGAAGGAAAAAACCTAGTGTTGATGAAACAATAATAAAAAATTTTAGTGGGCAAATGTGTGTGAACAATCTCGCTAGCGAATGCGCAAACAATTTTTGTGAACAGATTGCAAACTTAGTGCACCATTGTGACTCGATTACATCGTTTCCAGTTAATAGATCAATAGATAGATCAATATTTATTCAAGGAACAAATGTACTCGAAATGACAAAAATAATTGGTCAGCTTGGCGAAAATAAGTCGCCTGGCATTGATGGAATTCGAGCTGTGGACATAAAAACTCACGTTGAAATTTTCGCACCTATCTTATGCAAATTTATTAATTTGAGTCTCACACAAGGAAGGATTCCTGAGATCTTAAAAACTGCGGTTGTCAAGCCAATATACAAAGGAGGTACAAAAACTCAAATCAAAAATTACAGGCCAATATCAATATTGCCAGTTATCGAAAAGTGTCTTGAAGAGGTAGTAACAAACCGATTGCAGAATTTTATAGAAAAGCACTCAATCATCCACGAAAGCCAGTACGGCTTCCAAAAAAGGAAAAGCACAGGTAAACTATTAGGGGAGTTCGCAAACTACGTCAACGAAAATCTGAACAAAAGCTATCACATTCTGGTCCTATTTATGGACTTTAGTAAAGCTTTCGACACCCTTAATCATTCAAAACTAATAGATGCTCTGGAACGTATTGGTATACGAGGAGTAATGGCTGATTGGTTAAAGGAATACCTGCACAACCGATTTTACTGCGTCAAGATAAACAATACCTACAGCCAAAAAGAACATGCACAATACGGAGTCCCACAAGGATCGAAATTGGGCCCACTCCTATTCATATTATACTCCAATGAGCTTCTTCGCATATTCAAGCTTGCCAAGCCCTTTGCTTATGCCGACGATACGGCAGTAGTGGTATGCCATAGACACTTGCAGACGGCAACAACAATAATACAGGAGGAGTTTGATGATGCAGTAAAATGGTGTCATGATAATGGGTTAGTAATTAACGCCTCGAAAACTAAAATGATGCACATCAGAAACCCACAATTCAAGGCTACCGAACAGCAAATATACTGTAGGAATGACTCCTGTCGTAACTCTACAAGCTGTCCTATAGATATAGTAGAAAGTTACAAGTATCTAGGAGTATCAATTGACAGTAATTTCTTATGGGACACGCATATTGATCAATTACGTTCGAGTATTAAAGGGGCACTATACGCACTAACTCATCTACAGTACCATGCACCAACATCAGTGCTAAGGAATGTGTACTTTGCGCTAGTGGAATCTAAACTGAGATATGGAATACTTGCCTGGGGTAATGCATCAGCCACACATATAAAAAAGTTACAAAAACTGCAAAATGTTGCACTGAAAAAAATAAATGTACCTTCTCATCGAAATTTAGCTGAGCGAGAAAGTTTTAATGTTCTTCAAGTGGAAGACATCTTTAAAATGACGCTGATACTAGAATACCACGACGATCAACGCTTTATCACACCAATTAACCATAGGATACATACGAGAAGACGTGCACAAGGAATGCTCCAAGAACCCCGGTTCTACAACAACTATGGGAGAAGACAGTTGAAATGCAGTGTTCCTGAAGCTCTCAACACAATCCCGCAAGAGATTAGGCAAATCAGAAATTTTAAAACTCGAAAAAAAAAATTAAAAGACTATCTATTAAATGGCAATTGAAATTAAATTCAACAATTGAAAATTTATTAAAATGTATTAATTTGCTCATTAACTATTATTGAATTTATTCGTAAACTATTATGGAATATTTAATAAACTAAGCTTACTTATTCTTAACTTACCAATATTAGAAATACAACATTCTGCAGAAAAGCCAGTAAGGCTTCGCGGAAAAATTGTTTACCAATATTAATTTGAATTGAAAATAAAAAAGATTTTGAATTGAAAAAAAAAAAAAAAAAAAAAAAAAAAAAATAACATACCGAAGTAGCATCGGTTGCCTAGGGCGATTCTACGTCGGATCTCCACTACGATGTCATTCGAGAAGTTTACATTTGCCCCGAGGTAGACAAACTCCTTTACTACCTCGAAATAGTAGCTGTCGATTTAACGTTTTGGCTTAGGTGGTGTGCGGCGGATCGTTTTTTGCAGTCCTCATCGACCTTAAGACCAGTTCGTTTCTCCTGTTCCTCAATTGCTGTGAAAGCTTCTGCTACGGCGCGTTGGGACCGCGCGACTATATCGATGTCATCTGCATACCTCAACAGCTGGACTGATTTATAGAAGATAATGCCCGTCGCACTATCTTCTCCTGCACCAAATTGAAGAAATTACACGACAGCGCATCTCCTTACGTTTCGATCGGTTCTGAGGTTTTTGAACCGACCTGACGATGCATCGCGTATGTGTAGCGTGGTGCGCCACAGCCGGTTCAATTTTCCCGAGATTTCGAATTTGGCCATTTGGCCATGAATGCTGTCGTATGCGGCTTTAAAATCGAAGAAAAGATGGTGAGTATCGATTTGAAACTCGCTAGTCTTCTCCAGGATATGCCTTAGTGTGAATATATGGTCGATTTGGCGGGCCGGAAGCCGCCAATTAGTGCGGTGCACATACACCACAGAAAATCTTGCTGTGGGCTCTTACGATGAGATCATCGAAGACATATACTCGATGACTTTCGGGGGATGCCTTATCCGACTTAGTTCTTTTAAGCAACTTTTGCTTGGATTCCGGGGATGGGGATGGTAGATGGGATGGTATGGATGAGGTAACACTGATTTTGCATTATATAGCTGCCATTCCTTCGCTTCGAATCCGAACCTGTCGGGCAACGCAACAGAGGACGCCAGCGTTTAAAGTGGTGCACCCAAGTGGAGAAGGACCTCAACCAACTTGGTGTGCGAAACTGGAGACAGCTAGCCAGAGATCGCGCTAGTTGGAGAGGCTTGTTAGTTGAGGCCCAGATCCACCCCTGACTGTAGCGCCACACAAAGAAGAAGAAGAAGCTGCCATTCCTTCACCTTCCTGGATGAATGCGTGTGGTCGTTATCCTGCACCAACGAAGATTTGTCATATAAAGTATATGTGAGTAAAGAAATTGCTTCATGTTTGTTCAAAAAGAGCATGGAAGCAATGTAGGCATATGACAATCTGAAGCACTTACACTAGTGCTTCCCTCCACAGTCTATGTTTCTCTTTGATCACCCGATAGTCAGTCACAACGAAATGTCACGAAATGATCATGATCAGTGACTCTTAAATCCGTAAATTGTGAGACTTGGTGAATTTGAGGATTGAATAAGACACCTCTAGCGTTGACGAGCAATCTGATGGTTTTTAGCTTGAACTCACAGCAATTCTTCCAACGAAAAATACGCAACTTATTACTTAAGCCTAGATTTGTAAAGTGGACATTTTTGGCTGTACCGTAATTGATTGTAATTATGGTGTGTCTTGAAAGCCTCCACTTCGCAGACCCAGATCAAGGTAGCTGGTCAGTATCACCCAAAGTAACAATCGATAGCACATCTAGCTACTTACTTATCAGGCCAACTACCCGTGGATCGGTTCGAGCAATTACTGCCTGCCATCGCAGACGGTCCTGGGCACGCTGCTTCCAGTCATCAAGACCTGTTTTGAATTCAGCCATGACTTGGTTTTTATTCCAGTTCTTCTCCTTCTCGAACCAAGAGCATCGGCTTCGAAGACCCTCTTAGCTGGATGTGGCCGAGCCTGTGTAGTCGACGGATTTTTGCCTTTCGGACGGTATCCATATACTGGTACATCTCGTTCCGTTCGCATTCGCGTTGTACGAAATACAACGTTAAATTTGTCTTTCCAAGGCAGTAAGAATCAGCTGAGCAGTTTTGCTTATAATCTAACTTTTAGCTTCCTATAGCTTCTTCTTCTTCTTCTTCTTCTTTGATTAGCACTACAGTCCGGGGTGGACCTGGGCCTCAACCAACATGCCTCTCTAGCCAGCACGATCTTTCGCCAGCTGCCTCCAGTTGCGCACACCAAGTTGGTTGAGGTCCTTTTCCACTTGTGTGCGCCATCTAGTGCTAGGACGTCCTCTGTTGCGCTGTCCCAATGGCTCGGTGTCGAAGACTCTTCGGGCCGGAGCTGTGGTGTCCATCCGCTCTACATGACCTAGCCATCTTAAGCGTTGGATCCGAAGACGCTTAACTAGGTGCATGCCGCTGTACAGCCCGTATAGTTCGTGGTTGAACCTTCTCCTCCAAACGCCATCAACGCAAACAGGACCAAAGATCGTACGCAGAACTTTTCTCTCAAAACAACCAAGAGCTTCTTCATCCGCTTTCAAAAGCGTCCATGTCTCTGCGCGATAGAGTAGGACTGGGATGATCAGGGTAGCTTCCTATAGCAGGACAGGCAAAATGTCTTGCGGAGCATGATTTTGGTCCTTCGAGTCAGGGGTTTTGACTCCAGCTGTTTCGACATTCCAGAGAAACATCGGTTACCCAGGGCGGTTCTACGTCGGATTTTCACTTAGATGCCGTGGAGTTCATGTCTGTCCACGAGGTAAACATACTTCTTCATTACCTCGAAATTGTAGCTGTCGGTCGTAATGTGTTCTTGTTCTTGGAGGTGTCTGATGAAACGTCGATGACATCTGCATATCGCAACACTTGGACTGACTAGTAGGAGTAAGTGCCTTCCATGTTCACAGCAGACCGCCGCACTGTCTTCTCCAGTACCAAATTGAAGAAATTACACGACAGCGCACCACCTTTCCCGATATCCGGTGCAGGTGTTCCTGAGCCGAACTACACGCACTTGTGTTAGCGACACAACCGAATCAGTTTTTTCCCGGTCCCGAATTTCCTATTCGTTAGTTCGTTAGTCATTGTAGTTCCTTGCAATGAGTTCTTTTGTGTGCGACTTTAAAGTCGCAAAAAAATGTGGAGATTCATATTCAGGATTTGCCTTGGTACGCAAATTGATCTATATTAGATTTGCCGGGCTGGAAGCCTCACTGGTACGCCTCGATTAGCATGGTGCAAAACAGCTTCAGACGACACACAGTAGGCTAGAAGGGTCTGGAACCCGAGATTGAGCACGGATCCTCTACAGCTGTTGCAAGGTGTGTGGATTGCGGATTTGGCCAATGTCCAGGATTTCTATTAATTGGCCAATGTCCAGTGATGACTCACACGTATGACTTGTCTCTGCTGTTGCACACCTATGGGACAGTGGACGTATTTGATTTGCGGCACTTCCCGAAGGCTGCTTATTAAGCATGATCAGTGGGTAACAACAGGCAATGAAGAAATGGAATATGGTGGGTGAAGCAGGCTCAACCAAAGCCGGTATAATAACGTTCGTGTCTGGCGGAGGAACGACAAAGCCGCACGTCGTTCAACAGTGCTCTACAAGACTGGATGTTCTGGTGATGCGAGATGATTGTGCGCAGAATGCGCTGATGGTGGGTAGAAAATCCTGTACCTAGCTACTGCTTCAAGACCATAAACTAGCGATCTGTAGGAACAACATATCTACGTCCTTCTTAAAGGCAGTTGCAAATAAGAAAGGTACCATTTACTTTCTACTTTCAGATTAATTGTGGCATGTGCTTAAAACAAATATAGGATTAATTTGAACCCACTTGTGAACAGGCCCACTTCAAAGTGCAGCCTCCATTCTTCAGCTTTGCCAGTTCAGTTTAAGAAACTAATTTTTTCTGACTAAAGCTGTAGCGAATTCTATTATAAAGTCATCTTTATTTAACCTTCACAAGGCGCCCCTAAGCGCTTTGCGCCCTGCACACATGTATGACAGGTCTGGCCCTGCCCCAGGCAACAATCAAATGAGGTCTCCTGTCGGAAATGCTTAAGCAGAAGCATTCAATCAAAATCAAGTAATTCCCAAACATTAACGGCCACCGGAGCACCGTGTCGACTGTCGCGACACAGTGCGGCTAATCTACAAGGAATTCCTGACTTCATTATCCTGGAATAGAAAGTGATTCCGGCGCGCTTACCATGTCCTGGCCGCCATCTGCGTGCGTGGTTGAGGTGATTTATGCAAAAGAATGTCTCGGCTCACATGTGCCTCCGAAACGACTTTCGTCGTGTCCCCAAAAAAGTAGGCACTGCCTTTCTACGCTCTCGCCAGCCGGTTAACTGCGATTTTATCGGGGGAAATTAATGGCGGAAAAGGGAAACTTCTGCTCCACCGAGCTGCCATCGCGTGCATCATACTTATTTCATTTCCCCTTGTTATGTGAGAATAAACGACGGTGGATTGTATGCAAAAGGAAAAAACAACCAAACGTCGCGCGGAGATCACATAAACGTCGTTTCGGTTAATTACTGTCATTTCGTGGATGGCGACTCACTCGCGTATGGTTTGACTCGTGACAAGCTTCACGGTGTGGGCTTCTTGTGACGTTTTGTGCTGGTTAAGCCGGTTGTTGTGATAGAAAGCTGGCTGGCTGGGATACAATTTCTAACTTTTTTTTAGAGTGGCCAGGCCTGAAAATTATTTTGAAGGATTCTGAATCGGCTTGAAGTGAAAACCAACCAGAGGAGATTGATAAAGTCTCAGTATGCTTCAGACGAGAGGGCAGAGTGGTTGCAGATCCAGAGGAATTCAGTTTGACAAAGGCTGCCAGATTTTGAAGGCGTTCAGCTTGTCATGGCAGGAAGGCACATTGTGATATAACGCGGACTGACTACTCCAGAGTTTGATCTACAGTAGACTTCCATCGTTGACGGTCCGCAGCGTATCCGTCTTTTGCTAGTCATCAAGCCAAAGTTATTTTACTGTCGTTGTCACTTGGACCTCATACCGGTCCGCTTCTCTTTCTCAAAAGAAGGCTCGAATTCCAAGCAACTCGCATCGCTCCCGTTTGCTTGAACGTTCCCGTTCGCTTGAAGACAGGAAATCGCAGACACTACCAAATATACACCACGAGTTAACTATGTAGGTCATTCTGCTCGTCGTTCAACTCTTGACTCCATGCTAGACCTAGACCCGACTCGCAAAATAAAGGTAGCGTGACTTTATACCTTTTGTTGAGTGGAGTTAAGCACGTTCCTTATACAAGTAGAAGGGCGACTCTGTGTTGAGACTCCTCTATGATGGCAAACCCTTGAGCTAGACAGACGACTCCTGCCTAAGCACTTAATTTAAAGTGATCACTCTCTGTACTCTGACTAAGCAGACCTTCGCGCAGAGTGCTAATCGGAATCATAACCGAACACTGCACAATTAGCATACGCACACAAAGGATAGGTATGTCATAAAATAATTTGTGCAGAAGCTGCATAGAAAAACAGGAGCCATGCCGCATAAAGGGATAACCCTTCTGCGCTCTGGGAAGTCCAAGCTACTCACATCCATCTAGGAACATACTATTTCAACAAAGATGAGAGCAATTACTTGCAATGCCTCACTACGTCTGACCCATAATAATTCAGATTGCGTTCGGTTCTCGGGATCTCGGTTGCAGATTGATGGGGAATATTGTCAGCATAAGCACCAATCGATTCCAAGTGTAGGAGTAGGTAGTCAATCCGGGTGGTATTACAATGGGCCTGGCTTTTTGCAGTCAGCAGTCCTGAGAATCACCTCAGACTCTGTAATCATCTCGGACCGCAGCTTGGCACACTCTGGCATACTACCTTCGATTGGTGTAGTCGTGTCTACAGAGCTTCTGAAAATAATTTGCAGTAGTGGGTGGTGTGGGCTTCTTGTGATGTGTTGTGCTGGCTAAGCCGGTTGTTGTGATAGAAAACTGGCTGGCTGGGATATAGTCTCTCGTTTTTTAGAGTGGCCAGACTTGGAAATTGTTTTGAAGGCAACCAGAGGGGACTGATAATGTCTCAGTATGCTTCAGCGGAGAGTGCACTCGAGTTCTAGGATCGTGGTTGCAGATCCAGGCCGCCAGATTTCGAACATATTCAGTGTTAGCAACATGATAGGCTAGGTTACGTTGGAGTGGCTATGGTCAATAGGCAGTCACTCTTAGCCCAAGGTAAGGTCATTGTGATACGACGCGGGTTGAGCTCGATCTACAGTGGCCTTCTATCTGTGATGTTCCAGGAAACGCTACTGCTACTGCTAGTGGGCTTGCATCAAGACCAGAAATAAATGAGTAAAGTAAGGTAGAGTTGACTGATTTATTTTTGATCAAGAGCTTGCGGTCGTTGTCATTTTGAATTTATACCGGATTCGATATGCAGATTGAAGGAATTTATACCGGACCTCCTCTCCTTCTCAAGAGAAGACTCGAATTCGAATAGCCTCTTCTACGCAGCCTTATTCTTTATGCGCCGCCTTACGGTCGAACCAGTGTAGTAGAAGACATTTTACATTCCTGAGCACATCCACTTCTTTGAAGGCAGGAACTCGGAGTAAGGAACAAATACCCTAGACCAGCACCAGGGATGAACTATGTCATTCTACTCATCGTCCAACTTTGGACTTCATATCAGAGCCAGACCTATGGATGGCAGACTAAAGGCAGCGTGACTTTAAACCTTTCGTTCACGAGCTAAGACTCGAAATGTTTAGACAAGGCGAAGGGCGACTCTGCGTTGATTCTCCTCTAGGATGGCCCAGGGCAGTATGACTAGCACAAAATGCTAAGCGGTCACTCTCTCTGCTCAAAGTTGTAGGCACTTTCAAAGAAAAAAAACGAAAATGTGCTACGCACTCTCATATTATATCTTGACATCCTGTGTGGTCTTCCAGACATTCATTCCTGTGTTTGTGTGTCATTTTAAATGTATTTAACACTGGTCATCCGATTGTCCTGCTTACCTAGGTCTATTTAAGCCAGTGCAAAATAGATTACGGGAGAGAAATAAAGAGTGTACAGTCACGGGAAGAGTTTGATTTTTTTCTCCACAAAACCTCCAACAAAGTAAGACCTTCACTCTTGCTGCCGGACACCACGCAATTAACATATGATAAGCAGCATGAATATAGAGGAGGAAGGGACTATAAACCATGTCCCCTGCGCTCTGGAAAGTCGTAACTAGTCACATCTAAGGGCATACAATTGCAACGAGGGCAGAGACTTGCAACGCCTCCCAACGCCTGACCCATAAAACTTTAGTCAAGAGTGCATTCGATTTCCGGGATCGCGTTTGTAAATTGAGAGGGAATAGCCTCAGCATTATCTGGCTAAATCGCTTTGTCATAAGCACCAACCACAACCACTCACCGGATCGAACTAAGGTTGGAAGTAGTAGATTAGAGTAGTCAATCCGGGTGGTATTACAATGGACTTGCCTTTTTGCAGTCAGCCGCTCCAACCTACCCTGGACCAAATAAATCCCTGAACTAGCTGTCACTTCGTTCGGTTCGCACTCCAAAGCAAGTGGGCTTGCATCGGTAGACATTCTTATATGCGGTGCGGACATTGTAAAGTGGTGCCACACAACCAGGTCCCGTGGTCACACTTTTCCTTCCTCGTCTATGAACTCGTTGTATGGTAGACTTAATCACTGGCCAGTGGACTGCAATGCGATCTTTGGTCCTGTTTGCGTTGATGGCGTTTGGAGGAGAAGGTTGAACCACGAACTGTGAGGGCTGTACAGCGGCATGCACCTAGTTAAGCGTCTTCGGATCCAACGCTTAAGATGGCTAGGTCATGTAAAGCGGATGGACACCACAGCTCCGGCCCGAAGAGTCTTCGACACCGAGCCATTGGAACAGCGCAACAGAGGACGTCCTCGCACTAGATGGCGCACGCAAGTTGAAAAGGACCTCAACAAACTTGGTGTGCGCTACTGGAGGCAGCTGGCGAAAGATCGTGCTGGCTGGAGAGGCATGTTGGTTGAGGCCCAGGTCCACCCCGGACTGTAGCGCCAATCAAAGAAGAAGAAGTGGACTGTAATGAAGTCGATAAGAGTCCTATGAGTTGGCTTAGCTGTGTGATCCACACCGTAATTGTAATGTGCTCAGGAACATAAAATGTAATTGTTTCGCAGTTAGGCACACAGTGCCACACTATCTTCGATTGATGTGATCAACTGTTCAGAGCTTTTGAAAATGTCTTGCAGTAGATGACAGTTTTGAACACGACTGTATCCAGGCTTGGGGATAAGGTAGGCTTTTAGGAACCCCTCTGTCGACGTCGATGTCGTCAAATTCATTGCAAAGTTTCGATACGAAAATAGGGAAACATGTGCAAGTTAACACGCTTCCCCAGCTCATCTTCGAACACCCGTAGTAATGCTGAGCCATCTTTTCGTCACATCTGAAGTGCCCTCTAAATAGCCGCAACTTCAATTTCAATTTCAGCTCCATTTCGCGGAATAAACTGGATGGTCGTCCAACTTAAAATTAAAAAATTGTTTTTTTGCGGAAACCCGATGTAAAAACATAACTTGCACAGAGGTCATAGTTAGGCCTAATAGAGCCGCTGTGGCAGTTGGAAGATGAACTTAGATATCCATCAAAAATGCCTTTCGGTCAATTTGTCGGCAAATCCGTACAAAAGTCTCAGAATCGATTAATACACAACACACACGAAGATGTATAAAAAACCAGATCCTCGTGATGAATCAGGTCTCCTAAGACTTTGAAATCGACATAGGATAACTCGCTAGTATTCTCTTGAATGCGTCTACGTGGGACGTCATCTGGATGGCGCAGTTGGTTGAGTGAATGACTTTTATTAGTTGGGTCTCCAGTTCGAATTCCAGTGAAGGCAATGTGAATGCTCTTTATCCGGGTTTCAAATCAGTTCCAATCGCCATTTGCCGTTGGGATTAAATTAATGGCATTATCACTGGAGCTGTCGATCAGTGGTAGAAGTCTGACTATTGGCATCGCAGTGGCCCAACAATGGTCTAAGTGTGCTGGCAATTTTGCTGGAAGTCAATAACTAACAGAAAACCTAACCTAAGACTGAAAAGTTCAAGACTAGCAAGGAAGAGGATGCAGTTTGCGAAACACTTCTCACACCGGAAGCTAAAATGCATCGAATAGAAAAGCATCCTGAGATTTATTTGCTTTCTTACGTCCTGCTGGCTTTAGATGGAAGTCACTCATTAAGGGCACAATGGAGTAACTTGTTGGTCTAGGTGATCGGCGAATACATGTCACCCGACCATCTACTTGAAAGTTCTTCGTGTAGACACAGAACCCGATCCACAGAAATCTTACACAGTTACTGCCAGGCCCCCATTTGCCGGCACGAAATCAACATCCCCGCCGACCTCAAAACCACCTAAATTTAGTGACAAATCTGCCTCTATCCCCCGGTTTAATCTCGCCTCGGATTCTCGTTTCTATTTGTAACCTCACGGATTTGAAGAAATGATAAGAAACGCCGTTTTGCTACGAAATTTGAAAACAAATTACTCACAGAAACTCTGCGGAGGAAGGGCGTCATTCGCAGAAAAGAATAACATGCCGACTTATCAGTTTCCTTTCCTTCATCATTGGTTGGGCTGTGTGAGAGATGTAAGCCTAGGTAATCTGGCAGTGGGGCATATCACCACGGTTGAAGGTGAACAAATGTGGCAATGGATACACAAGGTGATTCTTATGTTTCTGGTTGCCGCTTTGGTTTGGATGACGGTAGTAGAGAGTTGTTGGTAACCATTTAATGCAGACAAAACGAAATGTTCCTCTTTCTCTTTGAAAACAATTCAATTTAAGCATTCCTTAAATCACCACCCTCCACGGTGGCCCGTGGAGCTTAGACATGTGCGTCGTTCCCAACGCACTTGAACCTCGACGTCGTACGTTCGATCCCTGGTCTGGACGACATTCAGATTCGGTATAAAACTGTAGGTCCCTCCCACTCGTGAGAGAACAATAGCAGGCACAACACTAGTAGTTGTTAAGAAGATTGGCCGTGGCTCCCTACAAGCTGTAGCGCCACCCATGCTATATTATTAATATTAGTAAGTCTCTTAATCCTTTAATCAATTTTTCTTCACACTGTGCCAGAGGCTACGAGTTGAGGCCCATCTAACAGCTCTGCTACTCTTTGAATCGTAGCACCTGGTTATTTCATATTTCATTTGCGACTCCACACATATTTGGAAGTCGCACGAGCCCACCGCTTCCATAATTCGCAATGGGCACGATTAACTGCCAGAGATTCAGGTACGACTCAGCCTCTACCTACGGCTTTGGGTTTTAAGCACACACATCCACCACGATACTCCCATTTGGGTACCAATGCTGAGACATATGCGGGAGTCAGGAGCACATTCCTGATCTCCCGCGCAAGCAGACCTTAGCCTCTCATCAAGATGCCAGGACTGACCGTAGTAAGCGGGAAGTCGACTGCCATCAGATCTGCGAGTCTTGATGCCGTGGATGATGTTAAAATCAGAACACAATCAAGTTCACCGAGAGCTAGAAGACCGAATCTCCAATAAATACTATTGGACAAGCCATGGTGCCAACAAATCCAAGCAACAGGTCATCTAAACGCACACACTGTCATTCGAAAAATCAGGGGCTATACAAAGTGAGGTATGCCTGGTAATCATCTTGGTGCAGTACAGTACATGGTAAAACAAAAACTGTTCAGAAAACAGCTACTAGACAACCTGAATAACAAAATTCGCGGTCCACGCTACGTCAACGCAATAAAACCGCTAAATGTGCAGAACTTCTCGTCGAAGTGTTACAACGAACTGCATGGCTTCTAGTAGAGCAGCGAGAGCAGTTATCATCGAGGCTAAGTTGGCTACCACCCCATCGCATAAGAACGAGCATGGACACACGGATTTAAAGCACGGGACATTGTAGGATAAGAAAAACAAGCGCTTCAGTGATATGTTTATTAACTATAACCGTCAATGAGGCGTTTGCTAGCATTGAGACGGAAGCGACTAAAATGGGTCGGACGATGAATAAGTCAAAACGATATTTCATATGGTGTCATCAGGCAAGGCGGCGCAACATCGAGGGCATGAACGATCTCAAAAGCGAATGAACCAATGTTCTACGCGCGATCTTTGGTCCTGTTTGTTTTGATGGGTTCTGAAAGAGAAGATTCAACTACGAACTGTACGAGGTGTACATCGGCCTGCACCTTGTTAAGCGTCTTCGGATCCAATGCGTGAGATGGCTAGGTCATGTGGCACAGCGACATGAGTCTACGAATTTTAGTGTTTTTTTTTTTGATGAAGAAAAAAGCCGGTCATATCGGTCAACACAACCCTTTATTTATTTTAAAACTACCTTTTACACTTCATAGAGGAGTAATAGGGGCACCCCACAAGGAGGTGTTCTCTCACCCCTTCTTTGGAACGTAGCGGTAAATGAACTGCTACTAATAATGGAAGAGGTAGGGTGCAAAGTTATTGCGTATGCGGATGATATTGCCATAGCGGCATCCGGCAAATTCGTCTCTACTCTAAGAGACATAATGCAGAATGCCTTTGACAAGCTAGAGGCATGGACACAAACATGCGGACTTGGCGTCAACTCACAAAAAACGGATATCGTACTCTTCACCAAAAGATACAAAATCCCCCAATTCGACCCCCCACTGCTGTGCGGCACTACATTACAGCTAACCACCAGTGCAAAATTTCTGGGTCTCACTCTCGACAGCAAGCTAAACTGGAAGCTCAATATCCAGGAAAGGGTAAAAAAAAGCCTCTTCTGCACTTTTTTGTTGCAAAAAGGCCATTGGATGCAAATGGGGCCTACAACCTCGCATCGCTCACTGGATTTACACCTCTATTGTCAGACCGACACTTTTGTATGGTGTCTCAGTTTGGTGGACAGCACTAAACAAGGCTATAAACTGCAATGCACTCAACCGAGTACAAAGACTGGCCTGCCTGTGTATCAGGGGGCACTGAGAAGTACTCCGTCAGACGCACTGAATATTCTCCTCCATCTCCATATTCGGGAAACAAGCAGCAGCAAGCACAGCCATGAGACTCAAAACACTTCGATTGTGGTCCGAACTCAACACTGGCCACTCAACCATTCTCAAGGAATTCAATTTCCTACCTAGCGACACCGACCGCCTACTACCCCAGGCCATCTTCGAAAAGAAATTCTCAATCAGTATTCCCTCCAGATCGGACTGGATGACTGATACGCAAACACTGAAAGATCCTCTGCGCATCTTCACGGATGGTTCAAAGACAAAAGAAGGGGTGGGTGCGGGTGTCTATTCACAAGACCTCAACATTGCTATCTCCGTGAAGCTCCCTGATCACTGTAGCGTTTTTCAGGCAGAAACCATAGCGATTAAAGAGGCGCTGTCCTGGCTTAAAAACAATGTGATATCAAAAAGGGATATCACCATCTGTTCTGACAGTCAGGCCGCCATAAAATCCCTGGGCAATGTCATGTTCTACTCTAAAACATCCCTTAATTGCAGGCTGTCTCTTAACGAGATGGCCGAGCATTTTAACATTCACCTCTGCCGGGACACTGTGACATACCAGGTAACTGCAAAGCCGACGAACTCGCTAGGTGTGGTACAACCTCATCCCTATCTATAGAAGGGGTACCACCTTCCATGCCGATCGCTACTGCCTATCATCTTTTAAAGATTCATACAAATAAAAACCACCAATGACAAATGGCTAGAAGGCACCACCTGCCTTAAAACAAAAGAAATCTGGCCATCACTTAACCTAAAACGGTCACTCAGTCTACTTGGACTCAGCAAGCCCTCAGTAAGGACCCTTATAGGAGTCATAACCGGGCACTGTGTAATTGGCACTCATGCTCGCAGGATGGGTGCACCATATAATGAGGAGGAAGAGAACACTCATCACCTTCTCTGCTCCTGCAGTGCTCTTGCCAGTCGTAGGTTCCTGCATCTAGGAGCCTACTACTTCAGCGATCGTAACGAGCTAAAAAGTGCCAGCATTGGCCAACTAAATCGGTTCATCAGCAGCACCAACTGGTTCCAGCGTTAGGAGAAGTCAATCCGCGTGGTATCACAATGGGCCTATTCTGGCCTAAGTGTGACTGCTCTGCAGCAGTCAGCCACTACAACCTAACCTAACCTTTACACTTCAATCTCTGTGCACCAAACCTCGCAATCAATTGCCCGGTACTCGTATCGCGTCATGCTGAGTGACAGTATTATTTATACGCGGCCCTCATTCAGTTGTCGATCAACATTGTTTTGCTAAGTGAACTGTTTTATTTGCAACCAGACCGAGTGCGGTTACTGATCTTTCCGAACTGGCGATCATTCAATATCAAAATGTCCAAATTGGATACCGCATAAGACGATGACCGACGGGACTAGTGAAAACAGCTGCCTTCAAAAGAGCTCTTCGCGACATGAGGAATAGTGAGGAAAACCGCTGACAATGTTTTATTATATTATTGTTGCTGTGGAGTGAGGGGGTTTTATAACTCCTAGCCAGGCGTGTACGGATCGAACGCCGAAGATGGTTGGGCTATGTAGAGCGTATGAACATCTCAACTCCGTCTCGAAGTGTATTTAAATCCGAACCTGCAGGGAAGATCGCTCTAGTTGAATAGGATTGTTGGTTGAGGCTCAGGTCTATCCCGGACTGTAGCGCCTTACAAATAAGAATAAGATGGAACTAAACAAGGTACCTGAATTGGGCCCATATTGTTGAGGCAACACCCTATCCTTTTAGACTAGTTTTAATCTCAAATTGTAAATAATAATTTTTGGTCACAGTACAATTCTTATGTGCGACGAACCCAACCTCGACGTCGTAGGTTCGATTCCTGCTCTGTGCAACAAAAGTTATTATCACCGTCCCACTTCTTTCAAGTCACTGACAGCTCAAAGAATATTTCCTGTCTAGAAAAAGCTTCTCAAACTTAGCCGTTCGGAGTCGGCATAAAACTGTAGCTTCAACTCGTGGGAGAACAATAGCACGCACAACACGAGTGGTTGCTGAGAAGCTAGACCCTGGACCTCTACGGGCTGTAGCGCCACCCATGTTAACTACCCCAAGCTGAAGGTCTTTGGTCACCTATCATATCAGCACTTGTTTAAATCCTTCCTAGAGTGGCAGTGAGTCATATTTTATTGCGAAGTTCATGACACGTTTGCTGGAAGTCAGTGCAGTAGGTGCCAAGGTGGTGCGTCGAATCCTACTCTGAGGGTTCTGAGTACGATCTCCGATATAAGCAACTGTCATGAGTCACGGCCCCACCTCTTTCAAGTCGCAGAGTGGCAATGACATTCAACCTTGCTGTCCTTGAATCTAGATCCGCTAAGGTCCTATGCACTAGACACTGCGTTGTAGTTGTCAACCCACGAGCACCGATGGGAAGTGGCATACTGATCGGGATTGGTATCGTCGTACCTAGAGTTGACCTAGGACTAGAATTGAGACCAAAGCTACAGCGTGAAAGGTGGGAACAGACAACACAGCAGGTCATCCTAGAGATGGAAAGGTGCGCATACAAAACGTCCAAGCAGGCTTTAATCAGCTCGATGAAGAAATCTGCCTCGAAGCCGGAAAAGGTAAGAGCCCCTTAAAACTAATTGTTCGTCAATTCGCCTGAAATCCGCTCAGTCCCCATTCCACCTCCCATGCACCCATCCATTCAGTCCACACCTCCCCTTGTCTGGCAAGCAAAACAATCCACAAGCTTCCACTTTGTGGGAGATCAAAAAGAGGCTTGTCTCGACACTAATCACCTCCATAGACAAGCCCCAGAGCCGACAAGACGTCACTACGCCAACTCTTTTGAATACACAATGAATTTGCATTTAAACAGCGTTTCACAGCCTACTCAAGCCGAACTCGTTCACATCTCCAGCTCGCACGCGTTGAATACACAACCAACACCACGACTTTTTTTTTCGCTCGATTTTGATGGATAGCCCGCACAGCATACCGCCTGACCTTGCGGCGAGCACTCTGTCTTCACAGTCGAGTCCACTCGGTCACGGTGTACACTGTACGAAGCTCAAAATATCATTTCATAACTTCTCTCCGCCTCCACGAGACTAATCCAAAATGCTTTTTAATATCCACTCAGCCGCACAGGCGAACCGCGCACCGCCTTACATAACCCCCACGAGCGGAATCATCTAAAAATAGTGACCACCGGCTATCGGCGAACTGGTTCTCCGTCAAAAGCCGTCGCAACTAGAGCAGATTGTAAATGTTTCCTCGAATTCGGGCGAAGTGCTCATGCTCAAGTCAAAACAAAGCAAACCTCAGCTTTGGCCATATCTCGAACCCTTCCCTCGGTGTTCCGGGAGCACGTCCCCCACACACTGCCCACCACCCCATGCCGTCGCTCTTTATCAATTGAACTGAACCACGAGAAAAATCACAAAAAACACAGCAAAACTTGTGGCCGTTCGGTTGTTGCTTTGCGGTCACATTCGTATCTTTGTTGGCCGCGCTCTAGAATAAAGCACCGATTCGATGGAATTTCGTCGTTCTCTTGCCGTTTCGCAATTTATTACGTTTTCGCTGCGAAAAATCAAACGAGGCAAGGAGGAGGAAACAAAGAAAAACCCCCCAGTTCCGCATTTGTTGGAAATGAAAAGAGAATCGGACGCGAAAATGCGAAGAGAAATCTGCGCCGATTCGACGAATTTCCCTTGCAGCACCTTGAGTGTCGCCAGAAGTGAACCGAAAGAACTGTGTTAATGTTTCATTGCGATTGTTTTGATTTGTTTATGTCTCTAGATGTGTACTCTTTCGTGGCAATTAATGCTAGTGGAACCCTCAAAAATGACTGGGAATGGCAGCGGGTCTTACTTCTCGTTGTCTGCTCTTTGATACGCTTTTATTTGTTCACCAGGTAAGACCATTAAGGCGATGCTGACAGACAGAGTTACGATCAAACTTGGACAAAAACAAACTGAGTTTGTAGACATTTAAGGGTTTCATGTGGGAGCAGGGAGGGAAGTGATCCGTCGTTAAACTTGCAGGCACCGAATGCCTAGATCTGCAACAACGCTCCACAACAATTGAAAGCCTTCTGCTGTCGAACATAGGTGGGCCTCTTTCACTTTATTTCTTAATTGGCTAAAGGCAGAAGTTAAGTTTCCTGTCTTCAAGAATGTAGCCATAGGCGTGGCCGCATTCTGGGCGGGATGCGACCAGAGACGAATTGTTGATATGGAAGTGCTTGTTTTTCTTTTCTGTGTACTTTTGTCGATTCAAGTACTTCTATGCCATGGTCGCTTCGGTACTTGTTGAGGACGTCTGGACGTCTGTGTTTAGAATCTCGTTTTGATCCCAATGTGATTCGTTCCATTTTCGAAATAGCGTCCTTTAGATAATAAGGAGGGCATTCTCCACCACATACTTTTTATGAAGGAGCTCGATGTTTGATGCATTGTGTACCACATCGATGGGTTTGCCACTGTCTAAATGAAGAGCTGGGTATTTAATATTTGCGCCGCAAGAAACCACCAAGTTTTAAGTTGGCGACTGAGTATGGAGCTTATAGACACCTCCGCTGCGGCCCGAAGTGTCTTTGACTCCGATCTTGTAAATAGAAGTACTTCAGTCAACTGTCGTGCAAAACTGGAGACAAATGGAGAGATCGCGCTAGTTGGATAGGCTTGTAGGTTGAGACACTAGTCCACTCCGAAAAGATGAAGAAGACTGAGCGTTGTAACTCGAAATGTTCGTACGAAAGTCCAGGTCCACCCCAAACATTTCAATAGCACGCTCAATACGAGTGGTTGTTGAGGAGTCCACTTTCCGCCTTCGTTTCCATTTGTTTTTTTTCTTTTTCGTCTCATCACACAACTTTGCGGGCCCCACTAGTAAGTCCATCAGTTTGCAAGACTGCTGAAGAATATTTCTAAAGCAACGGCGGCGATTCGAAGAATTCTCTAAGGAAGCTGTCGAAAAGCTTGATATGCGGCTCTGAACAGGTGTGGAAAGGATGTTATAACGTGAGCAGTCTGCCTGAGAATCAATTATATGAGAAAGGGAACGAGTCAGACCACACCTTGGTTTCGGTTTAGGTTAGGTTAGCTTGGCTAGTGGGCTGATAGCGAAATTGCTGGTAGTCCATGTTGGTCCGTTGTGATACCCATAATCACCACCACCACCACGGAGAGCCCTCTAACCAAGGGCAGCCACTCAGCCAACTGCGCCACCAAGCCGTTGGTCTCGGCTTTCTTTGAGAATGCTTCTGCTATTCATGATTATCGACTATTAAGATAGACAGAGAGAGATTGTTTGGCCGATCCACAAGAAAGGAGACCCCTTTGCCTGCGCCAACTATCGGGGGATAAGTCTCCTTAACATCCCCTATAAGATCTTATCTGCCGTACTGTGTGAACGCCTAAAGCCATTCGTCAACAACTTGGTCGGTCCATACCAGTGTGGTTTTAGGCCAGGAAAATCCACAATCGACCAAATATTCACACTTCGGCAGATTTTGGAGAAAACCCAGGAGCAACAAATCGATACCCACCACCTGTTCATCGATTTTAAGGCCGCGTATGATAGCATTTATAGAGACGAGCTATACAGAGCAATGTCTAGTTTTGGCATCCCTACCAAACTCGTCCGTTTGTGTAGGATGACGATGGAGAATGCACGCTGCTCCATCAAGGTCGGTAAAGACCTAACCGAGACCTTTGATGTCAAAAAAGGATTCAGACAAGGCGACGCGCTGTCATGCGACTTCTTCAACATCGTTCTTGAGAGAATTGTTCAAAACTCAAACGTCAACACTAGAGGAACAATCTTTCAGAAGTCCGTCCAACTACTCGCATATGCCGACGATATTGACATTATCGGAAGAACGCAGCGTGATGTCAAAGGCGCTTTTGTGAGTATTGCAACGGAGGCTGCGAAGATGGGTTTAGCGGTAAACGAGGGTAAGACCAAATATATGCGGTGAACGAGAAAGGACACCCAACACCGACGTCTCGGTCAGAACGTCACGGTAGACAGATATAACTTTGAGGTAGTTAAAAACTTTGTCTACCTAGGAACCGCTATCAACTCAGACAATGACACCAGCGCTGAAATCAAACGAAGAATAACTCTTGCCAATCGGTGCTTCTTTGGGCTAAGAAAGCAATTGGTAATGGCGCGGAGGCATGGACTCTGTCAAAAGCGCACGAAGCAGCACTTGGTTGCTTCGAGAGGAAAATTCTTCGGGTGATTTTCGGTCCCGTCTGCATAGATGGTGAGTGGAGGAGGAGATATAACGACGAACTATACGGGCTGTTCAGCTGTTTAGCGACATCGACTTAGCCAAAAGAGTGAAGATCCAACGATTGAGATGGCTAGGTCATGTAGAGCGGATGGAAACCAATGCTGGGCCGGAAAAGTCTTCGAATCCACCCCCGAAGGAGCGCAGTAGAGGAAGACCGCGACTCAGGTGGCGCAAGCAAGTGGAAAGGGACCTCAACCAACCATGCGTGCGAAACTGGAGACAGCTAGCTAAGGATCGAGCTGGCTGGAGACGCTTGTTGGTTGAGGCCCAGGTCCACCCCGGACTGTAGCGCCACGTTAAGTAAGAGCACAGAGAGAATTGTTCGGAATGGAATGAATCACCCTTTGGATCGAGGCTACCGCCTGATTTCCAAAACTTTGTTGCGGTGTATCAATGAACCTAACATTAGTATTGCTCTTAGATTAACTTTGACACGGAAACTTAATTTTAGCTTTTGGCTGTCTCAATATGACGCATCGTAGATTCACTCATGGGGAACACAAAACTTACTCATTCGCGATGTGCATGGTTTCTTTCGTTTTTTCAATTGCTAGTTTTATTTCTTGTTTCGTGTCTCTTCCTATTAAACGCCGTTAAATAGTTCTCAAGTTATAATTATTTGATAAATAGTAAGCTAGTTGCGTGAGGGTTTGCTTCAGTGAATTTGATTTTTGTATGGTTCACCTTGTGTGTTGCCTGCAATGGGGTTTCACTTCAGCCATGGCATGGAATTGAAGCAGTGGTGGGGACTGTCATTGAGGTATGTACTTGACTTGGAATGGTCCTTGCCGTTTAACACACATTTTCTGAGGGTATTTTGAAACTTTTTAAGAATCATCATCATTTCTAGTTCCATGATCAGGAGAAAACGGACGTTCCAATCTGTCAAACCAACTGTCAGTGGTATTTTTTATTAAGAAGCCTCCTTTTTCCCTCGGTCGTCCGGCATTCGAACGATATGATAACGAACTTTGATACAAAACATGCACCCAGAGCCACGAGTATATTCCCTTGAACTGCACCCCATCTCCACGACACGTGAAAAGTCAAAGATCACGCTGAACACCGGAAATTGTGAAATTCCCTGCCCATCCCCATTTGCTGTGCTGCTAATTCCTTTGTCTCGCATAATCACATTAGCCCCGTATTTCCTGTCTAATTTGCATAATTAAATATGCACTTCTGACATCATTCTCGCACTTCATCAATCAACTTGTCTTTGCACAGCCGAGCCACGAGATGCAACGCTGCGTCTTACTCCATGCTCGCGATGATGTGCCCCCCCATCATAATCACTCACATAGTCTGAAGGTAATGTCAATTAATTACTCCCCACCCGAGCAGTCACATCATAAAGCAAGTAATTAAATCACAAGTGGAACGGAATGCCCCCCAGAATGGGGTCACCGGCAAATCAAATCCACTGCATCCATCCCTATCGTCCATGTAACATTCGTTATCGCAGCCACTGGTGCAGCTGGACTGCAAATAGCATCCGCTGTCGCCTTAAAATGAGCCACTGCGGTGGCAACTCGTCGAAGCCGGCGGCTAAGGTTGAGAATGCAGCGATAATGAACACCGATCGCCGGGCCCAGCTCCCAGGCAGCTTGGATCAATTTGTGTCTCAGCAGACTGGGGCCGAGATAAGAAGCTGAAGCTGCCAAGAGGAAGTCTGCACCAAGTGCGGCTTATCACTTGAGCTTATCGTCGCAGTTCTTGATGGACTGGCACGTTTGTGTGCTTTGTGAGCCTCTTGGAATCTGATTCAAAGAAATGATTGCTCGGCAAGGCCTTGCGAAGGTTTTCCTCGTTTTTGTGTCACACGTCAATTTCGCGGCTTCTATGATGACTCGGGAGACTTGCAGTAGTCACTAATTACAGAAACTAGTCGAAAAGAGTCGATAGACATCAGCTACTTAGTTGCAGCAGGAGGTGATTAGTGGCTGGTGGTTAATTCAATCTAATCTCTTGCAACACTCGGCGGTGTGCCAATAAGATCCACACGTGACTGTATGGCACCCAGAACATCATCAGCTACTGGTTAGAAGAAACAATGATGTGGCAATCGATCTCCGGAGAAGACGATCATGTACAGTGAGTTCTTTTTATGCTCAAGGCCGATGCTTGTTTTCGCTTGCTGTATGCTTTATCAGTGTTCTATTTTCAGCAGTTCAAGCGTGACTCATGGACGAGTTGAGTTTTATTATCAACCAACCGCTTAACTTCAATCATTCTTTCCACTCGTCATAATCAATTTAGAGACCTATTGACAATCCCCTGAAAGAATTCACACAATCAGTCGAGTAAAGACGAGCCAAACAGAAAAAGATCAAACTGCCCGCCGCGTGTAGGTTGTAAACAGTCAATTGTGCAACTTGTTGAATTTCGAGGTCGTAAACGATTGTAAGTATCTGGAAATTTCACTACATTTTTCGTTTTGATATATGACCACAAAGAAGATATTGAGAAGCGATTTTCTACAACAAATTGCCACTCAACCAGTCCTTCGTGCGCATCAGAGGTAGGATACAGGACGTGGGAGCCTTGTGTCATCTTGTGACAACCAAGGGAAGTGGCATTCCCATTTGATTGAATTTTTCAGTACGTTCTCTTCATCATATCTGTCATGACATAATTCGGTCAGTCAGTTATTTCTGTGAACACCGTATGTTGCGGAATTGATGCACATTTACCAATAAATAGGGTCATTCCCGTTCATTTAGAAGACAGATCTGCAAGCGATCTTCGCATCACTTAAGAAGAAAAAGTCAGTTGGAATCGGCGTGAGTTGGAGAACATTGTGCTAAGACACTTCCCCTGGAAGTGGTTAAGATGTACACAATCCTGTTTAACAATGCTCTGAATAATGCACATATAATCCGGAGCATTGGAAAAACCGCGATTGTACAGCCCATAGCCAAGCGAGGAAAAGATTCTTCGAATCCGCGCAACCTCCGGTCAACTAGTCTCCTTCCGAGCATCAGCAAGGTATTCGAAAAGGTGATAAATAGAGCTCTGATCAACTGGACGGAGGCCAGGCATGTAATTCCGGATAACCACCAGGTGCTGGGCATGACACCATTCATGCCGCGTCGAAACTGGTGTCAGATATCCAATGGAACAAGAGCCAGAAGCCAGGAGAAGGCCTTCGGCACCGTATGGTTCGAAGGACCATTAGTATCCATTAGTAAACCACTGCTGTACCTGCTGCATAATATGCTTACCGGTAGGCGGTTCGTAGTCAAGAATGGCAACGTGACCTCTACAGGTATTTTTGAAGTTAAAAATGGTCTCCAACAGGGTGCCGTTAATTCGCCGATCCTGTTTAACATTTTCTTGAGCGATCTGATAAGTTCTCTTCCGCACGCAATTGCATATGCCGACGAATTGATAGTAAACAGATCAGGCAAAACGATCGAGGACATCACGACGCCCGCGCAGGGTGACTCTGATTCACATTCATAGGACTGTAGTGAGATACCTTGGGATCGGGCTAGAAGTCTGTCCAACTACTCGCATATGCCGACGATATTGACATTATCGGCAGAAAGCAGCTTGATGTCAATGGCGCTTTTGTGGGTATTGTAACGAAGGCCGCGAAGGTGGGTTAAGCGGTAAACGATGGTAAGACCAAGTATATTTTTGTCTACCAAGGAACAGCTATCAATTCAGATAATGACACCAGCACTGAAATCAAATGAAGAATAACTCTTGCCAATCGGTGCTTCTTTGGGCCAAGAAAGCAATTGGTAAACAAAGCCCTCTCTTGAATAACCAAGGTAACGCCTAGTCGTCCCAGTTCTGCTATATGGCGCGGAGGCATGGACTCTGTAAAAAGCGGACGAAGCAGCACTTGGTTGCTTCGAGAGGAAAATTCTTCGGGTGATTTTCGGTCCCGTCTGCATAGATGGTGAGTGGAGGACGAGATATAACGACGAACTATACGGGCTGTTCAGCGACATCGACTTAGCCAGAAGAGTGAAGATCCAACGATTGAGATGGCTAGGTCATGTAGAGCGGATGGAAACCAATGCTCCGGCCGGAAAAGACTTCGAATCCTCTCAGGTGGCGCACACAAGTGGAAAGGGACCTTAACCAATCTTGACCCAATAATTTGATCCCTCAATCAGATCTCCTCTAATTGGGACATGATCCCGTGATATACTTGCACTTGGACGCTTTATTCATTTTCGCCTTTGATTCAACTCATTCCTGGGCTCTTTCCATTTCTGTGTAGCATAGTGCCTTGGTGCCTGTAGCAAAGTTGGTCTTGATCTAATAATAGTAATTATGTGTCGCTACAGCCCTGTAAGAGCCACGGACTGGCTTCTCAGCAACTACTTGTGTTGTGCGTGTTATTGTTCTTTCACTAGTGGAAGGAACCTACAGTCTATGCGGAGTCCGTACGGCACAGTTTGACAGGCAGGAATAGTCTTTGAGCATTGTCAGTGAGTCGAAAAAGGTCGACGAGGCCTACGATGCCGATGTTTAAATGCATTGGGATCGGCGCACAACGCCACGGGCCACCATCTTCATCCTCTCCCCAAAATCTCCTAGTGATTTGTGGTATCGTTGTGGCCGTTTAACTGTCCCTACAAGGATTCTTAAGCTCCACTCGAAAAGCACTGCAATGATCGCGTGACGGCGTGGTTTACAGACCTCCAGTGAGTCACAGAGAAGCCTCAATCGCAAAATTTTCGAACTCATTTGATTCCTCTTCGGAGGTGGCCCGTGACGTTGTTAGTATGTGCGTCGACCCCAACCTCGACGTCGGAGGTTCGATTCCTGTTCTGTGCGACGAAAACAATTTGCACGGCCCCACCTCTTTCGAGTTACTGACAATGCTCAAAGAGTATTTCCTGTCTAGAAAAAGCTTCTCAAACTTGGCCGTTCGGATTCTCAAACTTTGCCTTTCGGATAAAACTGTAGGTCCCAACTCGTGAGAGAACAATAGCACGCACAACACGAGTGGTTGCTGAGAAGCTAGGCCCTGGCCCCCTACGGGCTGTAGCGCCTCCCATATTATTATTATTTGATTCCACTTCAACAAAATGAACACCCATCCATTCGATGGTCAATGCGTCACCGGCAAGACAAGACGTGGTCAAAGAATTTCGTGGAACGCACTTAGCACTGCATGCAAGGGATGACTTGTCCTCGACAGAATTCAAATGCCGGGCATACACGCAAGCATTCAAACAAAAATTAATCAACAAAGCCGTCCGAAATTAATGAATGCACAGCACAGCACAGTTGACACACAGTTAATCTCTGAATTTGAAATTCTTTGAGGAACGTTGCCTTGCCTTCCCGTGACTTATGAATTGTAGTTTCTATCGCTCCACGCACACACACTAGAGCCCCGCCGAAAGATACGGCGTCAAAAAGGAACGCAAAAGCCGGCTTTTTGGTGATAAATTCGAAGCTATTTCAAAACGAGTTCTTATCGCTGAGCTTGCCTTTTTCGTTGGTTCTTGTGAATGATTTTGAATCAAATTTGAATAGTTCTCATGTTCCCCGGGCTCTGTGGGTTCTTGAAGTGAAATCAGAGAGAAGTCGAAGGTAAGCAGATCAACTTATGCAACAGCCAATAGATTCGGCGATAGCGGGGGGCTCGTAACTGAAGAAAGTGGTGATTTACGTTCGTCTAGGGAATGGGGCAATGACCTTGATGGTGGTGGGGGCTTGAAGGTCTGCAAGACAGGTGGTGGTGATTTAAAAAAAGAAAATGAAGTTGGACACTCTAGCTCAGTCAATGGACGGCATTGAGTTGGCACGTATCACGCTGTACAGCTCATGTTTGAGCTGAATTTCCTCCGTGAACTCTGTTGGCCTACTGTCTAAAGCTCAGCTGCCGCCCCCTCGTAAGCATTCTGTGGATGAGGAGCAGATAATAAATGCGGTCAGAGATTTAAGACACAAGACTCAGGAGTGATCTGGTTGTAATCGCATGGAAATCAAATTCAATCCGGTTTTTGCTTCAAATTCTTGCGGATTATGCATGAAGGAGGAGAGTCGCTTGATAAGTCAGTGACTTCTTCAAACCGCCGTGTATGAGGCAACTGCTGCCAATTAGGTGGTACAAGCCGCGACAACTCACTCTCGACTGTAAACGTAACGGCGAGGCTTCTTCAACGCAGTTTTCATGCGATGTTCAGACATTTTTGCCGCCATTTTATTTCCATGGACAGGACATGAATCCACCACAACGCACTAGAGACCGAGGAACAACCAAGACACCGGGTGCTTCCTAGTGAACGTGCCCGAAAGAGGGCCAAGATGGGTGTCAAGCGGTGTCATTCACATGCGTTCACGTTCAAAAAGGCAAAACAATTACCAGTGAATGTTAGTCAGAGCTCTTTGGGCAGATTCGTTATTGTTTCGATCCAGAAACAAAAGCATTTCTTCTTTGGCTGAGGCTACAGTCGGGGGTAGACCTGGGCCTCAGCCAACATGCCTCTCCATCCAGCCCGGTCTTGTGCTAGTTGCTTCCAGCCACGCACGTTCAACTTATTCAGATCCCCTTCGTGCGCCACCGGAGGCATGGTCTTCCTTTACCGCGTTGTCCCTCGTGGTTGGAGTCGCAGACTTTCCGGGCCGGAGCATTGGTGTCCATTCGCTCGACGTGACCTATCCATCTGAGACGAGAGATTCGAACTCGTTTTACCAGGACGATGTCGCTGTACAGTCCGTACAGCCCGTAGAGCTCGTCGTTCAGTCTCCTCCTTCAACCCCCATCCGTACATACGGGACCGAACATAATTCGAAGAGAAACGAACGCATTTGGCGAAGAAAAATGTGCTGCTGATCAAGACCCAGGTGCACAGTGCAGACGATGATCTACTGCTGTCTCATTCAGCATATTCTCCAAATTTGGTCTGCTTATGGTGCCCTAGTCTGGTGGACTGCTAGCAACACGAAAAAGCTATGCATGCTCAACAAGGAACAAAGGGTAGTCGCTTTTGCAACGGAAGCTACAGGAAGCTCGCTGCAAGCAGGGTTGGGCATGCATTCCTCTGGTCCTATTTCAAAAAAGGCTGAGCCGCCAGCGCTCTCAAGCCACTTTGTCCTCTTTGTGGAAACAAGCCAACTGTGGAACTGCACTCATGAATGAATTTATTGAAAACCCATCATTTTTCAACACTATATGCTTCACTTGGAATAACTAGGTGCTGTGATCGTCTTCGTGAATAGTTCGATTGAGAGTGACCTGAAATGCGCACCATTGAATCCTTTATTTACCCAAGCAGGATAGGATACTGCACAGAGACGGTGTCCTTTGTTCTCACTATCCCTCAGCGAGAGAACAGTGAATGGAGATATAGACGATCCTTTTGAAGCAGAAACTCCGTTTAAAAAGACTCTCCAATCTTCGATTGGGTTAGGTCAGTGTGTCGTCACATCTAAATCAGTAGTACCCCTCTTAGATCCTGTTTGGATCCATAATGCTATCACTGTCCCATGATGCACCGATTTCGTGTTAGCCAGGGGAACTAACTGAAATCTCAGAAGCACCTGCTGCTATCCATGTGATGTGTTCGAAGACTATTATCCTGGTTATAACTACCCTGTTTTCCGTTAATAATTCAGCTATGTTTGAATTTTAATGTTTGACATTTCTGCTAGATGGCTGAGCGGATAGCTTCCTAGCGAATCCGTTTTTGCTCTTGAGAGGGTTGGACAGGTGCCGCGATACAGTGCCCTAGGACATTACTGATTACATATCTGCCAAGTGCAGTCAGGCACACGCAGTCAAATAGTAGACCTAGTTACCTAGTTTGAGAGCTCTACAGCACAGAAGAGAAGGGAGGAGAACCGGCTTCTCAGAAGGAGTCGAGGAAATGGAGAAGTGTTACGACGGGAATGAGGTGCAAACATTTTACCAAAAGCTTACATATCTATCCTGGGAGTATAGACAGAAAAAGACGACTAGAAGTAGACTCGCAGTCGATGCTGGGAATTTGTAAAAGTCACTTCCGCAAACTGTTAAACGTCGATGACGACACAAGTTCCGCTGTCAGGCAGAAAGTTTCACCTGATTTGGCCGATGATAGGCAAGAATTCCGTCCCCCTGACTTAGACGAGGTCAAGATAGTGATATCTAGACTGACGACGAACAAAGCTGCTGGAGAGTACGTTCTGTCCGGAGAACTGTTTAAGGCTAGAGATGATGTGGATTCTACCCATGGTCTGGTTTCGACGTTCCTGCCAAACTCATCAGGTTGTGCTGGATCACGACGGAGAATTCTCACTGCTCCATCAAGGTCGATAACGAACTCACTGAGACTGGTGGTTTTGGGCAAGACGACATGCTGTCATATGATTTTTCACCCGCCAACACAAGAGGCACGATTTTCCAAAAGTCTGTTCAACTGCTTACGCGGCCTGGCGATGAAAGTACATGTTGTCACCACCAAAGGACGCACAACATCAACACTTGACAGAGCGTCCTAATGGGCAGCAGAAACTTTGAAGTAGTCATGGGCTTCGTCTACGTCGGCTCTGCAGTAAACAGGGACAATCATCAGTACAGAGATCAAGCGCAGATCTCGCTGCTTCTTTGGGCTCAAGAGTAACAGAGTCATCTCTCGAGTCACCAAGCTGACTTCATTCACCACACTGGTCATCCCTGTCCTGCTCTATGGCGCGGAAGCCTGGAATATCTCAAGAGCGGATGAAGAAGCAATTGATCTTTCTGCGAGAAAAGTTCAGCGTACGATCTTTGGTCTTGCTTGCGTTGATGGCGTCGGGAGGAGAAGATTAGATCACGAACTGTACGAGCTGTACAGCGACATGCACCTAGTTAAACGTCTTCGGATCCAACGCCTAAGATGGCTAAGTCATGAAGAGCGGAAAGACCCCACAGCTCCGGCCCGAAGAGTGTTTGATACTGAGCCATTGGAGAGGACGTTCTCGAGCGAGATGGAACAAGTGGAGAAGCACCTCAACCAGCAGGCAGCAGGCAGCAGGCTAAAGATCGCAGGAAAAGCTTGTTGGTTGAGGCCCAGGTCTACAACGGACTGATGCGCTAAAAAGGAGAAGGCTTAGGAGAACAGTGGTCGTTTTTTAATGGATTTCAGACAAGAACTGCCTTGAAGTTGTACTAGTGTCTAGTACCAGTCTAGTTCTGATGTGTTCTTGATGGCATCTGGAAGTAATATTAGTGATGGGAACTATCGAATAAAAACTATCTAGTTATTCGATAGTTGCAAACTATTCATTTATTCGATAGTCTAAAAACATTCATTCATCAAATTGAATCAAAAAAATATTCAATAGTTTTTACTTTTTTTACTTTTACACACGCTAATTTTGACAGCAAGTTTCACCTTTCTGCCTAAAATATGAAATGCTTGCTGTCAATTTTAGTTCGTGTAAAAGGGGCCTTGTATGGCTGGTTGGACTGAGTCAAATGGTCGGCATGGCAGCTTCTCCGAGAGAGAATTTTGTGTATGCATACACACATTGCCAAAATATTTGCATGATAGATTGTTCTATGGTTTGGTTCGAGCCGATAGTTCGACTAAGTTAAGAGACGAGTTCGAATTCGTTCATTTGTATGATGGAAAAATGTTCAAATGGTTTTAGTTGAATGAATGGTTTTTTCGTTCGCTTGGACTTTGGACTATCGAGTCGAATGAATGGTTTTAGTTGAATGAATGGATTTTTCGTTCGTTTGGACTTTGGACTATCGGCTGCTATGAACGATTCGTTCAGTTGTATGATGCAAAAATGTTTGAATGGATTTAGTTGTTTGAAGAAGAAATCGCCTGAAGGGAGAAAAATTGAATCAAATAATCTCCTTAATAGCAATTCCGGCTTATAGACGATGGAAGAATAGCCACACACCGGAATGAGGGATGTAATTAGTTAGTAAGTTAGTACTATGTAATGAAGTTCGAATTTTATGAATGGAATGAATTAAGTACAAATGATGTATTTATGTATGCATTAAATAAAATAAGAATGGTATTTGATTTTGTAGTTCGTTGTGAGAGGTAAGGGAACTCACATGAAAAAAGCACCCTTAGGGTAAGAGAGGAAGACGGTTTTGATTTATTTTTTGTGATAATTATATATATCGAGGATTAGGCCTCCTAAGGAAAGAAAGAAAAAAACGGGAGCCCCCTCCCCAATCTTCAGCCCTGGCGTGTATTGTTTTAACAACCCATTCGGTGAATGAATGAATGAATAAAATCATTCGATAGTTGAAATTATTCAGTTACTAACTATCGATAGTGCAATTCATTCGATAGTTCCCATCACTAAGTAATATCTTATTTTTTACTTGATTTGAGGGGTCGGCTGTCTCCTAATTATTTGCCAGTGGCGCGTGGAGTCGACCTCAACGTACTTGAACCACGACGTCGTAGGTTCGATTCCTAGACTGAGCGACAAGAAAAAAATGATAAATGACTATCCCATCTCTTTCGAATCATTTACAAGGAGTATTCGTATCTAGTAAAGGCTTCTCAAACTTGGCCTTTCGGAGATGGCATAAAACTGTAGGTCTCCTCCACTCGAGAGCAATAGCACGCACAACACGACTGGTTGCTGAGAAGCTAGGTTCTGGCCATCTACGGGCCGTAAAGCTGCCCATAATATTATTATAGGCTCAGACCGTTTAGCTAGCTCATCGGCTCTTTCTTACAAATTTTTGCCTTATCCTCCAGACAGACCGCTGTGGACAGTTTCCGATTTCACAAATATCAAGAATGGGCTAGTTTATCGCCACAGAAACAGGCAATTGTTTGGTGGGCCTTGAGAATCCCCATCGTGTCGAGGAAATACAAATACAACATTTCAAAAAAATGCTATATTCTATGTATCGAGCTACAAGAAGACTCTGCCGAGATATGAACAGATTATTTGCCACAGTCACTGACTTATCAAACTTGGCCATAAAAATCAAATAAATAACAAACGAAAATAGCTGAAAATTCCCCTCCTTCCGGACAAGAATTGCATGTTAATAAACAAGGCCAAATATTTCAAATCCCGCCCGTGAATGCATTACATTACATTACTCCCACCTTACTTATTTCTTATCAGATCGACCGAAAATCAAGTTGTTCACATAATTTATTCCACATAATTTAAATATAAAAAGAGTTTATAAAACGCAAACATTGACCCACGGAGCAGAGCACGACTGGCAGCAGCGAAGGTGCAAATGTTCCGTCCAAGAAATAGTTTAGTTACGTCATTGATTAGGTCATTCAGTCTAGAAATAGCTAGTCGTCCAAATACGTCGCGTTTAAATATGTAAATATGAATGAATAAAATATCGGACCAAAACGAAAACAATACAAGCTTCCATGGAAGCAATGACCGCTGCCAGTTCGCACAAATTCAAACGAAATGGCTGCTAAGCTGAGTGAGGTGTGAATTTTTTTAAGCATTTATTTTATTTATTTAAGAAGGGTGTATGTCTGCTGCAGTTCTTGACGTTCGTTCTGGGAGGAAAAGGTTGAGGTTTTCAACATCGATCGTCCAAAAGTCTCACGCCAACAAAAGAGACACGATGTGCCAGAAGTTCCTTCAGCGAACGATGGCAATGGTCGAACCAACAGAGCTGTCAATGTGGCATTTGATAGCAGTCGAGTCAGCCAAGCCGTCAACGAAACATTTGCTAGCATTGAGGCAGAAGTGGCTTCAATGTGTCTGCCGGTGAATGAGGCAAAGTAGTGAAGGAAATGAAGTAAATGTGGTCCATGCACATTGAACAAAAGCGTTGCAATTGACAAGTATTCCTTTCCCCTTTAAATTTCGAGATCACCGCTGTTTCCTTCCTGACCACGCAGCAGAGACTTGGATACGAGCCCATCATAAAAGTCTTTCTCTTCACGACTGATCTAAACAACTGAAGGCAGCTGGCTGGAGATAGAGGAAGCTGCAGAGGCTTGTTGGTTGAGGATCAGGACTGCCTTCGACTGTAGAACCTTACAATGAAAGTGGAAATTACATTCCCTTGCAGTGTACAGCATGAGGTACGAGGCTATCCAGGCATCGGCGCCTAAATCGGACGCCTCACGCCGGAGAGTGCAAGACTCCGAACCTATTGGACAACAAGCAACAGTGGAAGTCCGTGTGGCTCACAGAAGTTGAGAAATGGGAGCAACTGGTTTAAGATCGTCCCAGCTGGAGAGGCTCCTCGACTGAGGCCTCAATCCATACCGGTCTGTAGTACGAACCAAAGAAGAACATCCTGTTAATGTCCGTTCATGTTCAAATGAGTCGTGAAGCATCCAAGCTAGTCCATCCTATCTCAAATCTCAAGTACACAACCTCCAACAAGATAGTCGACGATCTACCCACAAGTAGGTTCATAACGGATCCAGCTCAGCACACTTCAATTCAATTCGGAGTCTTCTCCGAAAAGAACTAAAATGACTTCCTAAAGAACAAACGATTGCCAATTCCATGAACAAAACTTCGGCAGATCTTCGTCTCAGCCTCACATTCACTAAGCCACCCATTTTCTCACACTCTGCTTGTGACACATGATCGTATAGAGTACAGACACCCACAACCGACTTTCCATTCAGTCGAGATAAAGAAAGAGCGTCTAATAACTTTCGTGCAGCGACCAACAAAGAACCATCGATTGTTGATCTTATTTTCTTCATCGATCTTCAACCGACTTTTACTTGGTGAAGAACACTTGACCAGTGGACGCGATGCCATCGCACCCAAGACACGATCAGTGCAACTGGTGATGGTGAATGCGCTGCCATTCGATACGAGACACACGTTCTCTCCTCTCCTCGGGAATAAGAGAATAATGCACTCAAACACACCGGAAATGAATGGATTGTGTGTGTGATCTGAAGATTAATTTCATTCGGAATCAGATTCGCTAGAGTTAGAGCGGAAACATCGGTGATTCTAGATGTGACCTAAGGATGATTAGTTCTTTTGTTCCACACGGGATTGATGGGATTGATGGGCAATTTTTTCTTTTTCTGCGATCGATGAGGGCTTAGCCACGTGATTTAGAATTCGATGCGACCCATGGAAGTGATTGAGTGGCAGGTGTGCGTGTTAGAGGTTAGATTGGGTTGAGCTTCGTGAGGAGACGGACGTGAGTCATTGTACCATCTTTGAAGCAGTACAACAAAGGACGATGAACCAAACTGGAGAGCGCTACTAAAGACAGACTTTGAAGAGACTTATTAGTTAGGACTCCAGCTACATTCCTTATGAAATGTGATACTCAGTTTAAATTAAGTATAAACTGATAAGTTTTTATAGGTTCATGGAAGTTTTAGTCTTATTTTCCATAGGATGTTTACATAATTTTGTGTCACACAGTAGAGGGTTCTATTTATCCTTCCGCCACTGTAGAATCCATGTCGTGCGTTGCGTGCTTTCAAATAATTGATAACTTGAGGCCCGTTCAAATGAGCGGCGAATTGCTAACGCGAACTTTCACAAACAACCGTTCTTTAGCTAATGTAAGCAAAGAGTTGGTTTCTTGGTATGCCTAAAGATTGAAGCTGAATTATTGAGTTTTTTCATCGACAAAAATCTCGGGAAAAGTGATTTAATTTTAAACAATCATTCTCTTCGCGAACTGTCAAGCTGAGTTCGCAATACACAAAGAGGCAAACGCAATCCACACCTTGCACGAACAAAAATTCGCAGTGAAGTGTCAGTTTGCACCCGTTGGCCTCTACGAATGAGACAACTCCATAGGAATGAGTTGTCATAGTTTGCAAAGTTCGCAGTTCGTGGCGACCTCATATGAATGGGCATTTACAAGGAGATGCGCAAATGCTAATGCATCCCACAAGTGGAATGAATCAACGAATGAATTTGGTGAAGTATCAACTTTTGTTGCTTTTGACAGATGGTTGTTTAGAAATTCATGCAGATGACAAATATGCGTTTTTTGTTGAATCTAAGACCATCCAGTCTTTAGATTCCACACTGCAGCGCCAAATTAGAAAACTTGGGTGATCGCATTTTTGGATTCTAACCAATTAAGGCCCAAGCCCATCGAATCCGTTGCGTGCATTGCGTCTTGTCAAAAAATTGACAACTCTTAAGATCTAATAAGAGGGAGCGAGACAACAAGTGTGGGCTATATGTGGAATGCATCAGAATGGATGAAGTTGGCGAACTTTTAACTTTTTATCCGTATGACAGTTCATTCTCACACGTGTGTCTCATTTTACTCTCATGTGTCGTGTGAGATATTTCTATGGGCTTGGGCCTTTAATCTTCGAATTCAAACCTGTGGGGTAACGAAACATAGGACGCCAGCGTTTAAGGTGGCACACCTAAGTGGAGAAGGACCTCAACCAACTTGGTGGGCGAAACTGGAGACACCTAGTCAGAGATAGCGATAGTTGAAGAGGCTTGTTGGTTGAGGCCTAGGTCTACCCCGGACTGTAGTGCCACAAAAAGAAGAAGAAGAACCAACTAATCTGGTGTGCATTGAATTCCCTCCGAAAAAAATTCACCATTTTAAAAATTATACAAGTGATAGTATGAGCTAGATGCCAATCTGCGCAATTGTGTAAATATTTATTTCCATTTCATTCACTGCTCCACTTCCCAACAATCAATGTTCTAATATGAAGTCACGCCTCCCTCAGTAAACAGTTACCGTTTTCATAACTCACAGTTAACGGTTATCTAACCAATCACATTTCGAGAGATAATGTTGCTTGTCAATATGACGACAATAAATATGCGAAACAGAACGAGGTGTACTGTTTTTTTAAGAAAACTTGCAAGTGGAAAACAAAATGGAGGTATGTTCGTGTGTGTCAAAGAAATGAGGCTGTTTTTTGGTTGTTTTGCAACAGCGATTCCTATTTGCTTGAAGACTGATTTTTATTTCACGAGAAGGCGCTGCGGAGATTAGAAAATGTGTCAAGTCTGAGGGTGTAGATGGATGGATTTACGCGAGGGTCTTGTTGTATCTATTTTTGTAAAGTCAGTCCGTCAAATCCATAACACTGAAATGACATGTGAGGGTTTACTTGTATGACAATTTGAGCGAGTTTAACAACATCAGTCACTTTATAGCAAGCATAAGTTGTATCAGAATCATTTTAGTTTGGGCGCGCCCTTTCGGATGAAATTGGCTAAACATTATTCAAGGATGACTAGCTTTGATTTCCCAGCACTGGTGTGACTATTACACGTTTTATTTTTTACAAACGTTTGACTGTTCAAGCACTTACTCGTCCAAACTCTCAGAGCTACTAAAAATGAAATGTTAGACGAATATGTCACAGGAGATTGTCGAAGTAAAAGTGTACGATTCCGGTAAAAGCGGAATTTGAAACTGTAAGAAAATAATGGCAGCATTTATGGCATGCATAGTACACACCATCTTCAAGTAGATATCATTGCATACTATACCAACTCTCTCATAAGCGTTAATGCGAAGGATTAGTTCGATCTCAGCTGCCGCGCTGCGGTGTTTAATACTGTCGAACTTCGTAACTCGAACCATCACTAACGCCAACCAAGTCAATTTGAGTTATCGAAGTTCGACTGTAAATGTTATAAAAGTCCAACTAAGCCCGTTGCATTGGCATAATTGTTTGGTCCCGCTGAAAATTTGTTTTACAAATTATTCAGGAACACATAATATGATCTCAACAAAGAGCAGTGCTCAAATTCCTATTAGAACATTTCAGAGTATGAAGCAGATGCACCTGATCACGAACGCAGAATAGTGCGCCCACGCTCGATTCTTCTATTTTCGTAACTTCTTTTCCGAAGGCTGGACGTGGAGAAAATCGTATTTTATTGCTTTGTATTTTTATTACGAAAGAAATAGTTTATGGCTAAATACTAAAGTGGAGCAATATGCAGGGCTATGTCCAAATGGCAGGAGAAAGACTTTTCGGTAGTTTGGCAGAAAGAATTTTGAAACCTACATAAAATATCAAAAGGCATGCGGCCACTTTGTGGGGCCACGAGGTGTCGTGAAATAATGCCAGGTTTGTTCAAGGCACCAATGTCACCAATGCTCTTCATCTACAGTAGGCACTCATGACAAAGTCTATGAATTCGGTTTTATTTCACAAGGAATGTCTCGCGATATTTTACATTATCGAAGTCGAAATACGATCAATCATGGGAGATTTTATCGCCAGAGATAATATGGACTTTGGAATTCAGTCTGTTATTTCCCTTTGCGTTATTTCACAGTACCGGGACACGATGAGGTTCTTAAATAGCAGTTTTCATCAGACTTTTTGGCTAATGGTCATAAAGCTTGGGGAACTCTTCTTAGCCACTCAAATCTTTAAGATGGACATGTGAACAAGTGAATGTGAACTAATCCTAAGTAGTAGAGTGGTGGTCCGTGGCGTTGTGGGTATGTGTGACGACACAGGTATGGATCCCCGGTCTGTACGCCTAGAAAAAAATATGTTCACGATTTATGGGTCTAAAGTAGGCCATAATGCCTTCAATGAATGTACGACAAAAAATATTTGTCAAGTTACTGACAATACTCAAAGATTATTCCTATCCTGAAGAAGCTTCTCAACTTGGCCGTTCGGAGTCGGCATAAAAATGTAGCACCCTTCCACCCGTGAGTGAACAATCGCACAACACGAGTACTTGCTGAGAAGCTACACCCTGACCTTCTTCCGGTTGCAGCACAACCCATATTAATATTATAAGCAGTAGAGAAATTGGGATTGATTGAGACTGGAGCGGGTCTTGAACCAAATACTGTCCAAATCTAAATACAGTAAAAGCCCTTTAATTCGAAAAAATCGATTATTCGGGAAAAAATAATGCCGAGTGAAGAGGTTTTTTCCGAATAAATGAGTATCGGTTTCTAAGCTTGTATGTACAAAATAAATTAAATTAGCAAAATAAAAATTATCAAATGTAGAAATAGTCCGCAAGAATGAGGACTATTTCTACATTCCTTTTTTCATCAAAAGGAACTCGTTTAGTGCATACAAAAAATCTCTCATTAATTCGGAAACTTTGCTTGTTCGGATTGAACTTCCCGCCAACAATTCCGAAGTAACGAGCTTCAACTGCACAGTCAATCGTCGATAACTGCAAGCAGCAATTGCCACGAAAAAATATCGACTTATCAAGACTTCGTGTTATCGAATAAAATGCAAATTTAATGTAATTATACATTTATGTGCGGAAAAAGTATTTAAAATAATTATTATTTAAAATAGTCTATTGTAGCAGACTGATAAGCGGTCTCTTGTACCACTATCTGGACACTGTAATTGCCGGTAGATCATACTTCACAGCCACATCTTTCTTTTTCGACCCACTTTCCACCTCTTTTAGAAGGTCAAAGTGATCTTAAAAAGAAGAATAAATTAATAAGCAAAGAATCTACATTGCCATCAAGAGACAGTGGTTGTAACGTATGCTTTTAAGACATAGAGAATGAGTGCTCGCGAAAGCGATCCATTGACACTCAGAATTTGTGTCTAGCCAAACGACAACAACCCTTCATAGTTCGTCACCATTGATATGACACCGAATAATCTCTTCGAGTTATCAAGATTTTCGAGTTATTGAAGAAAAAATTATGTACATGCAAATTTCAGTTTTGGTGCTATTGCCATCAAATTTTGTTCGAGTTATCGAAGTTTGACTGTAGCATTTAATTTGGTTTATTCTGTCATTTCATGTCAGCACATTTCATGCTTGAGTTGATAGATACGGGATATACAAACTAGCTCGGCTTAGAGGAAGCTTTCCTGTATGGAAAATTGATGAGAATGCCAAATGGGTGGCGCCACAACCCGTAGAAGGCCAGGTCCCAGCTTCTCAGCAATCACTAGTGTTTGCGCTTGTTCTCCCACGAGTGGAAGGGCCCTACAGTTTTATTCTGACTCCGAAAGACCAAGCTTGAGAAGCTTTTCCTCTAGACAGGAAATACTTTTTGACTCGAAAGAGATGGAGCCGTGAACATTATTTTTATCGCACAGACCAGGGATCGAACATACGACGTCGTGGTTGGGATCGATCAAATATCCACACCATCACAACGTCATGGGCCCACTGGCCCAAATGCCACAAATGCCAAAAAATGACACACAAAAAATTCGAGTTAGAGAGAAGGACGACGAATTGGCGAGGATGCACTGAATTTAAATTGTTTGTATAAATGTTCATGCCCAGTTTGTAAAGGAGGAAAGCAAATGCAACACTTCCCACGATATGTAGAACGAGCCACGGTGACCTAAATTTGTCTACTGGGCAGCAAGCCTCCTACTCGTATGCGTAGAGTGCGTACGGAAACAGTCAGCTGGACGCTTCTGTGTTTAATGCAAACCATGGTTTGTTCGTCGCCGCTCGCAGCAGTGCGAAGTGTGTTATTCGCCCACACTCAACGATTTTGAACGCTTCTAGCCAAGAATACACGATTAAGGAATCACTGTCTAAGCCAGCACAGGAGAAAGCTCTCCTTCGGCCTCACCACCGTCAAGGAACTCCTTAAAGAACAAAAAAAAGGATTTCCCCAAAACACTTCACATTCGGAAACTGGCCCCTTCCGATGATCGGATTTCCAGTGAACACAATTTAGGGTGGTTTTCGCTCAGGAACATGAACGCAAGGTCAGTACTCGGAGACGTCCCTCGCGCCTTCTGGAAATTACTTTAAATTACACACGAATGTGGCCCCAATCTCCGCGCCTAATCACAGCCACAAGGCAAAACCGAGTATTCCCCAGTGACTTGTCTATTTGTGGACACATCACATCAAGTGATCATCAAGGCCAGCATAGCGTGTGTCCCCGGGGACTACACAGCATCCGTCGTCGACTGATATCTGATCCAGCAGCTTATAACTAAAACTCACCTCTTATCCTCCAGCAACTGCTCGGCCAGGGCCAGCCGCAACCGCACCACCTTCATGCTCTGCAGCGGGAACAGCCTGCAGAAGGGCGTTAGGAACTTTGGTTTCCAGCAGAAATGCGGATAATCCTTGCACTGCGTCCACAGGCGCTCGTTGTGCTCGAACAGATACTTGTGCTCCTTGCCGTAGTCCAGGTACTCGCCCATCTCCGAGTAGTTGCAGTGCAAGAGGCTCTTCAGCTGGGCGATCGCCTTGTCGGCGTCCGGCGGCCCGCGGATCTGCTTGATGTCGAAATTCAACAGCGGCTCGTAGTGATAGAAGTTGCCCGGCATCGCGTTCAAAATGTCCCCGAGGAACGTCGAGCCGGAACGCCAAGTGGTGATGACGACACTCCTGACCGGAACCCCATCGGTTTCTGGCGTCAGTTCGGACAGCTTCTCGGCGTCGACGCCGAACCGCCCGGAGGGAAACTCAAAGTTCTCCATTTCCACGGCAATCTTGGCCCTCTGATTGGCGAACACATCCGCCATCGTGATGGTCTGGTTGTAGGCCTCGGTCATGGTCGTCAGCTGGTGATCCGGAAGCGGACGGCGCTGGGTCGTAGCTATCAGCAGGAGAATGCAGAGGCTGCTGACCCCGCATATTCCGATTAGGTTGGCTCGACGTGACATTTTCCTTCGTTTCTGGCCGCTGTGCATAAAGAATTCGATGGCGAGAGGCGAGCGGCGAGAACGCGTACGCGGAACACAAACTCAACGCGAAAGTGTGCACTGTATTGATTTTTTTCCCTTCTTCGCTCGTTTCTTTTCGATTTCTTCACTTCTCCCCGCACACTGACTCCCCGGCACACACGCGAGGGCCGCACCGAAGGCGAAGGAATTTGTTTATTAAATGGACACTTTGCGCACAGCGCTGGCAAATAAACAAACAGCGCCTGGCAGGCACACCGAATTGTGAAGTCGAAGCGATTTACGGATGCGAACTATTTAGCGGATTATGCACGGGGCACGGGAGGAGAGGTAACTTTTGATTGGCGTTGCCCTCCCTCGGGGCGACGAGAGAGAGGTGCTGCGAGCAATCGGATCCGATTCGATTTTCGTGTTACTTTCTCTGCGAATTTAGAGGAAACAAATCCATCCTGGCACTGGCCTGAGACGCGGACACACACGTAATACTTATCGATTCCTGTGCGAGCAGCAGCAGGAGCAGAGGGAGGTGGACGCGAGTCGAGTATACACTGGCACTGGTGGTGGCTTCGGTTGAATTTAGATGCGAAAGATTTTGCAATCCATGGTCGTCGTCGCTGAAGCAGAGCTACCGTCCAAAGGTGCTATGTCGTCGCTGTCAAATGTCAAACTGAGAAGAGAGAGAATGGTGAGATTGCTGTTATGCTGCCAGAGCGCACTGTAATTGGTCTGTGGTAATCTATGCCCGTGCGACGGGGGTTGTCTCGCTCGCACTAATTGCGAATGATGGTGGTTTGTTTATGTTTTTGTTTTCTTTCTTTTTCCGATGCTTTGCGGGCGCTCTGCTGTCAGTGGGCGTTTGTTTTGAGTTCGTGTTCGTTATTTTGCGAATTTCTCTTTTCACTGCGCTGCGGTGGAATGTGTGGATTGTGTGAGTGAAGGAACCGAAGTGTGGTGAAGTGGTCGATTGACAGTTACAGGGTGGATGAGAAGAAGTGAGTCCGCTCTCTGGGTGTACGTGACGTGTGGACGATTTAAAAGCCAATCATGGGTGTGCTTTGCGGAAATCCCGTTGGAAATGGGTAGTGGCTTTGTGGAATAAAAGTAGAAGAGAATGCGATGGCTTTATTATTTTGCAGGGGATGTGCTGCAAGCTATTGGTTATTAAACAAATGTGTACTTAGAAAATTTGCTTGCCGCTTTCATTAAACTTCATTCAAGTGGAGAGACATTGTTTTGTTCGTTAATCTTGCAAGGTTCTGAAACTATTGTCTTCTCAGAGGGCATTCGGGGAATCTTTGAATGATTTCTGAAAATTCAAATGGAATGAATCATGATGTCAAGGAAAGAGACTAAAAATGCAACAGAGTAGCCAAACCGGGATCTGTTTCACTACTAGAAGGACGCTTAACAGTACGATTTGCAACGGCCACGTTTAAAAAGATACTGTCTGTTACAGCGACTTCAAAAATGTGGTATCCTGGATTTTGCGTGAATTGACGTAGTCGATGTACTAAGCAACGGCGACCGTGAAAATGTAAGCAAAGCATGTTTGGTTGTAAGCTTAGTGCGTTTGGGCATTGAGCTTGACACTGAAATATTTCTCGACATTGAAGGAGCCGAACCTGCCAACCTACCCTTCAGGTGTAAATATGGATTTGTCCCTAGTGCCGTCCTGTCTTTCTCTAGAAAGTAAACTTTGTACGCTTATCACGTCCAATTTTCTGGTATAAATTTGACCATTTTAGTTTGCTCTTCCCATGTTAGTGCCTATTGCCTGGATTTACATTTTTTTATTACAAGATACACTTTATTAAATACCACTTATTTTTATCATCGATCATTCACAATGTTCATATATTTTTTTCTTCATGTATGGCTAAGCAAAAGGACCAAAGTCATGCTCTACAAAACCCTTATTCTGCCAGTCTTGCCTTATGGAGCCGAAAGCTGGACACTAAGCAAGACTGCAGAGCTGATTCTTGGTGCCTTCGAAAGAAAAATTCTACGTCGGATACATGGTCCCGTCTGCGAGGAAGGCGAATGGAGGAGAAGACACAACCGCGAACTCTACGAGCTGTACAAGGATGTGGATGTAGTCCGGAAGGCAAAAATCCGTCGACTACACTGGCTCGGCCACATCGAGCGAATGGACACCCTAAGAGGGTCTTCGAATCCGAACCACCTGGTTCGAGAAGGAGAGGAAGACCGAACCTCCGGTACAAAGACCAAGTCATCGCGGATGCAAAACAGCTTGGCCTTGATGACTGGAAGCAACGTGTCCAGGACCGTCATCGATGGAAGGCAGCAATTGCTCAGGCTCAGACCCTTCATGGTTCGTGTGCCTGAACAGCCTTTAGGCTCTTCAATCCAACCTCTCACCACAAGCCACTATCATCCTAAATTGTACTGTCTAATAATGACTTTGTATACAAGAATCTTGAATCCCTGCCTCAAGCGATGATATTTCGTAGTTTGAGGACCAAGTCTATGCAGCACTCTTGCTCTTTCTCTGGGACATAAAGAGGCATGAGAAGTAGTAAATCCGGGGATTTAATCCTACCATTGAGTATGTCCTTTATGAAAAGAACGCTATGAGTTTGTCTTCGACTTTCTAGAGTTTTTAGATCAATTAACGCACATCTAGACCTATAGTTAGGTAAATCTTCGGACCATCTCAGTTTCCTTAATGCAAATCGCGTGAATCTTTTTTGAATGTTTTCAATCCTGTTGGAAGAATTATGATAATAGGGAAACCAAATAACGCTGCAGTATTCCAGGATGGGGATTACTAATGAAAAATAAAGGGTTTTTAGAGTATAAACATCATTAAATGCTACCGTATTCCTTTTCAAAAAGCCTAGCAAGGAATTTGATTTAGATATTATATAATCCAAATGTGCTGAGAAAGACAGCTTTGAATCGAAAATAACACCAAGATCTTTAATTTCACTTACTAATAAAAGTCACTCGTTACCAAGACTATAATCAAACGAAATTCGAGATAATGAGCGGAAAGCACTAAAAATCTTACACTTGGAAATATTTAACTCCAGATGATTGTGCATACACCATTCAAAAAATGATTTTATGTCTTTTTGAAAATTTAAGCAATCCGTAATTGTAGAAATTTGTGAAAATATTTTCATATCATTTGCGAACATTAGACAATTAGAAAATTGTAAGAAGTACGGGATGTCATTGACAAAAGGATTGAAAAACAGAGGCCCCAAATGACTACCTTGAGGTAGACCCGACAGAACTTCTATAAAGAAGGATTGTGCGCCTCCAATTTTGACAATCTGATGACGATTAGACAAATAAGATTTTAACCATTCAAGAAATTTAATTTTAAACCCCATTTTTCTCAGCTTTGCAACTAAAAGTCTATGGTGGACTCTATCGAAAGCTTTAACGAAATCTCTATACAGAACATCAACCTGCATTCTATTTTCTAAAGTAGATATACAAAAATTAGTGAAAAGACATAAATTCGTTGCAGTGGAGCGACCATTAATAAATCCATGCTGTCTTGAAGTTAAAATTTCTTTCGTCGCAAAATTGAGTCTATCAAAAATTAACTTTTCAAATAGTTTAGGAATTGCTGAAAGTTTAGAGATAGGCCTGTAACTTTTAATTAAATGCTTGAGACCACTTTTATAAATTGGAGTAATGGATGATATTTTCCACTCCTCAAGAAAGACGCCACTAAGAAGTGATTCATTGAAAATTATTGTTAAGGCTTTAGAAAGCGAATCAGCGCATTTTGATAATAAAAGAGGTGATATCGAATCAACCCCTGGCTTAATATTTGAATCAAGCTGAGTTAACCCATTATAGACTTCTTGATCCGAAAGAGAAAATATGTCGAAGTCTATTACCGAAGTAAGACCAGGATACAGGTTTTTCGTATTCGGTATAATGTCAGCATTATAGTTTGACTGAAAGAATTTTGCAAAAAGGTTGCATGTAGATTCGGTATCGCAAGCACTTTCACCGTCGAGCTCCATAGAATTTGGAAAAACCGAGCTATTACGTTTTAAGTTTACGAAAACCCAAAAGGATCTAGAATTGTGTTTAATATTCCTTTCAACAGTATTTATATATTGAGAGTAAAGAAATCTGCTTAAAAAATCAAATTCTTTTCGTAATTGAATAAAACGGTTTCTATCTTCGGATGTGCCAGACTTTTTACCAGGACCAATGGGCGTATTTGCACTTATTTGTACCTTTAGGAACACTCAGGATACAACTTTAAAATTGTATTCACATTCTCGCCAAACTGATTAACGAACAGCAAGTGCCTCCAATAAAAGGCAAATTATTTAGGAAATTATTGTCATTTCTTCTTATTTTTATAATATTGGTATGGTTCAATTATGTATGGAACAAAATATCGGCCGAATGGCTGCCGCGACCTCGGCGGCACACCTCCATCCGAAGGTCCAAATTTTCGATAACGCCGAAGCATAATTGAGGTTCTATGCCGTTAATGTTCCGAATTATCTCATCCGTTAACTCTTGAATTGTTGCTGGCTTATCGATGTACACCTTTTCTTTCAAATAACCCCAAAGAAAAAAATCCAACTGTGTCAAATCACATGATCTTGGCTGCCAAAAGACATCGCCACCACACGGCCATTGAATTTGTCGCGCAAAAGAACCATTTTTTCGTTAGCTGTGTGGCAAGTGGCACCGTCCACATTCATATCTTCCAATTCGGTCCATACAAAGTTCGTTATAATTTCACAATAGCGAACACCACTCACTGTAACTGCCTGATCGGCCTCATTTTGGAAAAAAATACTGCCCGATGATGCCGCCAGCCCATAAACCGCACCAAACAGTCACTCCTTGTGGGTGCATTGATTTTTCGACAATCACTCTTGGATTATCATTTGCCCAAATGCGGCAATTCTGCTTATTGACGAATCCACTGATGTGAAAATGTGCCTTATCACTGAAGATGATTTTCTTTGAGAATTGATCATCCACTGTTGCCATTTCTTGCCACCATTCTGACGATTGAAATGGTCAAAAGGCTTTAGTTCTTGAGTCAATTGCACCTTGTAAGCGTGTAAATGCAAGTCTTAATGCATAATGTTCATCAACGACGAGCGTGAGAGGTGCAATTGTTGGGCACGACGACGAGTTGAGATGGACGGCTCTTCAGCCAGACTATCGCGAACAGCAGCAATATTTACTGAACTAGGAGCTGTGTTTCACATCTCCTACAGACCCGGTTTGCTCAAATTTTTGCACGTTTTTTTCCGATTTTACGCACATTTGGACGATTAAATTGACCGATTGATTGAAACTTGACATTTAGGTGTGGCTCACATTCAACATCGGCCCTTAAAATTTAACCACCCTTCAGTAATTGATGAAGTCAACGAGTTTCCTCATTCGTTTAGTGTCTCCTGCATAGAATTGCACTCTGGAGGAGGCTTAGGATCGCCAGCAAAGTCTTGTTCTTATCGTCTTTGACCCACACCAACACTCACACTTGCCGCCTGATTCGAGAAAGAGATCAAGCCATCCCGGATGCAAGGCAGCTTGGTCTTGATCACTGGGAGCAGCCTGCCTAGGACCGTCAGCGATGGAAGGCAGCAATTGCTCATGGGACGCCGGACTGCCAAGTAAGTGGGAACGATCGTCCTTTCAAGGCATGTGGACGATAACATCTTTCACGGCAGAGCACGCAACGCAACAAAAAATAAATTGCCGTGCTTACGTCCAAAACGAATTGTAGTAACTTCGCTTGCTTGCAACTAACAACGCATTGCTCTTGCTGGAGATCCTCAATTTTATGTAGGAACTAATCACTAAGTCTCATTGCCTTTGCAGTCTGTGCTCTGTACCAAACCACACACCAACTGGCGTGCATTTTCCCCCAAATCAAACACCACATCGATTAATGCTAACCCTGCTTACCACGAAAAATTCTTTCCAATGCTTCCGGATGGGTTGCATTTTGTAAATATTCATGACTTGCATGAACTCATAATGGCGAGCAACGCGATTATTAATGCGGTGACATTGAAGCCAAACTCGGCGTCACAGCACGGATGACTTGGCCGTCACAATGGAGAGCGACAATTGAGCAAGAATCCCAAACAGAAACCAGTTTTAAGTGGGTCTTCAGTAATAATTCACTTTCAGCACATTCCAGGAGATACAGAAGCCAAACTGTTGTTCATTGAACTTGAGTCAATGGGTTGGCGGGGGGAGAAGCTTAATGTACAGACGAAATGCAGTGATTTGCAGCATTTCCTTACCTCGTCTTAGGTTTCCATAGTCAAATATGTAGTGTTTTTTAATTTAAATCAGTCCGTCTATTTGTGGTTTCGACTTGTGAACCTTACAAGCAGCCAGTTAGTAGTAGTAGCTTTGATGATTTCGGGAGGTCTGTCCGTCTGCTTCTCTTGATGTGAAGGTCATCCATTGTTTCTATTGCATTATTTGACTTAGAGTATTCATCAGCCATCGCACGGTACGCATTAAATCATTTACGAGTAGCCTATAAGGCCTCCCTCATCGTGTCCACCTAAAAGTAACATTCCTTCAAGAAAGAAAGCACACATCCAGGCTCTGGCTCTGTTTATTCCTTCTTCTGTCCGTCTGTTTGCTGGATGTGAAGGGTCTACAGACCTAGATTCTAAAGATCTGTTGACTCGTCGTACATGTTGAATTGGGTATCCAACTATTTCACAAACAATTGTCTATGGTGCCCGTATGCGACTACCAACTACACGGCCTCCCTCAACGTGTCCTCTTAAAAGTTACTCTCCCTCAAGACGACAGGCTCTGTTCAAAGTTCACACACTAAATTATTCACAAACTCTCTTCCATCAACCCCTACCTTAGAGGGTCTGATGAACAAGATTACTTACTTACTTACTTATCAGGCAGACGAACCATGAAGGGTCTGAGCCTGAGCAATTGCTGCCTTCCATCGGTGACGGTCCTGGGCACGCTGCTTCCAGTCATCAAGGCCAAGCTGTCTTGCATCCGCGATGACGTGGTCTCTGTACCGGAGGTTCGGTCTTCCTCTCCTTCTCGAACCAGGAGGCTCGGAATTCGAAGACCCTCTTTGCTGGAGCGTTGTTGTCCATTCGCTCGATGTGGCCGAGCCAGTGTAGTCGACGGATTTTTGCCTTCCGGACTACATCCACATCCTTGTACAGCTCGTAGAGTTCGCGGTTGTGTCTTCTCCTCCATTCGAATGGATGAACAAGAATATTCCACTTAAATGGACGTCCACTACAGATCACTAATTTCTGAAGTCAAATCAGAACTAATAATACACAACATTCCCAATGCGAATACTTTTCCCCGTCAGTGTGCACGACATATGAACCGGTACCGCACAGCGCACGCACACGCATCAATAAAAAACTCAGTTACCACACATTGTCACCTTTACCCTATCGCTTTATTATCATCTTGTGAAAATTGCCAAAACCAACAAGACCCCATAGCCCTACACACACACACAGGGGCGACCACGCTGAAGAGGAAACGCATGGAATCATTGGAGACATCCGGCTAGAATAGAAAAAACAACCCCATAAGACGTTTTTATTGGTTTTTTCTTCATCGTTTGCCTCGTTCTATTTTTTTGTTCACTTGTCATGTCTTTTTTTTATTATCTGTGGATCGTGTGGTGAATTCGGCAGACACTCGTCACCTCGTTTACATTAATGGTTATCGAATTAGATTAATTACGCCATTGCCTTGGCAATTGTGAGTGGTGAATTTAGGAATTCTCGGTAGAGGCGATAGTGAAACCGATGAATGGCGGGGGAATGACGTAATCAGAGAGTGATTAAATGGTGACTGATAAGTTTGTGCTGTGAAATATGACTTCAGTCGATTTGAAGCATGAATGACGTTGTGGGGGAATACATAGCAGCTTGTGAGGGATTTTGTTTAGCAATTTGCTGCGAGCGAATGCAAAATTGTGTCGCATTGGAAGCAGTAAGGTTCGTACTGAAAATGAGAAACAAGACCCAAAACAGGTATTGGGGGGATAACCCACTTCCCAACTGCCAGTTAATCATGCATTTTTCAAAAGAAAGTGCGTCACGAAACCAGTGACTGGCTGGTTATCATGTTCCCAGAAAACGTAGTCAAAACATCACATGCGACAAGAGAGGTAGAAGTCTTATGCAAGAGTACTAAATTTTTCCAAAAATTGTGTTCGATAACTCTGGCGAGTGCGTAGAATCATGTAAAAAATCTTAAAGACTGTTTGGAGGCTGTTGAAGTTCTTTTCCCACTTGTGCTGTACACCAGAGATGTCAATATTCTCTGTTGAATTGAGGTACTTCTTCGGGCCCTCGTGCGTTTACTTGTCCACACTTTTTACATGGTTCAAGCTTTGGACTTGAAGACGATCAATGTAGGATTGAAACTTCTCCTCAAAATTCTACCAAGATCTTCTTCACTCATTCTTGAAAATGTTCATGCTTCTGCGCCATAAAGCAAGAATTTGTAATAAATGTATTAACTTAAGTCACCTTGTTCCACCAGCAAAGATGGCCCAGAAACTCACTTGAGCCCAAAGAAAAGGCGTTAATAAAAGCTATTTTGGGTTTGCCTTAAGGCCCATTCATATGAGGTCGTCGCGAATTGCGAACTTTGCAAACATTGTAGTTTCATTCGAATGGAGGCTTTTCATTCGCAGAGAACTACGGGTGCAAACTGACACTTTACTGCGTGTTGGCGCAGCTTGAAGCGTCAACTACCAGCGCCGCTATATCGGCGGCTTGCGAGACGTTTTAGTAATAGACACCAATTTGTGGGCGTTTATTCAAAAATACTGTCTCGGATGGCTAAGTATATTGTTATTTTATTTGGAGTTATAATGAAACTATTACGTATTCTCGATTGTTCTCCAAATGTCAAATAGGAGAAGCCTAAGATAACTAGATTTTAAATTGTATTTAAAAATGCACAGTGGGCGCGCCTACTTATTATAACTAAGTGAGCAGGTGCTTTTCTGCTCGCAACACTGCGAATAAATTAACGCAGAAAAAATGTATCAAAGAGCAAAAGAGCTTTGAGAATGTGCTGTAGCTGCTTCCCATCCTTGATTATTCCGGGCATTATTCGTCATGTCATCAAGATCGAATTGTCTCGCGTCCACGTCGACTTGGCCACCTCCGCCACCCTCTTATTTGGAGGATTGATGATCATGCGCTGGATGTGACCAGTGTAGCCGACAGACTTTTGCTTCCCGGACTACATCCACATCATCGTAAAGTTCGCAGAGTCTTCTTCTACTCACCTGCCTCGCAGACATAGTTATCCGAATATATTCGACTCATATTTTTTCATTCGAAATGTGCCTGTAATCATCGCTCTGTTTATTGCATTCATGGGAAAATAAAAGTTCTTTGAACCGATCAATGACAGTCAAAATCGCTTATAACGACGCTCAAGGGACTAACGATTTTGTTCAATATGTGGTTTTATTTGATATGAAAGCACGTAAAACCAAAGGAGATCATCGGTATCAACGATTCTGAAAACCGATGGTCTCATTTAAGTTTCTACGTAAAAGGATGGGTCGTGTTCTTAATTTGGCGTCTGCCACAAGTCGGAAAGAAGCCTCTATTTCTTCTTTCGTTAGCTGCCAACGCAATTAGCCGAGTATTCGATCACAAAGATTTTACTAAACTTACGGACAAGACTGCAAAAGCAGACCTATTTTGTAATGCCGATTAGGTTATTTTAACGCGAATATATAATGATGAGCATTTACATTTTTAATTAAATTTAGCCAAGTACGGGTACGGGTGGTGGCTCGTGGCGTTGTGGGTGTGTGCGTCGACCCCAACCTCAACGTCGCAGGTTCGAATCCAGCTCTGAGCGACAAAAATAATTTTCACGACCCCATCTCTTTCGAGTCACTGACAATGCTCAAAGAGTATTTCCTGTCTAGAAAAAGCTTCTCAAACTTGGCCGTTCGGATTCGGCGTAAAACTGTAGGTCCCTTCCATTCGTGGGAGAACAATAGCACGCACAACACGAGTGGTTGCTGAGAAGCTAGGCCCTGCCCCTCTATGGGCTGTAGCGCCACCCATATTATTATTATTAAGTACGGGTAGTTAAAGGAGTTCGAGTTTTTGAGTTCGTTGATCTCTGCTTCTCGACACATCTTTGCACAGCTTGCAGAGTTCGTTGTGCAAGTAGGATTAAAAATGCGACTCAAACCTGTTCATTTGAATGTAAGCCCTGGTGTGCTGTTTATTGTTCTCCAAATATATCCAAGATCTTGACCGGATTCTTTTGCCTTTCCTCTTTTATTTTCTCATGAGTTCAGAGATTATAATGAATGTAGGGAAACTAGCACAAAACCGAGCTAGATGGAGTGGCATGTTGGCTGAGGCCCATGTCCGGACTGTAGCACCAGCCAAAGTAGAAGAAGGGCAACTTACATAAACATCGACAGCCGAGGGTATAAACAAAAACGATGTACTGTGTTAATAATCACTTCATTCGTTAAGTCGATAAGACAAGAATTAAATAGCAAATCTTTAAAATGATCACGATTGATCTTATAAGAAGCTTTCTTTGAAGGGATTCATTGCGTATCTGATATGTTTGTGCTTTGATATAAAGTTTTGAATTGATTTTGGAGTGATACAAATTATTCTGCCCTTGGTTATTGGTCCGCCATCTAAAAGCTCAACAAACATTCTTATCCATCTGCGTGTTGAGGGAAAAATGTCTGTACATTCCGCATTAGTAAATCGTGTTCGAACATATCTGAGAATGTGGAAAGTTGCGTGTTCGAGTTAACGCAGTTGACATTTTAATATTCACATCTTAAAAGAGCTTCTTGGTGACTCTTGAGTTTGCAGAGTGGCAGTGCAGGTACCACAATTCTTGGGAACATCCATAATACGGTCAAAATAGTAGCTGACTAGAGCGACCGGGATATCAATCACATTGTTGGTGGCAATACAGAATATAGCTTCTTGAAGGATCATGTGGGAATACTTCTGAATACTGGAAGCTACAAGTAATGATGTCTGCAGAAGCTGCAAACATAGATGTAGAAGAGCTTTGGATATATATGATATCCTTTTAAGGTTCATAATTTAAATGACGCGCCCGTGGAGTTGTGGGTCTGTGTGTCGGCCTAGGTTATATTCCCGGTGCCCAAAATAGTTTTCACAGCCCCTCCTCTCTGACAATATTCAAAGGGTATTCCCATCTAGAAAAACTTATGAAATTTGACCTCTCGGAGTCGACATAAAACTGAAGGCCCTTCCAACGTACTGGTGTCAGAAAACAACCCAAAACACAACATACGCACACACAACAAAAGTTGTTGCTGGAAAGCTAGGCTCTGGCCCTTTTCGAGCATCAGCGCCTCCCTTAACGAGAGTCCCGTCCTAAATGTACTTGGCTCCTCTTGGTTCGCCACCAATGGTTAATAGATCTGGTACAGTCTGGGTACATTTCAACGGTCACCTCAATCTACCTAGCTTGAGCTCTCAACAGTTTATTTTGCACAACAATAAGTACAACTCATAAATGCCGACGAACTAATTTTTAATCCAAGTCTACACTCCAGACTGGGCTTTTCAGTTCGATCAAATCCTCCACAAAATTTCACCGTTGGGATGCAGTATTTTGGATCCATTCCTTTACCTACTGTTCTCCTTGTTCGGCTGACGGTATGTGAATTTTTGTTTTAATTGGATTCATCAGAAAAGATAATCGTTTTCCATTTTGAGCAAAGGCAAGTCTCTTATTTCGGTGCATTTCAGAAATGAAAGGCTTTCGTGCTGGACGCCGAATAGCACAGTCTGAGGTTGCTTTTCTGGTTGAAGAATGGGGTCAATATTTAGATTCACTGGTATTATGAATCGACTGTAGATACCACAATCGATTATATTGACTTATGCCGATTGATATGGAGGTTTCAACAGGGCAATGGTCTGAAACACACCAGCAAAGTAGTTGAAACCTGGTTTGGTACTAAGAAAATCAAGGTTCTAGATTGGCAGTGTTTAGACCTTAATCCCACAGAGAACTTCTGGGAGATCAATAGGGGAAGCGGATAAACCGGAGCCAATGCAATAATTTGGATTACATCTACGAGACGGTGAAAGATGCAAGAATAGCCGTGCCTATGGCTTTAATGGACACCCTAATTCCATTTATGCAAAAAAGAAATGCATGGCTATGATGAAAGCGAAATCGTTCACAGTAAAGTACTCATTTTTGGTATGAAAGTGATTTAGTTTTCTCGCGTTGATTTTTTGTCCAATAAATCCCTGTTTATGCCTGATCAATTTTTGTATTGTTTTGTTGTAACAAACTTTGCTTGTGTGTTTTATCCAATTAAGTTTAAATTAATTTGTGCCACTCGATAGAAGAAAACTATTCTCTTTCCTCATTGAAGATGGTTAGTTTCGTCCAACACGGTAGCCTCTTAAGGGATGATGTCGGATTGCTGGGCGCAACAAGTAACGACGTCTGTAGGTGCTGTATACATAGGGGAAGAAGAGATGTGGTGTGCATTCGGTCGATTCGGAGATTATTTAGTTGCCCAATTAGAACGACACGGCCGTGACGTTGTGGGTATGTGCGTCGACTCATACGCGCTTTAACCTCGACGTCTATGTTCGATCCCACCTCTTTTGAGTTATTGACACTGCTCGAAGATTATTCCTGTCCAGAAAAAACATCTCAAATTTGGTCGTTCGGGGTCGGCATAAAACTGTTGGTCCCTTCCACTGGTGGCAGAACAATAGAAGGCATAACACGAGTGGTTGCTGAGAAGCTATAGTCTCTCCCTGTACGAGTTGTAGCGCCACCTATTATTGTTATTTTTTCACGGACACTCCTATCCTAAACATCAGTTGGATCCTCACCATTGATAAATGGATCATAACCAACTGATCGGGGTGATAGTAGACACTAAACATTTCTTAAAATAAAAGCATACATTTAGGTCTAATTCATTTATTTTTTCTTAAACAGTCTTACTTACAAATGAACAAAAAGTTATAAGCACAAGCTTAAAATAACTTCATATTTGATTCATAAAAAATTGCGGCTTAGATGGTCCACTTAGTGTTAAATGTGGCCCACCTTGGTGGAGGAACTTGGTTCTTAATCTCAATGGTGGGCCATATAACCCACGTAAGCCACATTTGCCCGCACTTAAATCGTCTTCATATGAGGTCGTCACGAATTGCGATCTTCGCAAACTCTGACAATTCATTCATATGGAGTGTTCTCATTTGCAGAGGACTACGGATGCAATCATTAGTTGGGACAGTCAAACTAACTTCTGTTGAGATTTTTGTCGACGAAAAATCTCGATAATTCAGTTCCTATCATTTTGCATACCAAGAAGTTTGCCGGAAAAGAGTTGTTTCCGAAAGTTCGCGTTTGCAGTTCGCCGCTTATATGAATGGGCTCTACAATCCACCAGCACTCCAAAAGCTACCTCAAAATACCTAGCTTGAGCTCTTAACAGATTGTTTCCACAACCGAGCAAGTCACAAATGCAGATGCACTGGTCGTTATTGCAGCCCATAGATTGTTGTGTACGTTCTTAATTGTTTGCAGTTCGAGAAAAGCAATACTAATCACATATTGCGTGAATATTCATTGACTATGTGCAATTGCTAACGAATTCGAGCTCTAACTTACACACGGCACGATTACCTCTCAGCGTCAACCGAGTTGGAAGTGGTCACTATGTACACAATCCTGTTTAACAATGCTCTGAATAATGCACATTATCCGGAGCATTGGAAAAACCGCGATTGTACAGCCCATAGCCAAGCGAGGAAGAGATTCTTCGTATCCGTGCAACCTACGGTCAACTAGTCTCCTTCCGAGCATCAGCAAGGTATTCGAAAAGGTGATAAATAGAGCTCTGAACAACTGAACGGAGGCCAGGCATATAATTTCGGATAACCAATTCGGTTTCAGAGCGGGGCATGACACTATTCATGCCGCGTCGGAACTGGTGTCGGATATCCAATGGAACAAGAGCCACAAACAATGTACGGGGTCCTGTTTGATTGACCTGGAGAAGGCCTTGCACACCGTATGGTTAGTAGGACTTCACTATAAGCTCAATCGGCTAGGCATTAGTAAACCACTGCTGTACCTACTGTATAACATGCTTACCGGTAGGCGATTCGTCGTCAAAAACGGCAGAGTGACCTCTAGAGGTATTTTTGAAGTAAAACAAAATCTCTTCAACTGGGTGCCGTTAATTCGCAGATCCTGTTCTTCATTTTCTTGAGCGCTCTGATAAGTTCTCTTCCTCACACAATTGCGTATGTCGACGACTTGATCGTGTACAGATAAAGCAAAAAGATCGAGGATATTACTACGCTCGCGCAGCGTGATTTCGATTCATTCATGAGCGATTGCGATGAAAAACCAGACCCGGAACCATTCTGTTCAGGACGCCGTTGTATGAGGCTTCCACTGACACCAACAAGAATTGGCGAAAGTTCTCACTTGTTGGACGGCACGTGCAACCACTAGCGCAAAGGACAGTAGTCAGATACCTTGGGATCGGGCTCGATCAGTATCTATATTTTAACAAACATATACATAGATGCTGTTCTGGCCAAGGCCCGAGGCGCTATTGCTCTTACAAAGAGACAGTTTTACAAGAGCCGACTCGATAAGAGGGTGAAGGTAATCTGCTACATGGCCCTCCCACGGCCATTGCTCACCTATGGCTGTCCCGTGTGCTTCCCCGTGCTTGGTGGAAAAGATTCGGTGTTTGAGAGGGCTTGCCCTCGCCTTTACAGAACACCAGAGTCCCAGTACATAAAATGCTACTCCAATGAAGATTTATACAACGAACAAGTGAACCTAATACGAGTGGACAATTTCCTGGTAAAGTTGATTCACACTGCGAGAGCGATGAACTCGGTCAATAACTTCATCTCCGGCGCTTACTACTCCAACCCACAGCACTACGAAAGGCTACGTCAAACTGGCTTCGTCCCCCCAGAAGCATTTCTCCATTTTGATAGGCATGGTCTTATACGAGCCGTAAATGCGGTACCGCTCCTCATTCACATCGCCCGCTCAACTGTGGATGGGCGACTCAACCACAACCGTTCCGTCGCATAACGAACTGAGGAAGATCTCCTCCGCTTTAGTATGGCGGTGTCGAGTTGGGATAAGAGGGATGTTGCGACGTCGAAAGTTTTGGTGGCTGAATGAGGGAACTCCATCGTCTCTATAACTCTAAGTAACACATTTGTACACTGAGTGTAAGTCGATAAATGTATGAAATGTGAGGTTAGGACAAAAGACAATAGATTGAGGATAAGTTTTGCTTAGAGTGCCCCCCGAGGGCCAGTGAGTTAGAATGTAGTACAAAATTTACGTCCAACTATGGTAGTTTTAAGCATTTTTGTCTAGTACGTAAGTTTGTTATGAATTCGAAATAAAAATGTATTAAAATGAATGAATGCCTCACACGAGTTGCATCAAGCGAATCCTCGTTAAATGCACCACCACCTCTTTTCCACCACACATGCATGCGCATTTTGAATTTCCAAAAGAAACACTTTCTCCTTGCCAACACACCTCTGCCTCCACCAATCGCAGCCATCCCTGGACAATCCACACAACACGATCCACAGCAGTTCCCCACCTAACAACTCACCACGGCCCAATGTAAGAGAAACCAAGGCAAGGCAACCCAAAAAAAAAGACAACAAAAAAGGAATTAAAGAAAACGAAGAAAAAAGAAATAGAAAATACACAACTTCTACATAGAGCAATTGTACTAGTCGCCCAGTTCCGAAGAATCCGCTCGTTTAAGTATCCATCCGACGAAATGTCAAACAAAATTTTCCAATCACAAAAACATCGAATTAATTGTTCATTTTCGGAGCAAATCCAACAAAAAGACTATAATTACGAGTAGAAATCTTCCAAGCCAGTCGGATTCCATAAAGGAAATCATTTTGCGCGACGTAGAAGCAATTTAAGTTCCTCCTTCCAGCGAACGTAGAAATTAATCGGGGCCGCCTGGTCATTTTGCAACTCTCCCAGAGGAGCGAACCTCTTAAGAAAAAAAAGTTTTTTACCAATCATCACCTTCCCCCCGCGTCAGACAAAAAAAAAATAAGAAAATCGAATCAGTCGCGAATTGGTGAAACAAAATAAACGAAATTTTATATAAATCATGAGCTCTATTATTGTTTTGGATTCTTCTGATGAAGAGGTAAAGAAATTGTGAAATATACTATGTAATTAGGACGGCAATAGGTGTCGTTGTCGCACTGAGTATAGTCGCGCTGGAAAGCGTTCATACTGCCATAGTGGATTGTAATTTAATTGTTTTTCGGGTGATTAATCTGGTTACGCCATTAATAGTGGTGGTGGTGGTGGTGGCACAGACGATGTATTTTTCGTGAAGAAAAAAAAAAAGAAAAAAAGAAATGAAAAGAATCAAATTGAAAAAATCGCATTTTCGAATTGTGACCTTTTGTGGCAATGAATTCGAAAGCAACGCCACGAACTGGTAGGAATTGTAAATAAATTCACGATATGCATGTGCACACATATCAGCAGTTTTACTGAGGAATACATTTTTTCCCGCCTTTATGGTAAAATTGCTAGTATCGAAAGAATTTTATATAAAACCTTGACCAAAAGCTGGGCATTCTTGTCAATTAAGTGTGTTTCATCATTTCAGACGGATAGTGCGAATAAAAAGCCACGAATAGGACCGCCCGTGAGGGGTAATCAGGTGCAAGGACAGCAATCGATGGCTAGAGTCAATCCATTGAAGGGATCCACACCAGCACTGACGGCAGCTAAGAAGACTGTTGCAACAGCGGCGACGAGTGATAATAATCGGGTTCATTTGGCGGGGAAGCGTGCGACACCGAGTGAAATCGCATCGGTGGATCAGGTGCCGAAGAAGCGCATCAAGCCGACGACAGTGGTGCACAGCAGTGACGACGAGTGGATTAATCGGCAGAAGAATGGCGAGCAGTTGCGGATCAATCCGCCATCGGCGGCGATGGCTAAAATCTTGGCTGGCTCTGCCAAGGCGAGTGTAAGTGTTGTGAAGAATCCGATTCTAATTGGGAACGCGCAGCGGCCGGCGCCGAATTCCACCCGTGTCGTTGCGAATCCCGCGGCGGCTGTAAACAGTGCGAAAAATGCATCACAGAGCTACGTCCGTGTTGCGATGAACGGAAAGCCCTCGTCGCCGCCAGTGACAAGCAAGACGGTGATCACCGCTCTGAAGGAACAGTCGAAAGCGTCAATTTCACCGCCCATCATCAACAAAAACATCACTGCCACTGTGAAAGATCAATCGAAGTCCGTGCCATTGGCGCAGCAGACCTTCAAGAACTCGGTGACCATCCGAAGGGTTGTGGTCGATGACAGGTCGAAGACATCGCCCGTTCCCAAGCAGGCCGAGCTAACAACAAAGACGTCTCTACCGGGATTGAGCGGCACCAGCATACGGCGAATTCCCCTGCCAAGCGATCCGCTGAAAGTGTCCATGCCGGCGGCAGTCTCCACCAAGCATCTGAACAACTCGTCGCTGAAGATCACGCCCATCACAAGCACGTCCGCCGCGCTGAACAGCTCCTCCACCAGCATCAAGAGGATCCCCTCCAACGCCGAGGGTACGAAAGTGACGCAGTCTCTGCAGGTGCTTAAGCGAAACTCGAATGCAGCTAAACCAGCAACAGTGAGCAGTGGCGCCTCTTCGACTTTGGTGAACTCAAACCCCAGCAGCGGCGGAACGATTACCTATACCCCGGCAACAATCAAGCGAATCGTGACCGTTGACCTACCAAAGACGCCCGCATCGCCTCCGGTGATAACGAAGAACTACGGCACGGCCGCCGCCCCAAAAAAGTCCGCCAACGAAGTGCCCAAGTCGTCGATGTCAATGTCGGTGATAACGAAGAACCACGTGAAGGTGGCCGAACCGAAAATGTCACCGCCGGTGCTGCCGAAGTCGCTGTCGACACGACCCAGTGGCCTGATTGTGACGCCAATCACATGTGCACCAGCAACCGCGTGCACAGCGTCGACGTCGTCTGCAAAAACGACACGTGCTGAGCCCAATCCAACACGCGCCGCTCCAAAGCAGACAAAACCACCCCTCAACCGGCCCAGACCGAGTCCCATATCAACAGATTCCACGATGGCGTCCATGTCGACGAACATGTTCAATATGTTCCCGTCGATGGGTGGCTTCATGGGCAATTCCTCGATGATGTACGGCGTCGATCCGTCGAGTGGATCGTTTGTGAATCCAGCCTTCATGGCGAACCGGCCAATGAACGCCCTCGACAACGTTCTGCCGTCTATGTCGCCGTCAGTGTACAACATGAATTATCCGAGCTTCTCGGGCGGCTCCATCACGCCCATAAAGAGCCCTGGAACGGCGCCCAGCCCGACCTACAGCACTGGCCGGTCTTCGAAGAGCCCCGTTACGAGCACAGTGACACGGTCGTCGGCCAGCGCAAAGAGTCCCGCCGCTCTGATGGGAGTCCCCATTGACGTCGATCAACCGTTGCGACCGATGTCTCCGACAGTTTACAACATGAACCATCATCCACCCTTCAATGGGGATCCGTTCGGCATGCGAGCTTCCACGAACATTCCCAGTCCCGCTTACAGTCCGGTTCGGTCGACCAAGAGCCCCGTCAGCAGCGCGCCGGTCAGCAAAGCCAGCGCCAGCGGCAACCCGTCGAGCGAGAGCGGGCGAAAGTCAACATCAGCATCGTCTCCGGTGTGCTACAGGGATCTGGACAACTTCGTGAGGAATCCGCTGAGCTACCCGAGCAACATGACTGCGAGCACACCAACGACTGGCAATGGCCCCGTCATTTCGTTGGACAGTCCCGTGAGGAACCACACGACGGGCTACGGTCCCTCCAGCTTCTTCAAGAGCCCCACCAGTACAATAACAAGTCCAGCACACAGTACTATAAGCGACGGATCTTCGGTGTCGGAGGTCCTGCCAACAAATGGCGACACTTCCAATCCCAAACCCGCCGGCGACAAGGCGACGGCCGAGCCGGCGAAGGACGCGAACGCCGAGAACGCGGAGAACGCCAGCAAGGAGGAGGAGGTTAAGCAGCCCCTCAACGAGGAGTACAAGAAACTCCTGGACGCCTGTCGCGAGGCAGACTCCTCCGAGGACATGAACAAGCTCATCGAGTCGAAGCTAATTCGCTACTACTATTCAGTTCATCCGGACTTCGTGAAGTCGCGCGGCTTCCGGAAGGCAGTCGTTGCCGCCACCGAGAGCATCAAGAAGAACCCCGACCTGGTGTACTACCACCTGCGGCCGGTGGTGGAGGAGATGAAGGCTCGCAAGAAGTGCAAAACTGTGGTCATGACCAACGACGAAACGACGGCGGCGGCGGCCGCCTCTGAGGCACCGGTCAAGGACCAAAGCATCGAGGACAAGGTGCGGAACAGGCAAATTCGCAAACTGAGCAAGGGCCTGTACATTTTGACGCGGAAAATTCACAAGCTGGAGAACGAAGACGTCGACTTGGACGATGAGAACTCCTCGTACCTCATCGTGGAGAGATACAAAAAGAGGGCTTGTGAGGTGAGTTTTCTTTGTGTTCACTCATATTTTTTTCATTTTGTTTTGTATTTTTGTTTGATGGCACAACGACTGGATTGTTGTCAAAACAATCGGAACTCTTGAGCTCACTGCTTGGGTATGGTTCGCTGGGGTGGACTCTAATTAACCCGCGTCTGAGCATGGACTGTGGGACTGCACTAGACTCTAAAGCGTGCTTTCGTTGAAAACTTGCTTCTTACTTACTTGTCCGGCCGGCGATCTATGAAGGGTCTGTCATGTCACGCCTGGGTTGAGATTAAAAATGTCCCAAATACAGAGTGGGGTGAGCACTTTAAATCGACGGCTACTTCTGTCCGGGTGAGGTGTTGCACCCCTTTAATACTTTTTCCTCTTCTTCTTCTTATGGCGCTACAGTCCGAGGTGAACCTGAGCCTCAGCCAACAAGAATCTCCAGCTGGCACGATCCTTAGCCTGCTGCCTCCAATTTCGCAGTCCAAGTTGGTTGAGGTCCTTCTCCACTTGAGTGGGCCATCGGGTTCGTGGTCGTCCTCTATTGCGTTGTCCCACTGGTTCGGAGTCGAACGAAGCTCTTCGGGCTGGAGCAGTGTTGTCCATGCGCTCAACTTGGCCTAGCCATCTAAGCCCTTGAATCCGTAGACGCCTGACTAGGCTCATGTCGCTCTACAGCCCGTACAATTCGTGGTTGAATCTTCTTCTCCAGGAACCTTCAACGCAAACAGGACCAAAGATTGAACCCAGAACTTTGCTCTCGAAGAGATCAAGTGTGTCTTCATCCGCTCTTGAGATAGTCCAAGCTTCCGCGCCATAGGGCAGGACAGGGATGATCAAGGTCTTATATAATGTGAGCTTGGTCTTTCGGGAGAGGGCTCTGCTACTCAATTGCCTCTTGAGCGCAAAGAAACAGCGGTTGGCGAGAGTTATTCTGCGATTAATCTCAGTACTGATGTTGTTCGCACTATTAACTTGGGAGCCAAGGTAGACGAAGTCCTTCACTACCTCGAAGTTGTAGCTGCCTATGGTGACGTTCTGACCGAGTCGTCGATGTTGTGTGTCCTTTCTTGATGACAGCATATACTTTGTTTTGCCCTCATTCACCGCTAAACCCATTTTTGCCGCCTCCGTCTCAATACAAGCAAACGCTTCATTGACGGCTCGCTGAGTTCGGCCAATCACGTCAATATCGTCCGCGTATGCTAGCAGTTGAACGGACTTCTGGAAGATCGTGCCTCTAGAGTTGGCGTGTGAGTTTCGCACGATCTTCTCCAACACGATGTTGAAGAAGTCACATGACAGCGCGTCGCCTTGCCTAAAACCTTTTTTGACATTGAAAGTCTCGGTGACTTCGGTACCGACCTTGATGGAGCACCGAGAGTTCTCCATCGTCATCCTGCACAACCTGACGAGTTTGGCAGGGATTTCAAAATTAGACATGGCGCTGTATAGCTCGTCTCTATGCACGCTGTCATATGCGGCCTTAAAGTCGACAAATAGGTGGTGGGTGTCGATCTGCATCTCTTGAGTCTTTTCCAGGATCTGCCGTAATGTGAAAATTTTATCGATAGTGGACCTCCCTGGCCTGAAACCGCACTGATAGGGACCTATCATGTTGTTGACGAATGGTTTCAGGCGCTCACACAGAAGGGCAGAGAAGATCTTGTAGGCGCTGTTAAGGAGACTTATCCCCCGATAGTTGGCGCAGTCAAAGGGGTCTCCTTTTTTGTGGATCGGGCAAACGATACTGAGATTCCACTCGTCGGACATGCTTTCCTCCGACCATATCTTACAGATGAGCTGGTGCATGCGCCCAACCAGATCATCTCCAGCTGCTTCAAACAGTTCCGCGGACAATCCGTCCGCTCCAGCAGCTTTGTTCGACTTCAGTCTCGATATCGCTACCTTGACTTCGTCTAGATCGGGGGGACGGAATTGCGTGGAGTGGAACATTCTGAATGACAGCGGTATTGGTGTCCTCTTCGCCTTTTAACAGTCTGCAGAAGTGATCCTTCCAGATTCCCAGTATCGACTGCGACTCTACTACGAGTTGTCCCTCTTCGTTCCGACAGGCTTCTGTCCGATGTGTGTACCCTTTGGATAGATATTTCACCCGCTGGTAAAACTTTCGGACATTATTTCTGCCGTACCACCTCTCCATTGCCTCGATCGCGCGCTTCTCATGCTCCTTCTTTTTCTTTTTGAGAAGCCGGTGCTCTTCCCTTCTTTTAAGTTCGTAGAGCTCACGAACCGCTCTCGTCCTTCTATCCAGCGTCGCCATATATGCTGCTAGCTTCGCTGAATGCGCCTGCCGACACTCGTTGTCAAACCATGGGTTTTTTCTAAGTGGCATTTTAAAACCCAACACATCAGAGGCAGCTTCTCTGATGGCGTTTTGACAACGGTTCCACTGTTCGTCGATTGTTTCGCCCGGCAAGGTTGGACTCTCTGAGAGCTTCAGGGAGACTCGATCGGAGAAGTTCCCAGCTGTCGATTGCGATTGTAGCTTTCCAACGTCAAACTGTTTTGGTCTTGCTCTACTCCGTTGTACAATCGATATCTGATTTCTGACCTTGGCTACAACAAGGTAATGATCCGAGTCGATGTTGGCACCTCGGAACGTTCGGACATCGAGGACACAGGAGGAGTGTCTGACGTCGATCGCAATGTGATCAATCTGGTTGACGGTTGATTGGTCAGGGGACCGCCAGGTCCCTTTGTGAATGTTGACGTGAGGGAACCGCGTGCTGGCTACAGTGAGGTTTCGCCCCGTCACGAAGTCCAACAGCCTGAGTCCATTGTCGGACGTGTTGTCGTGTAGGCTGTGTTTACCGACGACTCTAGCAAAAAATTTCTTCCTTGCCCAGCTTTGCATTAAAATCTCCTAGAACGATCTTGGTGTCGTAGCTGGGGCATTGATCGTATGTTCTTTCTAGGAGATCATAGGAGTCATCCTTGCTATCATCGTCTCTGTCCTCCGTTGGGGCGTGGGCGTAAATTAGGCTGATGTTGCCGAATGTTGCCTTGATGCGGATTGTTGTGAGGCGTTCGCTTATGTATCTAAAGCTTAAGACTTCTTGCCTAAGTCTGCCTCGAACAACAAAACCGCATCCAAACAAGCGCTGCCTTCGCTCTTTGTAGCAATCGCCGTAATGTATGTCGCAGTTTTTCATCCTCTTTTTGCCCGGCCCATCCCATCGCACCTCCTGGATGGCGGTGATGTCAGCCTTATAGGCTTCTAGGGCCTCCGCAAGTTCATCGGCTGCACGTGGTCTGTTCAGTGACCTCACATTCCACGTGCAGAACCGAAAATCGTTGTCCTTATTTCGTTGTCCATGGTCGTCAGCAGTAGGGTCATCCGTATCCGAGGCTTGTTGCCGTCTCTGAACTATTGCGAGTTTTACACGGTGGGGAAGTTAACCCCACGCAAAACCCCCGAACCTGGAGGACCGGGTCCTGGTTTAAACCCCCGGACAAGGGGTCGCTGCATACATTGGTTCACCTCTAAGCGGCTGCAGAAGAGAGGGCGCCGCGCGGAGGCTGTATGTCAACTTGGCCTGTGCATTTACAGGGATCGTTGCTGGCATCTCGCCATGCCCTCCACTCCAAGGTAGACAAACACCTTTATTACATGAATCCTTGCAAGAATCCCAAGACAACTGAGCAGTCATTTGTACTTCGACGGCCTCGTGTGAGGGACTCTTTCATCGCTCCATTTGTGCTTGGAAGGCAACGTGTGAGCGACTCTTTAAAAGATCCATTCGTACTTCGAAGGTCACCTGTGATTCACTCTTCCATTGCTCCATTCGTGGTTTAAATGTTTCGCGGTTGTTTGGTTGGAGGCAGCGTACATAACAGTCTTTTGTTTGCACGCTTTTCTTTTGTACATCGGTCACTGCCTTCTTACACACTCCACGCTTTTGCCGGGCGGCGTCATATCATCCACGCCTATCTGTAAAGCAACTACTGAAGCTGGACACACTTGCTCAAGCAAATCGTTGATAGTCAACTGTCACCTGCTGCCTCCCCTCATAACTTAACAACTCGAGCTTATGCTACATCTCAAGCGATCCCTTAACCTGATCAATATGAGCAAGACTATTTTTGTTTCCTCTTGTACAGCCCATGCCGTGAAGGCAACGGCATCGCGACAAGGATAGATATATTCTTTTGAATGGTTGAAGCTAAATCAAAAGACCTGCTGCTTCTTTCGTGAAAGCTAGTCCTTTGTTGTGGAGTTTTTAAGTTCCACTGAGGTGGGTGGAAGATATGTTTTCTTTTCCAAATAAGTGTTGGGAATTCACTCAAAATGTGCGCCTCGTCGAGGCAGAGCCGACAAACCTTGTCTTGTCACAGATTTATGAGCAGTCCTACCTAAGAACCCTTATTGGCGTTATGACGCCGTTGGTACTCACGCCTCTGGGATAGGGCTCCCTTACAATGGCCTCTGCAGGAGCTGTAGAGATGAGGATGAGGAAGAAAGCATTGTACATTGGCTGCTCTCCCGTCCCGTAGATTCACACTTCCGGAAGCCGGCCGAACTAAGCAACGTACGTCGGTCATCTTCTCCGCTTCGTCAAATGCTCAAAATGGTTTGCGGAATAGGCATTGATCCGCGTGGTAGCACAATGGCCGCACAGCAGTCAGCCTTACTTCAACCAAACCCAGCCTACACACTCGAAACGGCAGGATGGCGCAGTTGCTTGAGTGCCTGCCCTTGGTTATAGGGATCCCAGGTTCGAATGGTTTTCAAGTCTGGGTCAGTCACCATTTGGATCAAATTAACAATGGCACTTGGAAGCACAATGGTCTTAGTGTGCTGACAGCCCAATAACCTAACCTAACCTAACCTAACCAACACCCTCCACCCTATAGACTTAAGCAGCCCAGATTGTATGCCAACTGAGTCAGGCATCCAAGACTCCATGGACACCCCTTACCAGAGCATGCTCGTCACCCTGTCCCACCGTGTTGCGGCACTTTAACCTAACCTCCGCACAACTAACCAGCTCTTGCCAATTAGACCCACTTACCTTCACAAAACCACGCGAGGTGTGTCGATTCTCGTAAAGACAAACTGCTGCCTCGTCGTACAAGCCAATTGATTGATGATAATTAACGACTTTACGGGAACGTTTAATTGCCACCAGCAAGAGAAACAAAAACAGCACTTGCTCACACACGGCCACCATCTGATTGACTTTGCATCATTCTGTTGTATTCGAGAGTAACCATTTGATTTCCCATTTGTTTCTCCCCGACAGATATACGATAAAATCTGTGATTTGACGGGCGAGAGTAAACACGCCCTGAGACAAGTGAAGAAACCCATAACCTTCAAGGCTACCGACTATCCGAAGTTCAACAAAGTTGTCGAGGCGTTTGTGAATCGCACTAAAGAGTTCCCCGACTTCCTTGATGTCCTGAAAATGTTAGAGTTCTGTAACGATCGTTACAAGTTCAATCTGCACAAAGAGGAAATGACCATGATTGGTGAGTGCAGTCGGTGCGACCAGGTGTTCCCAGTTTTCATTTGAATTGTTCGATTTCAGCCCAAGATGCTTTCATCAAAATTGGAAAGCTTCTTCAGAGCAGAAGGAAGGCAGATCTCTACGAGACGGTGTCCCACTTCACGTCGGACTACGAGGACCCGGCCTCCAATGACCCGGCATTGCTGGCGAAACTGTCCGAAAATGACAAGAACCAGACGTCGATTGGTTCCATCATAGACAAGTAAGTGCTTTGGAGTCGCCTCTCCTCTGAGTTCCCGAATGAATACGAATCCCTCCTCTCAGGTATGCCCGTGAACAAGTGAGACGGAAAGCAGAGTCTGCCAACGCATCGGGTGACGATGCCAACAACACCTCGGATAGCTGCGACACCGACGGACAGTCTCAGGACGAAGACGAGCCATCAAATGAGAACAACAACTGTGTGAAGAACGCCGACAAGGAGTGTGCGAAGCCAAGCCAGGGGGACACAACGAATGGGAAGCACACACCGCCGTCGAAGTCCCCACAAATCATATCGTCACCATCGCCATCACCGTCGGCCAGCACGTCGGCACCGTTCAGAATATCACCGCCACATGCGTTTGCATCGCCGCAAGCATCACCGCGTCCGCGTTCATCTTCCCCACTACTGCCACCGCCACCGGCACCGCCAGCATCATCATCGACCGAAACGCAGTCACAATCAACGCCAGCATCGACAACCACGGCGGCGAGCGGTCTGGAGCAGCAGCCACAAGCATGGGCAACTAATTTACTGAAGATCCTCTCAGTTACCAGCCTCAATGACAGCGCCACTGCCGGCGACGTTGTCACGGAGAAGGCAGTTACTTCGATAGTCGATGAAATAATTATCTCCGATGAAGATTTATAGTCCTAAGTACTTTGTATAGAATTGTTTCCTTTTTTTCTTTGTTTTTTGTTCGCACGTCGACGAGACGCTCGTCGACTGAAGTTTCTTCTCTCCTATTGTTGTTTAGTATAAGCCGAGAGCTGCTGTATATAACAGAAACTAAAACTTATTGCATATACATATATATATATTTTTCAACTGAAATAGAATAAGAAAATACAAGACCTTTAAGCAATCAATTTTCGGAATACAACGGTGTTTGCAATTTGTGTAACATTCAATCAGGGAGTTGTGGTCTTTTGTAGTTCAGTGGGGACTAGGGTCTCAGCCAACAGGCGCCTCCAGCTTCTCCACTTCTCCACTTGTGTGCGCCATCTCGTTCGAGGACGTCCTCTGTTGCGTTGTCCCAATGGCTGGGATTCGAAGTTGTGGTTGTTCATACGCTCTACATGATTTAGCCCTCTTAAGCGTTGGATTCGAAGACGCTTAGCTAGGTGCATGCCGCTCCGTTCTTCCGAATGCCAATATCGTCGGCATATGTTACTTACTTATCAGGCAAGCGAAGCATGAAGGGTCTGAGCCTGAGCAATTGCTGCCTTTCATCGGTGCCTTTTTATGGTCATGGGCACGCTGCTTCCAGTAGGCCAAGCTGTCTTACATCCTCGATGACTTGGTCTCTCTACCGAAGGTTCGGTCTTCCTCTAATTCTCAAACCAGGAGGCTCGCATTCGTAGACCCTCTTTGCTGAAGCGTTGTTGTCCATTCGCTCGATGTGGCCGCGCCAGTGCAGTCGACGGATTTTTGCCTTCCGGACTGCATCCACATCCTTGTACAGCTCGTAGAGTTCGCGGTTGTGTCTTCTCCTCCATTCGCTTTCCTCGCAGACGGGACCGAATATCTGGCGTAGAATTTTTCTTTCGAAGGCACCAAGAATTAGCTCTGCAGTCTTACTTAATGACAGCAAAACCAACCTACTGGCCGTCGGATGTTACAAAAATACCTGACGTTGTTGATTTCTTCGTCATAAAATGTGGTTCTCGAAACTACTTACGAATTGAAGAAAGCTTTGATCTTAGTTCAAATCATTCTCCCATTGTACTATGTATAAATGATGCCCTTGTAAAAAAGGAAGTTCCACCTACGTTTACAAATAAACGTACAAATTGGCAAGCATTTAGAAATTACCTACAAGATAATATCGAACTTAGAGTACCGCAGACGAAAACAAAACACGGCTTAAGAAAACCTTAACCACATGCGGCCCCCATTCAGGAAAGAGAAAGCGGATCTCTTCGCAGATCATTTGGAAGCAACGTTTAAATCACGCGACGGACAAACGTTTCCTGTAAACTGCTATGGTTCAAACAGGAATGCTACTTTCACAGAACTTAAGGGAGAATTGAAAAACCTCAAAAAAGCTCCTGGTTATGACTTAATCACAGGAGCAGTTCTGAAAGTATTACATCAGAAAGCGCATCTTATGTTTCTCTACCTAATTAACGCCACCTTTAGATTAGAACATGTTCCTAGTCAGTGGAAAGTGGCGGAAATAATAATGGCGTCGAAACCGTGTAGACCCTCAACAGACAAAGAGTCTTATAAACCGATTTCACTGCTTTCGATAATGTCTAAAGTGTTCGAACGAATATTACTCAGACGTTTAACCTAGAGATGGGCGATTGCGAATGAAATTCACAAATTGTTAAAATTTGAATTCGATTGTCGATTTATTCGGTCTCATCAGAAAACAATCGAATCGAATCGATTATTCTCGGTACCTACTACAACCAACAGAATATATGGGTGGCGCTACAATCCATAGAGGGCCAGGGCCTAGCTTCTCAGCAACCACTCGTGTTGTGCGTGCTATTGTTCTCTCACGAGTGGAAGGGACCTACAGTTTAATGCCGACTCCGAACGGCCAAGTTTGAGAAGCTTTTTCTAGACAGGAACACTCTTTGAGCATTGTCAGTGAAAGAGGTGGGGCCGTAAAAATTATTTTTCTCCACCAGTGCAGGAATCGAACATACGACGTAGAGGCTGGGGTCTACGCACATACCCACAACGCCACGGGACACCAACAACAGCATGCCGGGTACTAATTCCTCGATTTATTCATAGGTTGGTGTCAGTGTAAAAAATCAGCGTAAGGCTGTGTCTCCAATAAGAAACAATACCTACCAAAATAGGAACATTGGGAATGGAAATACAGCCAAACCTCTGTAATTGGAACATCCTTAAATCGAATTTTCTACAATTCAAACCCAATTTCTGAAAAATATTGGTTCCCGTGGCTATTTGGTTCGACTGTATTCTTCATCTTTCTCACTCAATGAGTGAGATGATTGTATTCTCATTCTCATAAATGTACAGTTTAAAGTTTAGTAGTGAAACGAAATGAAAAAGAGATGTGCAATTGCGAGAATTGGCGGATACACACAATTTAGTGATCTCTCTCCGACTTGAGGAATCGACGAATACACACATTCGTTGGCGATTGGAATCGGACCTACAAGAATCGAAATTCAACAATCGACTCCGCTCAATTCGAATTCGAATAATTGCGATTGCTAGAACAATCGAATTATTCGATTGTTTTTATTCGCAATTGCCCGTCGCTAGTTTAACCCCGGTTGTGGAAGAAAGACGACTTATTCTTAATTACCAGTTCGGTTTTAGAAGCAAGCATTCAACTATCGACCAAGTACCATACATCGAATAACTGAAGTTAAAGAAATATCGTTTGAACAAAAGCAAGTCTGCTCAGCTGTATTTCTCTATGTTTCGCAAGCCTTGGAAAGGTTTGGCACGAACGTTTAAAACACAAGCTTCGACAGTTTCCCGACTTTTCACAATTTTATCGAATTATGCAACTCATAGAATTTTCCGTGTGAAATATGGGAAAGAATACTCCCTATTTAAACCTATACAAGGTAGAGTACCACAAGGGAGTGTTCTTGGTCCACTCCTTTACTTACTGTATAGCAGCGATATACCGCAGGACGTAGGCACCGTGCTAGGCACGACACCGACATATAAGTAACTGTCAAAACGGTCGAAGAGTCAACCAGAAAATTACAATGTGTTCTAGACCGGATACACGAATGGACGAACACTCAGCGAAATGAGCTTAACGAAGCTAAATCCGTTCACATAAATTTTACGCATAAGAACGTCAATAACTTGCATGTTTTTATAAATAATGTTCAAATACTCTTCGGTAATAATAATATAATATGGGTGGCGCTACAGCCCATAGAGGGCCAGGGCCTAGCTTCTCAGCAACCACTCGTGTTGTGCGTGCTATTGTTCTCTCACGTATGGAAGGGACCTACAGTTTTATGCCGAATCCGAACGGCCAAGTTTGAGAAGCTTTTTCTAGACAGGAAACACTCTTTGAGCATTGTCAGTGACTCGAAAGAGGTTCGTCGCACAGAGCAGGAATCGAACCTACGATGTCGAGGTTGGGGTCGACGCACATACCCACAACGCCACGGGCCACCACTCTTCATATATTCACATACTCTTCGGCAGTGAAGCGAAGTACCTCGGAATGACTCTCGATGTAAAGCTTAAATGGAAGGAGCATGTCAAAAAGAAACGTGAAGAGCTCCAATTAAGATGCAAAGGCTTGTACTGGATTATTGGAAAATATTCCAAGCTGACAACAAATTGCTTATATTCAAGCAAGTGCTAAAACCCGTCGGATGGTATACAACTATGGGTTTGCACCAAAGAAAGTGATAAAAAAAATACTACAATCATTTCAAAATAATGTGCTAAGGACCATCGTCAACGCACCCTGATATACACGAAACATCGACATCCACAGGGATCCTGGCATACCACCAGTCCAAGATGAAATTGCGAATTTTGCTCGCAAGCATACCAGGTATACCGGTATGAAGTGAGCGCCAAGATACAAATGTCTCGATAGGGAATATTTGTTGTGAACGAGCCCTTATTTTTTTTTTTTGTTTGTTTGCTATGACATTTGTGAAAAATATTTAGTATAATAGTTGAGCAGACAAAATCATATTTTCTCATCGTGTTGAAAATGTCGAATTTTGTACCAGAAAGTGACGATTTGCGGAAAGCATTCATTTTTTGTTTTCATTTGAAGAAAAGTGCTGCAGAGTCGCATCGAATGCTTGTCGAGGCCAATGGTGATCATGCTCTATCAGAGGCAACATGCAAAAGATGGTTTCAACGGTTCAGAAATAATGATTTTAACGTGAGAAATGAAGAACGTGGAAGACCACCAAAAAAGCTTGAAGACGCCGAATTGCACACGATATTGGATGGAGACGACACTTTGAGTCAAAAGCAAATGGCAGCAGTGTTAAATGTATCACAACAAACAATTTCTGACCGTTTAATGGGCTATGGGAAAGATCCAAAAGTGTGGAAAATGGGTGCCACATGAATTGCATCAAAGACAGATGGAAAACCGAAAAAAACACTTGTGAAATTTTGCTTCAAAGACACGTAGGAAAATCGGTTTTGCATCGAATTGTTACTGGCGATGAAATATGGATTTGTTTTAAGAATCCTAAGCGGAAAAAATCATGGGTTAATCCGGGACAACCATCAACATCGACTGCAAAACCAGATCGATTCGGCAAGAAGACAATGCTGTGTGTTTGGTGGGACCAGGAAGGTGTGGTGTACCACGAGCTCCCAAAAACCTGGTGAAACCGTTGATACTGATCGCTACCGACAACAAATGATCAATTTGAACCATGCATTGATCGAGAAGCGACCAGAATTGGTCAGAAGACACGGCATGACAATGCACCTCCACCTGCACACAAAGCAAACCCGGTTCAGGATACAATCAAAACTGGGAGCAGCTACCCCACCCGCCGTATTCACCAGACTTGGCTCCTTCCGACCACCATTTGTTTTCATCGATGGGACACGCATTGGCTGAGCAGCACTTCGGTTCCTACGAAGAAGTCTAAAATTGGGTGTCTGATTGGTTTGCTTTAAAAGACGGAAACAGCTTTATTGGCGTGGTATTCACAAATTGCCAGAAAGGTGGTCAAAATGTGTAGAAAACAATGGCCAATACTTTGAATAAAATGTGTTTACTTTCCCATTAATAATTAGTGATTTATTTTCAAAAAGTCTTACGGACGGAAGCCTGAACTCCCGTGACACCAGACTGTAGCCTCTGGTCAAGCTACTAGTAGGACGCCCTAACATCCCGGGACTGGCCGCCATTGTTATGAAGCCGACATCTTATTTTAGATTGTGCAATATCACTTACCGCACTTACCGTTCATTCCTTTGTTTGCGAGCTTGAAACCATCATTTTGACAAGAAGTGGAGTAGGCTATTTCCTAAATCATTAGCCTTTAGCTCAGGATTTTAGTCGCCACGACAGGCATGCCTTACCTCGGGTATATTCTACGATCACTACCCGAAGGGGGATCTGTAGCAGGACAGTTGAATTGAAGACGAATAGACTGCACCAAAATAATGAATAATTACAGATTTATTTGACTTTAAAACCGGGTCTTCTAAAACCACCCCGCCATGTCGCACTTTGACTCCCAGACAAAACCTACACTCGGGAGATCACACAATCGTTCGCATCTAGTCTTCATTTGAAACATAATCAACTCGTTTTGACGCAAATCATGGAAGACACAACCGAAGCCTACCTCCACTCGGCGAGTATCATTCAGTCCCCGTCACAGTGCGCCGCTCGTACCCACGCTGCCAAGGAAAGGAAGGACGCAACGCTGTACCACCCACCGTTCTCCTTCGAATCCCTGACAGAAGGTTGCTACAGTCAATTCGGCGCTACAGTCTTTCAGGATGACAGCGAATTCAAGCTGGAATCGGCCCAAAAATGGATAAGCTTTCCCGGCAAACACCAAGTGCAGTTTCCCCTGCAGACGATCCTGCCCAAGGTTCAGATGATCCGGCGGGTGGCACCAAGGCAGCTGCCGCGTGACGTGGAGGTCGACCGACGGCGTCGACGCTACGTGAAGGTGCGCATCTCGGAACTGCTTCTTGCGGCGAACATTCCAAACGCGTTGCTGCTCGATCCGAAGGACATTCCCGAAGTCTGGGACACGGTGGCCTTCGAGCGGAACTTCTTCCTGCCGCTGTTCAACTTTGACGACGAGTCCTTCGATTCGAACAGTGTCGCCGGCTGGCTGGACACCGGGTGGGTGGAGGATAAGCGCCATCCGTTGCCTGCCTGGGGGTTGATCAGGAGGGAAGATGGAGCTTATTCGTGGGAAATGGTGGCGGTCTACAGCTACGACGAGCCGACGTATCTCTTCACGGTGATCGATCTGAACGAGGAACGGGAGCATCGGGTGTACAGGATTCACTTGATGTTCATGGCCGAGAGCCCGTACCTGTTTGTGGACCGCATCCAGTCTGCATTGCAGCAGAGACAAATGGCTGAATCGCAGATCAGGTACCAGACTCTGTTGGACTGCATCCTGCACGACGGGACGCCGCCCATGTGTCAGCCGCTGATGAGTCGCATCCGCGATCTGTCTCTCGTCCAACCCACGGACTCCCGGGATAACGAGGCCATTCTGAGGAGCATTTCGAACGAGATTCGACTGAGCTATCAGCGCGTGATGGTCTCGTACGTGCTTGAGGCGTTTCTGAAGGACCATTCGGAGGAGTTTCAGCACATTCACGCCCCGCGGCGTGACAAACTGAGCGCCAAGGCCCTGCCGGTGTACTCAACCCCCGAGGGGCACCAGCAGTTCGAGGCCAACAGGAGGAATCTCCGAGTGATTACCCTCTTCTACGTGGCTGAGTCCATTCAAGCCATGCTCAACGCGGCCTGCGAATGCGCAAAGATCGAGGCGTTCAGCTTGTTCGCGCACAGTTTCGCGAAGACCCTGGCCCTGCCGGACTTCGTGACCGCGCAGGAGAACAACTGTGCGGCGGTTGTGAAGTTTCTGAAGCTCTCGTGGCCGGAAAACCTCGCTGGGAAGATCTGCCTCTGCCTGCGGAGCATTGGCAAGGGCTGGCTGGACCTGTCCGTGTCCGATTGGAACGTCTTCAAAGTGGCCAAGATATCGCGGTTCTTCCTGCAGGTGAAGCTGCGAATGCAGGAATCGCTGCAGGTGCTCATGGAGAAGTCGATACTGAACTTCAGTCACGCCCTGAACGACGGGTGCGTTGATTTCCTCGCTCTGCAAACGGACTACGTGTGGCCCAGCGACTACAGGCAGTCGCCCTTCGATCGAGGATCGCTGGCGGTCTTCAAGCTGGTCGTTGGGATCGCCGCCGATGGGCCATTCTACTCCACGGCGCCCGGCGATTTCGAGCCCGCCATCAGGAAGGTCTTCTACGGCTCGCTGATGTCCACATGCGGCATCCGCATCATCGATCCGGACAGCCTGCTGAATCTCAGTTTTGCGAAGAATCTGTACATTTTCACCGTGGAGCTGATTGAGCGGATGTACGTCGAACACGACGCACGGCTGCAGGCGTCGTACTCCAAGGCGGTTATCCCACTGAACGCCTACTTGAAGAAGTTCGAACGCTATGTGCGCTTCCATCAGCTGGTGGTGGACGCCTTCGTCCAGGAGTTTGCCGCCGCCAACAAGTCCTCGCAGGAGGTGAAGAACGAGATCATCTACCAGAAGGAACAGAAGGAGGAGCTGAGGGTCGTCCTGCCGGAGACCATCACAATTGGAACGTTCCAAGTGGTCGTGGAGCCCATCAAGGCGCACATGATAGCCAAGCGAATCGAGATCATCCGAAAGCTGTTCCTGTACTACGTCGACCGGATGGGGACGCTCAACGAGGCACTTCTCGAGGAACTGACCGACATCAATGCGAAACTCCACGAGAAGCTGGTGTCGATCGAGCACCTCTTTGAGGTCAGGGAGTACATGACGCTGGTGCCGGACAAACTGACCGCCCTGCGGGAACGCGTGCAGATGATGTTCATGGAGTACAGCGTCCTCGACGGGTTCTTCTACAACCTGTCCGATCAGCAGTTCGCGATGAAGTGGGAGGCGTTCGCGTGGCCGCACAAGATCCAGAAGCGCCTGTACGCCATGAAGGAGGAGCACAAGCTGGAAATCGAGGAGTTCAAGCGGATCCAGATAAGAGAGTTGGCGTCCTTTCAAGAGCGCCTGGAGTCCCTCAACGAGGAGATCATGGCGTTCGCACTGCAATTCGATCCGGAGAGGGCCCTGGAGGTTGCCGTCGACGTGAGTATACCTTGAGCCCCTGAGCACTCCGTGCGCTGACTTGTGTTCCCTTGACAGACGAAAAAAACCTGGAAAGTCATCCAAGAACTGCAGAAGATGGGCAACCTCCTGCACAACAGACAAGTGCTCTTTGAAGCGGAGGAGCTGTCGCTCGTCTACCTGGACAACATCATCGAGAGCTTCAATCCGTACCGCACCCTGTGGTCGGCCTGCTCGGACTTCCTGAAGCTCGAGGAGATGACGCTCGGCAATCCCCTGGCCACGATTGACCTCAACGAAATCCGTCAAGCCCTCGACGAGCTCAGGCGAAATCTGGACAAATCGATCGAGGTCTTCGCGGAAAAGGAGGAAATCCAAAATGTGGCCCGCAACTATTTGCAGCGCATCGAGGCGTTCAGACCGCACCTGGAGTGCATTGAGTTCATCAAAAACGAGAACTGGCTTCTGATGCATTGGCAGGAGTTGAACCAGCGCGCCGGGATTGACATAAAGTATTCGATGAACATGAACTTCGCGTTTTGCGTCAAGAAGGGCATCCTCAACCATGTGCCATTGGTGAGGGAGATCGGGACGCGAGCTGTCCTCGAGGCGGACGAAATTCGCCGGGCGTTGGAAGAAGAGGAACGCCTCCGCGTGCAGGCCGAGATGGCGTTGCTGGCTAAGAAACAGAATCGAAAATGTCGCACCGACATTCTTTGAGTGGATCTAGTTTTGCTTTCTTCTTTTGTTTTTTGTATGAGAGCGCTGATCAAGAAATGTTTTTGTGTTTTGGGAAAGGAATTGGATTTCTTTTTGCTTGATGAGCATGTATCTGCCTTTGTCTGTTCCAGTTAATCTCCGTACGCACTGGTGAGTGCGTGGAGTGACCTCCCCAACATCCTCGCAGTGGCTCACGGGGCCATTGTCGGGTTGGTCGTACCTTCTTCGAGCTAAGCCCGACCGGCTGTCGAGCTAAGCCCGACCGGCTGCCAAGCGGGACATTCCGGCTGCCAGACGCTCGTATACTGCCACCATTCAGGCCTGGCTTCAAAATAGGCCCTGGTACACCAGTTTAGGCGGTATTCGAGGCTAGTCTTCTTCTCCTTGACAAACGGGAGGCTACGCTTCGTTAGCCAGGTTCAGGTTGTATGCAAATAAATTCGAACACCGCAAACTTGTTGCCTGTTGCCAACTACTAGAAGCTCAACTGCCACGGAAAAGAAGAGGCGATACGACGCACTTTCGGCTAAGTTGAACACGTCACGTTGACAGGTTGATGTAGCACCGTTAACTCGAACATAGCTTCTGCAGTTTGTGTTTGCAGAGCACTCCAGAGTGTGCTCTTGAACCAACGCCCGGTCCAAGCAAAATGAGCGCCCTGCGCCAGCCCTATATTTAGTGCCCATTCTTCAGTTGCCACATCAATTAAGGAAGCTAACATTTCTAGACTTTGTTAAAAGTTGTAGAAGCAGGTGTGCAGTGGGGCCGAACAAATGAAGCTTTCGTTTTACAAGCGGATTGTAAAAGGGAAAGTAAGGTTACAGCGTGTCATGTGATTTCTTCAACATCGTCCTGGAGAAGATCGTGCGAAACTTACACGCCAACACTAGAGGCACGATCTTCCAAAAGTCCGTGCAATTGTTAGCATACGCCGATGACATTGACGTGATTGGCAGAACTCAGCGAGGCGTCAGTGAGGCTTTTGCTAACATTGAGACGGAAGCGGCTAAAATGGGTCTGGCGGTGAATGAGGGCAAAACGAAGTATATGCTGTCCTCAAAAAAGGACATACAACATCGACGTCTTGGACAGAGCGTCACAATGGGCAGCTATAACTTCGAGGTAGTCAAGGACTTCACTTACCTCGGCTCCGGAGTAAATTGTACAAATAACATCAGTACCGAGATCAAGCGTAGGATTACTCTTGCCAACCGCTGTTTCTTCGGACTCAAGAGGCAATTGAGTAATAGAGCCCACTCTCGAAGAACCAAGTTGGTTCTATACAAGACCCTGATCATCCCAGTCCTGCTATACGGCGCGGAGGCATGGACAATCTCGAAAGCGGATGAAGAAGTCCTTGGTCTCTTTGAGAGAAAAGTTCTACGCACGATCTTTGGTCCTGTTTGTGTTGACGGGTTGTGGAGGAGAAGATTCAATCACGAACTGTACGGGCTGTACAGCGACATGAGCCTAGTTAGGCGTCTACGGATCCAACGCCTACGGTGGCTAGGTCATGTAGAGCGTATGGACACCACAGCTCCGGCCCGAAGAATCTTCGAATCCGAACCTGTCGGGCAACGCAACAGAGGTCGCTCGCGTTTAAGGTGGCGCACCCAAGTGGAGAAGGACCTCAACCAACTTGGTGTGCGAAACTGGAGACAGCTAGCCAGAGATCGCGCTAGTTGGAGAGGCATGTTGGTTGAGGCCCAAGTCCAGCCCGGACTGCAGCGCCACACAAAGAAGAAGAAAGGTTAAGAAAGGCTTTAAGACCTTTTCTGGTTTTAAAATCGGTGATCTTCTTCTCTTGGCCTCAACCAACATGCTTCTCCATCTAGCCCGGTCTTGTGCTTCCAGTCACGCACGTTAAACCTATTCAGAGCCCCTTCGTGCGCCACCGATGGCGTGGTCTTTCTTTACCGCGTTGTCCCTCGTGGTTAGAAGACTGTCCGGGCGGTAGCTTTGGTGTCCATTCTCTCAACGTGACCTAGCCAACTGAGACGAGAGATTCGAACTGATGTCGCTGTACTTACTTACTTACTATCGAGGCAGACGAACCATGAAGGGTCTGTGCCTGAGCAATTGCTGTCTTCCATCGGTCCATTCATCAAGGCCAAACTGTCTTACATCCGCGATGACTTGGTCTCTGTACCGGAGGTTCGGTCTTCCTCTCCTTCTCGAACCAGGAGGCTCGGAATTCGAAGACCCTCTTAGGGTGTCCATTCGCTCGATGTGGCCGAGCCAGTGCAGTCGACGGATTTTTGCCTTCCGGACAAAATCCACATCCTTGTACAGCTCGTAGAGTTCGCGGTTGTGTCTTCTCCTCCATTCGCCTTCCTCGCAGACGGGAAAATTTATCCGACGTAGAATTTTTCTTTCGAAGGCACCAAGAATCAGCTCTGCAGCCTTACTTAATGTCCAGCTTTCGGCTCCATAAAGTAGGACTGACAGGATAAGGGTTTGGTTGGTCCTTGGAGTCAGGAGTTTCGAGCCCAGTTGTTTTGACAGACCGGAGTAGCATCGGTTGCCAAGGGCGATTCTACGTCGGATCTCCACTACGATGTCATTCGTGGAGTTTACATTTGCCCCGAGGCAGACAAACTCCTTTACTACCTCCAAATTGTAGCTGTCGATTGTAACGTTTTGGCCTAGGTGGTGTGCGGCGGATCGTTTTTTTTGCATTCCATCGACATAGACCAGTTCGTTTCGCCTGTTCCTCAATTGCTGTGAAAGCTTCAGCTACGGCGCGTTGGGACCGTTGGACTATTGAAAGAGTTTGGAAGTGATCTGTAATCAGAGAGCCCGAGCTTGGTGTCAAATCCAAGTGAGTGCTCCGTATTTGTTCCAACTCTCACCCGTCTTCTTCTTCTTTGATTGGCGCTACAGTCCGGGGTGGCCCTCAACCAAGATGCCTCTCCAACTAGCGCGATCTCTGGCTAGCTGTCTCCAGTTTCGCACACCATGTTGGTTGAAGTCCTTCTCCACTTGGGTGCGCCACCTTAAACGCGGGCGTCCTCTGTTGCGTTGCCCGACAGGTTCGGATCTCTATGCACGCACGTCATATTAGGCCTTGAAATCGACGAACAGATTGTCGATCTGCATCTCTTGGGTCTTTTCCAGGATCTGCCGGAGTGTAAATATTTGGTTTATTCCTGGCCTGAAACCGCACTGATAAGGACCGAATCAGGTTGTTGACAAAGGGTTTCAGACGTTCACACAAAACGGCAGAGAGTATATTGTATGCGATGTTGGTGAGACTGATCCCTCGATAGTTGGCGCAGTCAAAAGGGTATCTTTTCTTGTGAACCGGACGAACGACGGTGAGATTTCACTCATCGGGCATGCTTTCTTCCGGCCATATCTTACAGATGAGCTGGTGCATGCGCCCAACCAGGTCATCTCCAGCTGCCTTAAACAGTTCCGCGGACAATCCGTCCGCTCCAGCAGCTTTGTTCGACTTCAGTTTAGATATAGCTTTCTTGACTTCGTCTAAGTCGGGGGGATGGAATTCGTGTTCATCATCGTCCAAATTGAGTGAAACATTCTGCCTGACAGCGGTATTTGTGTCGTCATCGCCGTTTAACAGTCTACAGAAATGATTTTTCCAAATTCTCAGCATCGACTGTGATTCTACTACTAGTTGTCCATTTTCGTCCCTGCAGGCTTCGGTCCGAGGTCTATATCTTCCTGATACTTGTTTTACCTTTTGGTAAAACTTTCGGACCTCCTTCCTGTCGTAACACCTCTCTATCTCCACGACCGCGCGCTTCTCATGCTCTTTCTTTTTCTTTCTGAGAAGCCGGTGCTCTTCCCTTCTCTTCTGTTCGTAGAGCTCACGAACAGCTCTCGTTGTTCGATGCAGCGTTGCCTTGTAGGCCTCCTGCGTGGCTGCAACTCTCACCCGCGGTCATGAAATATGGGTAATGACCGAAAGAATATTGACCGGGAATACAAGCAGCCGGGAATGGAATTTCTTCGTGGTGTTGTGGAAGTTATTCGCCGGATAGGATGAGAAACATGGCAGTACGCATGGAACTCAATGTCGCACGCCGCTTCCGGCCATCAAGGTCAAGCTGTCTTACATCCGCGATGACGTGGTCTCTGTACCGAAGGTTCGGTCTTCCTCTAATTCTCAAACCAGGAGGCTCGGATTCGAAGACCCTCATTGCTGGAGCGTTGTTGTCCATTCGCTCGATGTGGCCTTTTCATTATTATCAATTCTAAATTCTAGCAGAGCTGGTAAAGTAAGATCCTCCTCGACTCACTTGAAGCAAGCAGACATCAGAAAAATCACTCGCTCGACAAATTGCAGTGCGCACCAGAGCAGAAGGCGTATGCTTCATCCGGCGAGGTGTAACCTCACTCACCTCAGAAAAGAGCTGTTTTCGCCGCTGCTCTGGTCTTCGAGTTTGCAAAATGTAAACAGAATATAATAATATGGGTGGCGCTACAGTCCATAGAGGGCCAGGGCCTAGCTACTCAGCAACCACTCGTGTTGTGCGTGCTATTGTTCTCTCACGAGTGGAAGGGATCTACAGTTTAATGCCGAATCCGAACGGCCAGGTTTGAGAAGCTTTTTCTAGACAGGAAACACTCTTTGAGCATTGTCAGTGACTCGACAGAAGTGGGGTCGTGAAAATTGTTCCGTCGCACAGAGCACGCTCAAACCTTCGACGTCGAGGTTGGGGTCGACGCACACACCCACAACGCCACGGGCCACCACAATGTAAACACAAACAACACCATTCTACTTTCGCCGGAATGTATGTATATTTCTATAAAAAAATAATTTGTATATTTGAAGATCTACTTTTAAAATAATTTATATATGCCTAACGTATTTTGAATGTAAAAAATGAATTTTGCTACTAATTACAAATGCTACGTGTAAAAAAGATCAGTGCGCCGCATCAACCACTCAGTGGTTTGATCGAGGTGAAGGGCATTGCATTTTCTTCGGCGTACTTAACAAACGCATCGCCGTATTTGAACATAATGTCCTTCAGCATAATCACATCCGCTTCGGCTTGGTGACTCACTTTCGGCTGCTGACCACACACTCGGGAGTAAATGTTGCCAAGTTTGTAAGTACCACGAGGTGGTCGTGGGCACTTGTTGGGCACCTGGGCAGCTTTGGGTGGCGTTTCAAATTCCAAACATCGTGGATTAAGTTTTACACCGGAAGCACGCGTGTTGGCTTTCATGCTTCTGCTCAATTTTGGACTCTTCTTGGTTCCTTGCCTGGGGGTTGTCTCATTTATCGTTTGCCAGTCGACGTCTTTCTTTGTATCGTCCTTTTCGCTTGCGATTGTTATATTGTCGGTATTTATGTTCTCTACTAATTTATCATTTGCAGGGACTGTCGGGGAAGTTGCGTCGCTAGTTGCTGCTCTCGCCGATGGTTCGTCATCGTTTAGGAATGCTATTGTGTTGAGCTTGAAGTCTTCTTCATTGTCAACGTTGGCGGCCTTTTCTTTCATAATTTGTTCGTCCAGTTGATATAGAGCCTTATATGAGTCTAGACACATTACACTAGATGGAAGTTCCTAAAATAAAAGCAAAATCATAACTCGTCACTGTGTGCAGGAAATTTAAGTAAACTTGTTCATTCAGTGCATCCACTTCCACGAATGTTCTAGAGATCACTCATCCATGACATGATTAGATGCAACAAGGGCTGATGAAGTAGTCACTTGTCGCTTCGAGAGGACATTCTGTGACACGAAATGATGCAGAAGCCTTCGGCACCGAGCCTGAGAAACACTCCAACAGAGAACTCTCACGACTATGGTGGCGCACACAAGTCGTTTCACCACTTGGTGTGAGCAATTGAAAGCAGCTAGCAGGAGATCGCGCTCCACGGACAGCCTTGTTGGTTGAGATCCAAGTCGATCCCGAAAAAGAAGTGCTGTCGCATCCAAAAGTTGGTCAATTCTTCTTCCACATGATCAGATTCCAGTTAAACGCACAAGATCTGCACAAATCCATCTCCGTACAGAACCTGCTCACACATTGGATGCAAAATGGAAGGAGTTCAAGTATGGAGCTGTTCCAGTTGTTGGTGAAACGAAATTGTACTCATGTACTAGCTTATCAGACTTGAAGATATCAATCAATACGCGGAAATTCAAAATCTGCACTGACATTATCAGCACCACCTTCCATTGCTTTCCGTGATAAGATAACATCATGAACAGAACAGGAACCTTCTCGAATGTCAAGCGTTGCACTTACCATTCCCAGTTTCTTAAATGCATCCTTCAGAATGGGAAAATCAAACCTGCCGCCATTGTGCGCTACTAGACAGACCGGTTGCCTCAAATGCTTCAGAAAGCCAATTACAAGATCCGCAGCATTTGTGTCAAACGAGGACTCATGCTCCAGCATATAGTTGTCCAAACCTGTTTCAGAATGACAGGGAATTATTCTTCCCATTTCCATGGCTTCAGCAGTACATACCAGTTATTTCCTCTGACCCAGGACTTATTTGCATTCTAGGATTGAACAAAAGGGTCAAACTATGATTCACCCGACGATCCTTGAGTGGATCTTCTGTGCCCCGGACATCCTGAGCGGCAAATCCATGAATTGATAATTCTGTAATGTTGGCTTTGTTGAAATTGTAAGCAGGAAGTCCAGTGGTCTCGAGATCGAACACGGCAAACGATTTTATTTCCACTGATGACGGCATACTAGAAATCTTCGATAAATTAGTAGATTTATTGAATCGTCTTCTGGTGTGAATTAATGCAATTCCCAACCAACTGTGGGTGATGAACCGAGTTTGTGTCGGTTGCACCTTCAAAATTCTCGTTCACTTGTCAACTAATCTGTCACATAGACATAACCCCCGAGTTGAACTCGTTCACGGGCACAATTGTGTTACTAGGTTATCTTGAAGAAATTTATTGCCACACAATACACGCAATTCACTGGATGTGAATTTATTTAATTAAATTTGCATTAAATTAGACTTCAATTCGAGTAAAGAAAATGAGAAATCTCTCTTGACACGCTTTAGAAAGAAAATCATTACGTTGCATGTGCTGTCACTCACCACGTGAACACAACCGCAGTCAATTTGACAGCAGCTGAAGAACTTCAAGTTTTGTTTATATTTTCATTTGTTTATTTCTGTTTATTTCACGACAAAATGTAAAGTATTCAATGAAACAATTTCACCATCCACTATAATCTCGCTTGTCTCTTCTGAAGGAATGCGAAGAACAAGCGATACTGCTGCTTGCAGGTGTGCAAAGGTGAACGCTTCGACTTGGCGCATAAGTTCCCCAGAGATCCTGAACGTGTTGCGTTGTGGCTCAAAGCGCTGGACTGTGCGAAATTGAATGGCATTCCGATCGAAAAATTGGGCTACGTGTGCAGTCGTCATTTTCCAGTGAAGGACTATAAGCATCCTCAATCGCGAAGCATCAATAAGACAGCCATTCCCTCGCTGAATCTAAAGGATTTGAGTCAGTTGCATTTGTCTAGAGATTCTGCGCTTTCCCGACAGCAGGACGTCCCTGTCGCGGAGTTGCCGGTGAAAGAAACCCCAGAACACAGTGGACTGTGTGATGTTTATGATGCGCCATCTCAGGAATGCCGGGAAATAAAAATTGACCCCCTTGACAGCTTGGAAGATGTTCAAAATGAAATCGACGATGGTATCTCAGAGCAAACCTTGTTCGCAACCCTTTCTAATTGAAGATTTCATCGTTTCCAGACGGCTTGCCTGATCACCCTCTCGTCGAGGATGACATACTCCAGGACGACGACGATACGAAGTATTCAACGTTCTTCCAATTTAGCCACCCGAACTATGAAAACCTTATCACCCTGAACTTTTTCTGGCTGCGTTGTCATTGCGAGTGTGACCTGTGCTATGACCCGATTGGGCGCAGGCGAAAAATGAGTCCTCTGGATCTTAACAAGGAAGTTCAGCCGAAGTCTGTGAAACAAGTGAACGGTTTGGATGTGCTTCTGATTGAATGTATGCCAAAAAATATCTCCATCCAGTGTATCGCATTCTGAGTGGCTTCTGTTTATTTTCAGGGGACGATGGTCATAAGTCTGAATACGACGTGGAGTTCATCTTCAGTTCAGAGACGCGTAAAGGTCGAGCATTGCCCCGCAAAACCTGGGATAGCCATTCGCCTGCCATCACTGGATACAGTCCCATCGTGTTCGAGAGACTCGTGAGCTCCAACAGAGACTGTGAAGCAGTCTTTCAAAGTCTAGGCAACCTCGGAGTTGCTGTCATTTCGAGTATACCAACACACGGCCAATCAATGGCAAAACTAGCCATTTGCCGTCTGTTTCCCCACCTGGAGGCGGAGGTGATCAAATTTAGCGAGTTCACCGATACACACTCGGACATAAGCTCCAATCTAACGTACTCGAGTGTGGACTGCGGCTTGAGGTGCTATTTCGTCGCACAGGAGACTGAAATGATTTTTGTCGACGGGCTGCATGTGGCGAGCAGTCTGAAGACATCCCATGCGGATGCGTTCAAGACGCTCTCCGAAGTGCTGGTTCCACTGGATATAAGCGATAGTCATGTGAAATGTGAAGTAGTTGCTCCGGTCATTGAAATGGATGCGAAGAGGGGGGAGATCTCGAAGATCCGTCTGGACGTTTACAAAATGGGCGTCCTTAATACGCTGCCACAAGAAAAGGTCGAGGATTTCTACGACAGTTTGAGGCTGCTGCTGAGGTCCGTGGCCGACGAAGGGAATCATTGGCGCCTTAAGCTACCACCGGGTTCTATGGTTCTGCTGGACAACTCGAGGATTCTGCACAAATGCTTGGAAACGCCCAGTATTTGGGAGGCTCACATACAGCGGAAGGACTATGTGAGCCGAATGCGGAAATTAGGTGTTGTTTGAGTTTAGGATTGCAGTGACTGTTTAGTTTTAGAATTAGAGTGACCTTAAGAGTAGATTTTAATAAATATAACGAAAATGACGTCGTTTGTTTCTTGCGAGTGAAGTGGATGGGGTGGAACACGGATTCACAAGAAAGGAGACCTCTTTCGGTCTTGCAACTATAGAGGGATGTGTGTCTTCGACGTCGCGTCTATGTGTGACTCTTAGCTGCCATTGCCTGTGCCTCCCTGAAGGCGTTTGTGAACACTTTGATTCTGCTGGAATCAGTCGAGGATCGTCGTCATGTAGAGACGGCTACAGAATGAACCATTTCGCACAAGAATTGCGCCCGCCCGACCTCAGTGAAATTACGGAAGCAATAGCTAAACTAAAGTCCAACAAGACTGCTGGCACACAACATTTTAAGGTTGCTGGCGATTAATTGATAGCATTCATACACCAACTCACATGCTATATCTGGTCAGATGAAAGTTTGCCTGACAGATGGAGTCTCAGCATCGTTTGCCGGATTCTAAAAAGTATAAGTCTTCGAAAAATAGCATATAACATCTGTTCTGTCGTCCTGTGTGAGCGCCTGAAACCATACGTCAACAGCCTGATTGGTCCACACCGCTGGCAGAAACCCAGTCGTTGACTAAATATTAACATTACGGCAGGTGCTGGCAAGGACTAGGGAATTTCAAATTCATAGCCACAGTCCTGCTGTTTGGCGCAGAAGCATAGACAATATCACAAGCGAATGAAGAGATTCTTGGTTGCTCCAAGAAGAAAATCCTTCGATTTATATTCGGTTACCTTTGCGAATTAGTGTGGAGGAGAAAATTGAACGACGAAATCTACGAGTTATAGATCGACGTTGGCCCAGTCAAACGATACGATTGTCTCGACTCAGATGTCTAGGCCATGTAGAGAGAATGGATACGGCACGGAAAGTCTTCAAGTCCAACCCCGATGTACAACGTTGTATAGAAGAGTGTCGCCTAAGACAGAGTGAGCTGAAGAGGGATCTTAATCAGTTAGGTGTACGAAATTCGAGGCGCCTAGCATGAAGCTGTGCTAGTTGGAGAACCAGGAGACACCAGGAGACACTGTAGCACCAGTCAAAGACAAGGAAACAAAGAGCTTTTAAACGCAGAACAGCTCTTGCCGACTGTATTTCACTTGGCTCAAGTGTTGTGGTGAAACTTGGGGTTGTGGGTCGACCGCAATGCCCTTGAACCCCGACGTCTAGGCGCGATCCCTTGTCTATACGACAAAAATAATGTCCACGGTCCCATCACTTTCGAATCACTGAATGTTCATAAAGTATTCCTGTTTAGAAAGAAGCTACTCAAATTTGGTCGTTCGGAGACAGCATACAACTGTAGGTTCCTTCCACTTCCTTCCACAAGGCATCGATCTTGTCCAGAAATAACGTACTAAAAAGACGCTCCACTGAACCCTAATTCTCTCTAGTTTGCTGTAGAAGTTGACCATCTCGGTGTATCTAGGGCCTATTTCACAGATCAT